>JAQMCW010000004.1:2246344-2259528 GCA_030068335.1 Chrysichthys cranchii
CCCCCCCCCCCCCCCCCCCCCCCCCCCCCCCCCCCCCCCCCCCCCCCCCCCCCCCCCCCCCCGGGCTAGTGTTTTTGGCTAGGATTGACTAATTTAGTATTAAATAGTACAGCGAAAGCCTGAGAACAATGCAAGCACTGTCTGTCTCACTAACAAGTGCGCCATTTACCTTTTGTTACTTTTTGTGAAAGACATATCAGTAGAATTAGATTACAGTTGATTAGGAATTTTGATTAGCGTTTCCCAACTGAGCACGAAATCAACATGGTGAGGCGGCTCGGCTTTTTGAAAGACGAACAAGAGCTTTTGAGTCTACATCTCTAGTTGCAAGTTATATAGGCATTAAAGGTGCAATATGCCCCCCCCCCCCCTCATTTCTTACTTGTATAAATAACCTGGAAAATAGACATGTAGGACATGATGGAAAACACAGGAATAAGCTGTGTGTCTAGCAAATGTGTGCGAAGTCACTGAGAAAACCTGTTTGGGGAAAACTGATTTCCGGTCCGGAATGCTTGTTTGTGTTTGGATGCGCCTCTGGTCACTCGTTATGTTGATACTTTACAGGTCACTGTAGATCCTAGGGGCGGAGCTACTTGTCGGCGAAATCTGTCGAGAATCCGTTGGAAGACTAATTCACCTCAAAAACAATCCAGAAAGGCAGCTCAGGAAGTGTGCAAATGAATTTATTTTGTCATCAGCGGATTACTAGCATGACTTTATTTTGCCGTCATAAACCGTTTTAATGCCCCAGCGTATACAGAATATACAGAAACACACGAGTTTAAAATGATTTATTTTTTTCCTGGTTAAACTAATCAACCACGTTTTCTTGCAACGTATGTAGCGTGCACCAGACTGGCGAAAGTTGTGAACACTGCAGCGAGCCAAATCCCAGCATCCCATGCTGCTCCATTTCCCTCGCCCAAGAGCATACTCGTTATGAGACTATATCCTCGGTGCACTTCTCTCGTTAACTAAAGGTTCCCTTAATTACTCGACAGTCCATGACTACATGTTACACTGGTGATTTAAAGTCCCAGTGAACAGCTGAAATCCTGTACACTGTAATCTAATGACCTGTAACGTCTGTCACGTTATCGTTACGGCTGCACGAGAGCCAAAATACGATGATTATGATGATGAAGATGACCTTTTTGTTTTTAAAAAAAAAAAAAAAAAGCCCTGATTACGCCCGACCCTCAGCCAAACCCCACATGGTAAGACTGTTTTACAGCAGGGTTGTCATGGTAACCTGTTTCTCAACCATCTCATGCTGATTTCCTCTTTTTTATTCCCCCCCCCGCCCGCTCTCTTTTCTTTCCCCTCCCCACACCACTCTCATTCTCGTCCCCAAGGTATTTCTAAAGATATGGCAAAATATAAAACGTGGCTTAAACGCTGCTTTTGATCTACACTTTGATCACGTTGTTGTTGTTGTTCCCCAGCTCGCGTGGCGTGGGGTGATCGCTCGTTATTGGTGGAAATACCTGGCCTAAGCAGAAAACGCAAAAGAAGATGTCCGTTTTCCTTTTGCTGTATTTTAGTCAACAGTATTGAATTGGTTTGATTTTTAGACTGCGTCTCATTTTTCTTAACCGCTAGATTCCTCATTTTGGGACGCCGCTTCTGGGTTTCTTACGTCATAGATTAAAAAGGCCGTTCAGAATGACCTCTTTCTATCTCACTATCCATTTCCAAACTATCAATTTATCGCTTTTAGGGTCAGTTTACGTTAACGTTACCCGCGTGAGGTTACATAGCTCATTCTACAACCCCAGTTAGCACCCTGTTCATGTTCCCGTGCTTATTTTGAAAACCTCAGCTCCTGTCACAGTTCTGCATTCGTTTGTCTACATTTGTACATTTCCATCTTTTGTACGTTCCTAAACGAAATGTTGCCTGAACATTTCCGTCGACCCAACACCGGCGCGACTGGTACGATTTGCACCGACGCTTGTAAAGATCTTCTCATTTGCACAGGATTATTTTAACTTGCAAATGTGAGCAAAGCGCTCATACTGTACAGCTCCCGCTTGAGCCTGAGCTCCCGGGGTGTGATGCGTCCTCATGAATAGACCGTCTAAACTTAGACGTTGAGTCAGAACACAGTTCTGCAGCAGGAGCAGGGTTCTGCCGTGATGAGACATCTGTCGCGCTCTACAGTAGCACGCTGAAAAAGAGCTCGACTTGAATACGCTACGCATTAATCAGATCATAGGAAAATGAAGTGGAGCATCTTCACACTAGACAATTTAAAAAGTGATCTCTAAACAAGTACGCCAGGTCTGTGTTCCAATATCCATACTTTCATGAGTACACTTACACTTAGTACACAGTCCGCACTTACTAAGTGCGCAGATTTCAGTAGGTAAGTGTTGTTCCAAATCGCCTACTCCATGGTGCACTTACCGGAAATTACGATCACGACTGCCGCTGCCGCCAAAAATCATCCCCGACTTTGAACAGCGAACAGATTTTTAACCCTTCACAGATTTCTAGCTTGCAAAATGACTCCGCTAATGCAGGCTGTGTGGAAAATCTGTTCCAGCAGCCATTTTTCTTTTATTTTTCGAGCCGAGTTGGGGCCGCCTCTTCCATTACGTGGCCAAGATGGCGGCCGTTGATTGCGAAAAGTGTACATTGTTCCACACTCCAAGATTTGACCGTTATGAGCGCACCATCCAGGTCCTTTCAGTACACTTATTTTCGCCGCAATCATAATGGGAACGCCCTACGTACTGAAACTAAGCATAGTAGTAAGTACAGAAAATATTGAGAGTGGAACACAGCACAGGTCTCGGTTACTTAGCAGGCTTTTCCTCGTCTCGTTCCTCTTCCGAGCGCACAGGTGATGCAATACCCAGTTAGGACAGAGTTAACATCCAGCCTGGCGATCTGATTGTAAGTGGACAGTGCAAAGTATGTATGTGAACGCTGTCCAGGTTGTCTCTGGGACTCCTTGTGATCCGGGCACTCAGGTGGTCCGGGACACTAAATATAATTTATTACATAAAAGCAAAAACATCTTGATGCGTTCTGCAGCAGCGAAGAACTGCGAGATGGAAAATGCGTAACCATTGCGAGACTGTTTAGAAATCTTGCTGAATGTCGGCGTGTTCCACCTCTAGGCTAATGCTTAAAGGCAACGCTGTAACAGCAGAAATGAAAGATTTGCATAGCTTTTTATTTTCCTGTATCTTCTGTACATTTAAAAGTTTTGTTAGCTCCCATGGGACCAAAATGTTTAAACAGCTTGTACACGTGCTTTAGATGGGGATAAACGTGTAACGCTTCAGACCTGATTCAGTTCGAGTCACGTTCATGAGACTGGCTTCACATGTTGATTCAGTTTGATTCTCAGACTATTTGGAAGATAATTTCAGTGAAGGGGGGAAAAATGACCGAAAAGACTTTTTGTTTGTTTGTTTATTTATTTATATTTATTTATTTAATAGAAAGTGCAAAACGATATGTATTTTCTGCATACGACTAAATGAAGCAAAAATTGCCATGTACAAAGGTTTAATATTGTAAACAGACATGTATTACAGGTTCACCATATGCAGTTCTAAATCCTCCCAGAAATCTGATTGAGTAAACTTGACTTGGGCAAAATGATAATGAGCTGCACTGCGCGGACCGAGGTGTTATTTCAACCACCAGTAGAGCTCCAAAGTCGGTTAAAATGTCAGCTTCTGCGATCTCTTTGTGAGGCGCTGTAGATCAGAGCGGCGAGGGGCTGGTGGTGTTCGAAGGCAGCCGAAGATCTCATCCTACATGCTTGTGTAACCCTATAACCTGTAACGCATGGCATCGTCGTGATCTGGAGCCATCAGGCTGTCGGGCACTTCACAAGTGCAGCTCATTCCCGGTAATGACCCAGGCTCTCCTTGGAAGATTTCGATCATGTGACCAGCATCATGTGCCTTTGTGTATGTTTGAACTCTATGGGTTACGCAGATCGAAACCTCTGGGGTTGAAATTGTGCAAGCATATTAGATGCATATTTAGTCGAATTCTGATTTCCGTTATACGGCTCGCACGTGTCTGTGATGTGCGTCGTCACATTTTGTCGTGCCCTGATGCATCGTTACAACCCTTGTGAGATATGAATCTCGGGACATTTCTGTTTGAAAACATGTTTCAGCTGTCCGCTCGTGATTGGGTCACTCAGCTGGAAACACGGCGTCAGTTTTGAAGCGTCACTCTCAGAGTATTGACATTGCCGCTTTGGAATTTGCTGTGCTCCAGTTCTACTCAAATTGAGTGAGAAAATCTGATGATGTGGAAGAAGCATGCAGTGTTTTGATTCAGAGAGCAGCGCTGTCATGGCGAGCATGTTATAACTATAATATTTATTTAAATAACCTGCCTGTTATTATATTGTACAAAATCTAACTGGGACATTAACAATACAGGGTTTTATTAATATTAGAAAACATTATAAAAAAACTTGTTTCCATGGTTAAGTTGAGGCTAGACATTTTGGCGTCTACAGTTTCTCATCCGAATGGAATGTCAGGCCACGCCCACAAGTGAAATCGCAGCACCCGCTAAACCCTCAGGTGACTGCCTACAAGGGGCACGAGTGACTCTTCACTGGTAGCTTGAGCTCACGTTTAGATTTTAACCTAAATGCTCCGAGCGTATTTCATTTTATACCAGTGCGCGTCAGTTCTCGAATCTGATTGGTCAGAATGTGTGCATTACAGGTAGCCCTCAAGTTACGATGGAGATGCGTTCCGCTATACCCCTCATAAGTGGAAAATATCGTATGTCGAACCAGTGCTTAGCCTAAGTTGGGTATCTTGGCCTAGCTTTCCGTGGAGTCTTTTCCTGTAGGAGATATGCGGGGACATTTAGAAGATATGCTTTTGAATTAAAATTAGCTCTTGTAGCATGCAAAAAACCCACAGTACTGCACTGTACAGCACACCGATACACAAGGTAACTCCGCGAGAGAGTGAGCGAGGCATCACGCAAAGGCAGGTGATGCGTACATCCATGCATCGTCCACGTACTTCCAGGTGTCCTCCAAACGCATCATGCGTCATACGCAGATCTTAAATATTTCCTAAATATTTTACAATTTTTTGCGTATGTCAATCGTCGTTGTAACTTCGAAAAATCGTATGTCGGGCCATCGTAACTAGGGGAGCTTCTGTATTTTGTATAGCAGAAGGCTCAGAGAGAAGCCATAACATGAGCAGTATGTTAATATTAACGCACTTGTGCTGTTCTGTTATTGTTTCTATAGTAGCAGCTCACACACAAACTCTACATAATCAATCTAAGACTATTAATAAACGGATTCAGAAACACTTGTTTAGGGAAGGGAAAAAAAAACAGTCATTAATGGGGGGAAAAGAGAGACAGATGGACAAAGAGATGAAAAATAGAGAGAGAGACTGTTTATCTCAGCTGTAATGGGGGGAAAACAGGACCTAACTGACTCTTGGACATTACACATTACACATCGAACTATGAGCTGTTAAATTGCGTGTCGTTCATTCTTAAATTACACGTCATCATTGTTGATAAATCTCTGTGATCGAAGTAAAAAATGACCCTCCAGAGTGTGCTGTGATATGAATATATAATGCAGTTTGGAGGAGGAATGGCACTCGGCTTGTGCGTTGTGCCATATCACACCCCTCCACCCTTAATACATACATACACCCATATATATGCACACACAAACACACCTTCCAAGGTCTGGAGTGTATTATTCTTTGCTTACTCTATAGAGATGTAGAATACAGTACATTTTCTGTACCTCTGCTGGATGTTACTAAAATCACTCAGTGTCTCTTTTCTTTCTTGCTTGCTTGCTTGCTTGCACTCGTTCTGATGCGTTTCTATATCTTAACTCTTACGCTTATGTGACGGACAATCTACAGAATCTAAATCTAATAAGTAGATTTAAAAAAAAAAATAAGTAATTTTGACAAAGCATAGAATTTTATAGTTTGTATGGAGATGTTTGTTTAACTTTTATGGAAGGAGTCTCCAGTGTCCGCACTTTGTATCAGTCCACTTTCCACCACAGGAGCGTCTCGAGGATTTGCGGCTCCTCTCAAGCACGACGACCTGTGTCATCACCCCCCCGCCAGTAATTCAGATCATCAGAGATTTGATCAGGGTTGTCCGTCACCTTGCTTTATAAACCATAACTGCTGCCTCGTTCAAACATGGCCACGTCACGCTGGTGTGAATGGAAACATCCCCATGAAACCCCTGTGAAAGGGGTGTATACAGGTGTGGCTCAGCGGCGTGGAAACGCACACGTGTTGACGGGCCCGCGAGGAGGCTGGGCGTATTTTTATTTATTTTATTTTTTTTGTCTTCCTCTCTGCTGGGCTTTAAGCTCCTCCTGTTGCTGATGCATATTGCTAATGTGTGGACAGAAGAGAAGTACTGCGGAAATATCACATGCGTCTTTCGTGTTCTCGGGGGACGTGCCGCTGTGTAGTGGTGAGCCGCGCAACATGAGGGATAAAGGCCGAGCTGTACGGTCATTAGCATGCAAATAAAAGCTGCACAGGCCCCTGGGTTAACTGATCAACCAGGGGCTGTCCTTCCTTCCTTCCTCTCGCCCTTCCTCCTTACCTCTCTCTTTCTCTGTCTCCCTCTCTCCCCTTCCTTACTTCCCTCCCTAGCTCACATCCTAGCTCCCTCCTTTCCCTCCCCCCTGCTCTCCCTTCTTTTCTTCCCTCCATAGGAAAATTAATTGATCAAGGGCTATCCTTCCTTCCCTCCTTCCTTTCCTAAACACCTTCCTTCTTCCTCTCCCTGCCTCCCTTTCTTCACTCGCTATATCCCTCCCTTACCCTTCATTCCCTTTTCTCTCTCTTCTTCCTTCCTTCCTTCCTTCCCTCCCTCCCTCTGTAGCTCCCTTTCTCTCTCTCTCTCTCTCTCTCTCTCTCTCTCTCTCTCTCTCTCCTCTTTTCATGTCACGTGTTCTCTTCCCTCTATCGGTCCACACACCTGCAGTCTCCTGAGTGAAAGGTCATACGTCACCCGTGTGAGCTTCTTGATCAGACCAGTAAAGGTTGATGTGTTTAGTGCATTGCGCACTGGGATTGTACTGGGAACAGGGAGCAGGTGCTGGTGGGACAGCGTTAAGATGGACTGCTTGGTGGATTGACTGGTTGATTGATTTACATGTCTGTAAAGCACGTATTTTATTGAAATATACTTGGCAAAAAAAAGTTGGGGTTTTTTTTGTTTTCCTTTTTTTTTTTTCAAAAGTACAATAGCAAAAAGGGATTTTTTTTTCTTGAACAAGAGAAGAAAAGCCTTCTTGTCCATCAGGTGACTATGGGTGGGAAAAGAAATGGCCCAGGCATGTAATCTTCTTGTCCCTGCTCCGAGTTTGTCTTAACTCCTGATTCGTCCAGTTCCTTTTAACCGGACTTTAAGAACGGCGTTGTCACCTTGGTATATAATTCCTGCCCGAGTCCTGTCGCTCCGTTTCACTCACACACTCGCTCGCGACAAAACCATTGTGGAGTTTTCTGCCACTTGTCACAGGCTCAAATGAAAGGCTGTGTCTAAATATCTAATGAAAGTGTGAGCGAGAGCATGGGATGAGTCGTGGTTTTACTTTCCTGAGTAATGTGGAGCAACATCATCATCATCATGACAATGGACTGTGCTGACTCTGCTGCCAATCTGTTTGACGTGCACACTAACAGCGCGCGCACACGCGCGCACGCATTGTGAACGCTCAGCGTCAGTGAGTCATCTGCGTTAGAGCTGCAGGAAAGTGTGCATAACGCAACATGCCCATCTGGTCAATGCTGTTCAGTACACACTTGAATGAATAACCAAATCATCTCGTGATTTGACTTTATAAGTAAGGGTTAATATGACAAAAAATACATCATCACAATTCTCAAAACTCTCTACTCATAAACTACCACATTTATAATAATTATATAATTATTCTATATTACTGACAAACACATTTATCGTCAGTTCAGTGTTTAAAGTTCTTTTTTCTTTCTAATTTTTTTGTTTTGTTTTAATTTTTTTATTTTAAGATTAAGCATAAAATTAACATCACATCAGCTGCTACCGATTGGCTTATGATTCATTAAGAAATATAATCCAGGTTATCCTCGATAGCTCAGGAAAGCATACCATGATGGGATTTATTATGATATCGATATCCTATCGATACATCACATCACTGTTGTTTCTGTTAATAAAGGAGGACTCAAATCAGAGCGTCATTGATGGCTTTGAAAATTCTTACAGAGAAGTTCATCCTGCATTAATGGGCAAAGTTTAAAGCCCGATTTGTCTCCTCAGTGATTAAAGTTTGGTATCAGGACAGCTGTAAAATGACCACACGGGCACTGTGCCTCAAACGTGTTGCATTTTCTCCATAACCTGGATGTTTGGGGCACACGATAATGCTTCGTTTACGACGCAATGTCCGAGCAGTTGGAGGAGACGCTGGCTCTTATATTGGTTTGGGAGACCCCAAGTTCCAGCGACAATCTGAAAACACGATGAAACAATAAAAACCCAATTAAGCGTACAGGTGTACGAGCATCTCATTTTGTTTTGTGCCTCAGGAAGTGTTTTAATATCTATGGGAGGCTCACTGATGCGTGCACTATGAGGCTAATGCAGTAAGTAGCAGAGTGAGAATCTGTATAGAAAAATCACAGGCAGACTGAAATGATGAGAAGAGCACTGAGTAGCATGGGGAACAGCACCAACATGGCTGATCCAGATGGAAATAAGACCACAGAGGAGCACCTCTAACATCGGAAATCACCCCCGGATCCCATGTACGTCTTATACCGTCCGAATTGGGCTCGAGAACCATTTATCAGCTGTAAGTCAATGCTGAGTAATTAGTATTAATTTACATGGAGGATGGAGCACAAAATGGACGAAACCGCCTTCTGGAAACATGTTTACTATGACCGTGTTCACGACGGATCGATACGGTCTGATTGATTAAGACTCAGTATTTTCATAGACCAGTCTCTGGTTCATGAATGAAAGTACATGTGTTTGCTATAGTTAGTAGGGTTTTTTTTTTTGTTTTTTTTTAAACAATAGATAGCAGCAAAGGGTTAGGGTTGGGGCAAAATAAAACAGTCATTATAGTATAGACTCCATCAATTCCGTTCTTGATTTATTTATATATTTAGTTATTTTTAATGCAGTTTGGATGAATCCCAGCTTAAGAGAGAAAGAAGAACATGTATGTAGTCTACACAATTTGAGTCCACTCCAACAAGAGTAAAGACGACTACTTAAAGGAAAAAACAAATTACGTATTTGAATGTAACAGAGCCATGAATGGGTAGTGTTTTACTCCAGACCTCGCAGTGAAACCTCACAATGTTTATACAAACAAACAAGACCTGCAATTTTTCTTCTGCACCCTTGTTTTTTTTCCCCAGCCTTTGACCCCTCGTGGCTCCTCCTTTTTTTTTTTCCTTTCTTTTTGTTCATATAATGGCTGATGCACGATTTGTTTGGCTGTGTGTTTCTGTGTAAGTGTGTTGTTAGATCCGTGGTCCTACCCGAAGACCATCAGATGTCGTGTAACACACACAGCGTCCGCGTGCGTCGTTTTTCAGTGTCGCGTAAAAGCGCCTGTTTATTGCGTAAGTCGGCACTGCTGTGGATCAAGATGCGAATAATTGCCCGGCGCTGCAGGATAGTTACTGTTTTAAATCTCCTCCGTTCTCTGTATGTCCTCTATACAGAGACGGATGTACAGCGTGTCTTGCATCGAAGACATCGAATTTCCATTCACAGTAGTTTTCTGACTGCAGCCACACTTTTATCAGTGACTTTTATTTATTTATTTTGGTTTATTTATTTATACTTTGTGTGTGCGTGTGTGTGTGAATATAACAGTACAGTCTGTCAGTTTACACATCGCCTTACTTCCATCCTACACACTTCACTTCATTCGTCACGCACGTTTGTTCAATTGAGTTTTTTGGGTTTTTGGTTTTGTGTGTGTGGGGGTTTTTTTTTTGGGGTTTTTTTGTGCTTAATCAAATAATGTTTTTGAGTATAATTAAACCTTATAACCTGAATCGTTTCATCTTTTCCTGTCATACACAACCTGGGATTAAACCTACACATGAATTAAAAGAGGAAAACCAAACATTTGGGGGTGAAGTGGTGGTGAAAGATTGGAAGGAAGTCGATGATGCAGAGATGAGGTCCGTGCCTCTGGAGCGTGTTTGTAGCCAGTACCTTTGGCTCGTGCTGCTATCCTGCAAAAACGAATTTCTTGAACCTTTTTGTTTCTGCTCTGTTAATATGAATGTCAGTGTGCATTGTAACAAAAAGTCGACCGTATGCTGTCTCAAATCCTGTGCTGTAGGCAGTGCTGTTTGGTTTGTCATCAGAACTGGGGGGGTAAAAATAATAAATACAGAAGGGCTACGAGCAGTTCAAGTGGCGCGTAGCTCGCTAGTGCGAGCGCAGCATGCAAATCCAAGCATCCAAAGCATGAAGTCTTTGTTTAACAGAAACACCCTGAATGAAATGAAATTTGACTAAACAAGAGTCTTGCAGCTAGAGATGCAGAACGCAGTCAGTGGCTCTGAAGCGACAGCTGGAAAGTAGGGCACTGATGTGCTGCACTGCTGCCAGATGTTGATCAAACGTAGCCTTGGTCTTTGCTCTGTTTAGTATTGGTATTTGTTCTTTGCTCTGTTAGTATTGTTAGCCCTCTCTTCCTATGCTATTTTTTTTTTTCTCACTCTCTCTCTTGAAACCTTTTATTCATCTGAAATGCCTTTCTAATATTAAAACATTAATAATGTTCTCGCTCTCTCTCTCTCTCTCTCTCTCTTTCCAGGTTTAAGCGGGAACCCTGCCGATATCGAAAGCAGAAAAGTAGCGTTTGGACAGAACTTTATACCTCCGAAAAAGCCAAAAACGTTTCTTCAATTAGTATGGGAAGCATTACAAGACGTAACGTTGATCATTCTAGAAGTGGCAGCCATAATTTCATTAGGCCTTTCTTTTTATAGACCTCCGGAATCCAGTGATGCAAGTAAGCACCTTTTTACGTTCCAGTGCAACACACGAGTCTGTGTCTGACAATGCTTGAAATCTGATGTGGCGCTCGAAGGAGTGTCCTTTTTGTTTGTTTGTTTTGCTAAAAGTGGTTTTGTGCTTGTAGAATGTGGCGAAGGAGCAGGAGGCGTAGAAGACGAGGGCGAGGCCGAGGCAGGATGGATTGAGGGAGCAGCCATCCTCCTTTCTGTTATCTGTGTGGTGCTAGTGACTGCCTTTAACGACTGGAGTAAAGAGAAGCAGTTCCGTGGCTTACAGAGCCGCATTGAACAAGAGCAGAAGTTTACAGTGATGCGCGGCGGGCAAGTCATTCAGATCCCCGTGGCTGAGATTGTAGTCGGGGATATTGCACAAATCAAATACGGTAAGCTCACGTTGCACAGATGTGACGCAGAAACTGTGCTGTGGTCATTCGTTGTCATACACAATGCTACTGAGTGCGTTCACCCTGCTGCACTATTCACAGAAGCAGTGTCACATTAACCAATGACAGGCATTTGTGAGCTCGTGTATGCAGAAGAGGGTGGATAGCATTCTCCTGGAGAATGCACGTGTTAGCCTTCAGCCTCAACACGGAGCTCTTTGTAATGTTTTGTTGTCGTCGTTGTGCAGGTGACCTCTTGCCCGCTGATGGCGTTCTCATCCAGGGGAACGATCTTAAAATCGACGAGAGCTCTCTGACAGGGGAATCGGACCACGTGAAGAAACTGCTGGATAAAGACCCCATGCTGTTGTCAGGTACGAAGCCGTGTGCGCTACTGCTAAACCTAGACGACTGGGGCGATTTAATTCTATTTAATGCGCTCGACTTGAAGGAAGCATTATTTGGTACTGACGTGAAGACGTTACTAAAATGTCATGTTGAAAATGTCATCTTAAGCACACGGAGGTGCGATATAGGTTTATTTTCACACATTATCTCAAACAGTAAACATTCTCTCTGCCTTGCAGTTAAATCAGCACCCTGTCGTTTAACATGCCTGACGTGGGTGAGACACTTGATGTAACGTCTGACGCCGCCGTAGAGGGATCAGGGGCCTTCCTTCAAGCCGAACATTTCTCTCGTTTCTCTCTCAAGTTTGTGCTCACACTGACTCTTGACTTCCAAACCACAGCATTGCAACATCCAGAGGTCGAAATGGGTGTTGCCAAACACCGTTGCCTCGGTGTTTCTGCAGCCGTTTCTTGGTCGAGTTTGATCATTTTGGATATTCGGGGTCATCATCGTGTTAAGAGCTTTAGCTGTAACTGAGAGACGACCTGTTTTTGTGACGTGTGTGTGGGTTGGGGGGGGTGATTACGAGACAAATGTCGTTTAATCTGTCTAAACCTGTTCTGATTTTTAATCGCAAAAGAGCAACACATAAGCCTACTCTAATGCTGCACTTTTTCTCCATTTCTAATACAGTGTGTGGTGTGCAAAGGGTTATTTTGTGAATATAAACATCAGCATCCTTTTTCAAGTGAATATCTGAGGTAAACATTAGTCATCAGTGTGATTTTTAGGGTAAAGTTTCTCATTGAATACAGCTACACTTTTAATACTGACTGACAAACCAGTAATCCCAAGAATTGGGTTGAAAATGTTCAAACAGTATTGAATAAACAAATAAAAGCTATCACGATATCGCAGAAAAGTGCATTGTGAAACTGTATCGCGGTATCGATATTGCATCACCCAGCTATAATATCCACAGGGGACTTGCACTACCTAAGCAATTCCTATAGCATTTATGTGCAAAATGACTGAAAGTTGAGATTGATGTTTTTGACCGAAATGTACATACTTTATCATATTTGATAGTCGTCCCTCGTCTTTTTCGTGGGGGATACGTTACAAAACTTCTCGTGAAAGGTGAAAATCCGCGACGCGCGGACGCCACCCCCAAATGCGTGGTGTGTTCGTTTGTTTATTTATTTATTTATTACCTGATTCCCCAGTGGCTTCGCTCACTGAGTGCAGGGGGGGTAAAATGCAGTTCTTATAAAATAAGTTTTTTAATTACCAATTTTATTTTTCAACAAATAGTGGTTGTACGTCATTTCCGTTTCAAACGCAAAAAGAATTTTATATATTTAGATCAAAGTTTTCTTAAATAATTACTTACCAA
>JAQMCW010000004.1:2271832-2283996 GCA_030068335.1 Chrysichthys cranchii
TTTCTTTTTTTTCTGCTCTTCTTCTTTCTCTCCCCAGCCTCCTGAGAAGGAGGGAGGACTTTCTCGTCAGGTGGGCAACAAAACCGAATGTGCCTTACTTGGCTTTGTGTTGGACCTGAAAAAAGACTACCAAGCAATTCGCAACGAGATCCCCGAGGAGAAGCTCTATAAAGTTTACACTTTCAACTCTGTCAGGAAATCCATGAGCACCGTGCTCAAGAATGCTGACGGAAGCTTCCGGATGTTCAGCAAAGGAGCCTCGGAAATTCTGCTCAAGAAGTAGGCATCTCTCACACTTCGGGCCTCATGTTAAATACTGAAAAACATAATAGAAATAAGGGGGAAGGGGAGTGTTAGTGAGGTAGCGACTCATGTTATCATGCATACTAAGCAGATCAGATGCTTTCTTTTATTTTTCCTTTTTTTCTTTTTTTTCCTCCTCTCAAGCCCACCAGCCAGGCTACTGATGCATTTCCCTCGAGAAATTACGCAGATGGTGCTTCTCATCCTGCTGTTTCATAACCGTTTCTCCTCTACTGCTCTTTCCCTGTTGTCTAGATGTTATAAGATCCTTACAGCTAATGGTGAGACCAAAGTGTTCCGGCCCAGAGATAGAGATGACATGGTGAAAAAGGTGATTGAGCCCATGGCCTCTGAAGGCCTGAGGACGATATGCCTGGCCTACAGAGACTTCCCCGCATCAGAAGGAGAACCCGACTGGGAAAATGAAGCCGATATACTCACCAGACTCACCTGTGTCTGCGTGGTGGGCATCGAGGACCCCGTCAGACCGGAAGTATGGCCCTGTGTTTGGTTAATAAATCATTAGCAACAGCTATTTGGTCGATTTCCTTTAGTCCTAGTTGTTGGCGCATAACTTTGAGGCTTAGTGAGGCGTGCCATATGACCCATTGCTCTCAAATCAGGTCCCTGATGCCATTAGAAAGTGCCAGCGTGCCGGGATCACAGTACGCATGGTCACCGGGGACAACATCAACACAGCTCGCGCCATAGCAACCAAATGCGGCATCCTGCAGCCCGGAGACGATTTCCTCTGCCTGGAAGGTAAAGAATTCAACCGGCGGATACGCAACGAGAAAGGAGAGGTGAGCAAAACGCCGTTTCCGCAGGAGCACTCGCATAGAGATTTAAAATTTCTTTTAAAGTCCTGACAGGCACGACGCGCTCCTTTTTACAGATCGAACAGGAGCGGATTGATAAAATATGGCCTAAACTCCGAGTCCTGGCCAGATCCTCTCCAACAGACAAGCACACGTTAGTTAAAGGTATTCTTCACAAGACGTTTTTCGCCTCACACATCGTTTTTATGAATCTATGAAACTGTTTATACTGTGCACAACTTTTGACTTAGGAACGTTTCATTTTCAGGCATCATCGACAGCACTGTTGCAGAACAGAGGCAAGTAGTCGCAGTAACGGGGGACGGTACGAACGACGGCCCTGCCTTGAAAAAGGCCGACGTTGGATTTGCTATGGTATACACTTTACACCTGGAAGAACATTTCACAATTCTGCTTGAAACGGCTACACATGTTTATGAAATGCAGCCATGCAAATGCAGACTTTTGTCTTTTTCGCTGTTGTCAGGGCATTGCAGGCACAGATGTAGCTAAAGAGGCCTCCGACATCATTCTCACCGACGACAACTTCTCCAGCATCGTCAAAGCGGTCATGTGGGGCCGCAACGTCTACGACAGCATTTCCAAATTTCTGCAGTTCCAGCTCACTGTCAACGTAGTGGCTGTGATCGTGGCCTTCACTGGAGCTTGCATCACACAGGTAATCGAATCTCAGCTGTACTCTTTTGAGCAGTGTGAAAGCCAACAGCTTGACGTATGGCAGAGTGGGATGAATGGATGTAGTGCTGAAGGAAGTTTGTTAGACTAAACGGAATAACTCTGCATGATCAGTCAGTAGTACGAACTGATTTCAAACTAGAGCAGACTAATTAGCAGGAAAATGATACAGCATCCTCTTGGATGCTCGTGTTGCCGTCAAATGGTAAACGTGTGTTTTCTACAGAGCTCAAGTACATGTTTCATAGGTTATGTTTTTTAGACCACAGGTGTCCAGTCTTATTCAGAAAGCTCTGGCGTGAGTGCAGGTAAAAAAAAAAATTGCTCATCTACGATGTACACAGCACTCAGCTTCTATTCTCTACAACAGCGTCCTCCTTTCATTTTTCATTTCCTTGTTTGAACATGTTTTATTGATGTGTAATCTGGTTTTGTGCATCATTCTCAGTTGTGATGCATTTTCAGACATGTTTGTTTGTAGGTCCTGATGTTAGATTTTAGTCCTGATAGTCAGTTAGTTCCACTTTTGAAGCGAGTTATCAGTCTTATTTTTCAGACGGTGAGCCACAATGAAGTTCTAATATTGTTCTTGGGCAAACTAAGCATTTTTAATTTTTGCCACTTCAGAGTATGGACTCGTTACATTTTTGTCCATTTATTGTTGCCTGTTTTCCAAGCTGAAGGCTTTGCTATGGTCTCCCTCCCGGAGAATGGTCGGCTATATGAACGTCATCATAAAGAAGTTGCTAAACAGCAGTGTTTACAACTAGGGCTGGGTTCAAAAAATCGATTCACCGATTAAAATCGATTCTCGCTTGAAAAATACGATATCGATTCAAAAATTCGTGGAACAACCTTTTCCTGTATGTACTACTTTATTCTCGCGACCACGCAAAGAGAGCTATAAAAACGAAAACGAAACTAAATTGAGCCGTGGCTGAAGCTAATCTGCTGAAGTCACCGTCTGGCCTAAAGGCCGAAGTGTGGCAACACTTCGGATTTAAAACTTACGAGGATTCTTGACTCTCCCTCTCTCTTTGTCCCTCTTTTTGTTATACACACGGGACAGTTCCTATCAACAGTTATAGTTATTCATGTACAGAAGCTATTTTAATTTAAATCAACAACCCAGCAATACTATAATGTTAGATTAGATAAATTATACTAAATAACTGCTTATTTGAAAAGTTTCCTGTCCACAGATAACACTGTAGTACAGCCCATCAACATGGGGATATGCGCCACTCAAGTCAAGTCATTTTATAACCAAGCAAGACTAGTATCAACACAAAGAAATCTCTAAATAAATCGAAATCGAATTGAGAATCGTATCGTTTCAGGAAATCAGCCCTATTTACAACCTTCTCCTGGCGGCTGACGCATGTATGTGCATTCTCTCGGAAGTTTGGTACTGGTTAAAGTTTATAACAGATGATAGAACATCAGTTTTGCACTTTTTTCCCCCATTTAATGTGTTGGTCTAATAAGGCAGTTCTAGCACATGCAGCCAAAAAAATGCCCCTTATTCTCTAGATCAGGGGTTCTTAAACTATGGGTCGCGACCCAAAAATGGGTCGCGAGGCCACCAAGAATGGGTCGTGAAGGCATGGCTAAATAAAAATTTTAGTTATGAAAAAAAACTTCCGACTGAGCGATGGAGGAGAGCGCACGCGCGCGGGAGATAAAACGTTGCGATGAACGAGAGCGCACGTGGGCCGTGCATGGGTATTGTGGTACCGGGCCGTTCCATCGCAACCTTTAGCCCCCCCGTGCGCACATTTGTCAAGAAAGATGGCGAAGTGTTCTTACAAGGGAGTCTTCTTGAATCTTGGATTTACTTCACTCTCTCACTAATTAACTTTTCTATTATTATATCTATATTTCATAATTGTTCCTGAGCGTTTTTCTGCTTGTTTTGGATATCCGACAATTAAAGGTAATTTCTGAGAATCATGCTTGAGATTTATAACCCCCCCACCCCGGTCGCAACATTCTAACAGCGCTTGCAAAATTTTCTCCGCGGGGGGGATTGGGTCGCGACATAGCGTCAGAACCTGAATTTGGGTTGCGCCCAAAAAAGTTTAAGAACCACTCCTCTAGATTATACATCAAGGCAACAGTTTTAATGAATGATGTCCCAAAATAATGCATTTTATAACCCAGAATAGAGAAGAGGAGTTGATTGCTAAAAATTAGCAAGAATGTCCTGAATTTACTGTGAGTTTTATATGACCCCCCCCCCAAATCTCTGTTCAGGATTCTCCACTGAAAGCAGTACAGATGTTGTGGGTAAATCTGATTATGGACACCTTCGCCTCACTGGCTCTGGCCACCGAGCCTCCCACAGAATCCCTGCTGCTGAGGAAGCCATACGGCCGTAACAAACCCCTCATCTCCAGAACCATGATGAAGAACATCCTGGGCCATGCTGTTTACCAGCTTGTAGTCATCTTCACACTGTTGTTTGCAGGTGCGAATCAACAACACGTCTGTTACACAAAGGCCAGAAAATCACTATTGGTGCAGGAAAAAAACATTTTATTTTTTTCTGCCAGTCTGGGAAGGTGAACGCTAGCTAGCCTGTGAGCCTCTGAGACATGTCAAGCCACATGTTTTCAAACTGCAGCTCGATTATGGAAAGCTACACACTGGGTGGCAGGCTTCACACGTGTCTGAGGACACACAAACACACACACGAGAATTGCGCTACACTGGAAGAAGCCTGTGTAACTCTTGTTATTAACATTCAATTCAAATTAGTTTACTGTTGTGAAGATGAATCATTCTCTGTTGTCTTCAGTTAGGTGTTACTTGCATTATTATATTATAGCCTTTGGCTAAACGATGAAGGCGCAATAATCTTGTAATATCTTTCTTTCCTTGTGCCGTAATTGGTTTTGAGCGGGCATTGCAAGCTATACACGAGCACAAAGCACTTGACTTAAACTTAGCCTCTTTCCTTAGGTGAAAAGCTGTTCGACATAGACAGCGGCCGTGACGCGCCTCTCCATTCACCTCCCTCTGAACACTACACCATTGTCTTCAACACCTTCGTGCTGATGCAGCTCTTCAACGAAATCAATGCCCGCAAGATCCACGGCGAGAGGAACGTCTTTGACGGTATCTTCAACAACCTTATCTTCTGCTCCATTGTCTTCGGGACGTTCGTCATCCAGGTGAGTGCTGATCGAAAAGCGGACGACAAAGCCAGTTGCGGTAAACTTCATCTCCGCTAACGTGAGCCGTTTGTTCCCAGATTGTCATTGTGCAGTTTGGAGGCAAGCCCTTCAGCTGTGTGGGTCTTAACATTGGCCAGTGGCTCTGGTGCGTTTTCTTGGGCTGTGGATGTCTGCTCTGGGGTCAGGTAAGGCCACAGTTACTACCCATCACACTGTTAATATTTGTTCATTGTTTAAAAGAACGTCATGCTGATTTTGGATGTAGTGGCGTTTCCCTGTCAAGCAACGTTTTAATTAAGCAATGGTTGAGCATTGCCCTCTTGTGGTCATCACCTGGATTGAAATCAGTCAGAACTCTAATTAGGTGATGGAAACATGAATATAGATAAATAATAATAAAAGAACAGTGTCCGAGCCAGAAATGCAGCCGTTGTCTCTATTTATTTTGTTGTTTGTTTACGGTGGCATCTCGGGTCAGCGCGACAGCTTGTGTTCTGCAGAAATAATCATTTCACAGACCGAGCAGGGAAAACGCCTGTTCTAGCCAACACTATGCAGGCTAGCTGACTACAGCTTTAAAACCCTGAAGTGGTACAGCGCAACGCTGTCATATACACCTGGCAGTCAGTACCTATCCTGAGAGGTAAAGTGAAGTTTTCAGAGAAATTATAGCTTAAAGGATTGCTGGCCCGTTTTGGACCGCTTTCACCCCTGGTCCGTTTGCTGAGTCCGCATCAGAGTGAAATCAATACTTTAAGTTTATTTGCTGTTCGGTTTGATTTGTTTTTCACACTGTGCGTAATTAAACTAGCCAGAAAGCAGAACCGTTTCAGCTGAGAGGTGTGTAAAGCTGAAATGTGCTTGTAAAACGTCCTCGTGAGAAATGCAGAAACGGGAAAAATTAAACAAATAAGTAAACAAAGGGCAGAGAGAGCACAGAGTCAGCAGTCACTAGATAAGTTTATAAATTAGTTGGAAGCTTTTTGTGTAGCGAAGAGTTCTACAGATTTGTGCCGCCTTCTCAGTTCCACAAAAACAAATCTGCAGTCTAAAACGCACAACGTGTTTGCTAATATCGAGTCGATTCAGAGTCAAATCCCTTTCCGCTTGCTCTAGAGTTCATGCGGAGGTGGACCGAGGCCGTGGACTCGGTCCGGTTGGTTTGGTTCATGCATGAGTGTTCTCACCTCCACCGAGAGGGAGAACACCCCAGGGTTCCATTCAAACACCGCACGTCTATGGACTCTTCTTTAACTTGTTTAATCTTGTCCGAGGTGCAGCGTTTGACAGTGTTCCTGTTGCTCCACCCCTCGCGTAGATGATCTCCTCCATCCCGACCAGTCGCCTGAAGTTCCTGAAGACGGCCGGCCACGGGACTCAGAAGGAGGAGATCCCAGACGAGGAGCTGGAGGACATGGAGGACCTGGACGAGATTGACCATGCTGAGCGTGAGCTTCGCAGGGGGCAAATCCTCTGGTTCCGAGGCCTCAACAGGATACAGACTCAGGTAACTTCACCCAGACGCTCGCCTGCCCGCCTACACGCCCCGTGTCGAGGAACGTCAGGATAGGTCCCAGTGTACACTGGGCTTTCTTCACACTTATTTAGTACCAAGGTGTTTTCTTACAATTAGCTTAGCAGTACCTTTTTGTGCAGCTTGATTTCTGGTGAAGTAGCTTTTCTGATGTAACGTACTAATCGGGGGGAAAGTCAGGGAGGCTAATGCTGGGGTTAACTGTCTTCCAGTGCCTTTTCTCTCCATGCTGCTACCTGTCTTCTTTTTATATGGGTGCCCTTCTTTTTCTGTCCTCCCTCCTCACTTCTTCTCTTTCTCTTGTTTCTCTCTCTCTCTCTCTCTCTCTCTCTCTCTCTCTCTCTCTCTCTCTGTCTCTCTGCTGTATGCGTTCTTTGGGCCCTCCTGTCACGCTCTCTGATTCCTTGCAGATGGATGTAGTGAGTGCGTTCCAGAGCGGCACTTCCTTTCAGGGGGCCCTCAGGCGTCACCCCTCGAGCACCAGCCAACAGCACGATGTAACCAATGTTTCTAGCCCTACACATGTAGCGTTTTCTACTGCCACTGCCTCCAACAAAGCTTCTGCCACTGTGGGGTGTGAGTGCGTGTTTCTTAGTGCATGACAATTAACATTTCCTCCTTCACTCGCCTAACGTTCTGCATTCTTCTATAATGTCCCTCTCTGAGAAAAGAAAACAGAAGAGATTTAACAATGAGTTTAAAAAGAAAAGAAAAGAAAAAACCCTAACTGTCCACTACATTGCTTCTGAATCCAAGTGCTGATTTTTATGGATATATCTGGATATATCTGTGTGTACTGTTCTGAGGCCAGTGGGGCTGAGGTCTCTCTGTCATTGTTCTGTTCGACGGCTTTGGCTGGGTTTGTTTTTTTTTTTTTTTGTTTTGTTTTGTTTTTTTCCCCGCCTCCTCAAATAAACAGTGTGTTAACATTCTAACAGATCGACATCCTGTGTGTTTTGCGTCTGCAGCCACTGCTGTGCCACGGTCCCTCTGCTGGGCTCTGTGACTGCTATAGTCCTCTGTGTGTAAATGTTTTGAGTATATGCCCATGGTCACACCGACACCCCGCTCGGTCACAGCACTGATGAAATTTGGCCTTGCTTAGAGGCTCTGTGGGATTGTTTTTGAACTCGAGAACTGACTCGCTGCAATAACTCCTTATTTGATGATACTTTTCCCCCCTCTGTCGGGCTGAATCCAGTCCAAGTTTCTGCAGATTCATCTCTCGAGCCGTACACGTCCCTTAATCCGTTTGTCCCCGAGACGCAGGGGAGGGAGCCCGGCGTCTGCTTCTCCTGGAAATGAACGTCCTGTGTTGTGTCCTCGGTGGAATCAGTCTTTGTTTATATCTCTCCTGACATTCTTTTCTTTTTCTTTTTTTTTTTTTTTCCTTTCCTGTTTTTCATTTTGTCTGCCCAGATTGGAGTTTTTTTTTTTCTTTTTCTGATGGATATCATATGATAAACAGCACATATCTTTCTCATATAAGTATTACCTTTGTTACATAGACACTTATCAAGGCTTTACTATGCTGCATGCGCAAACAGCAGAGCAGAATCGCTGTGCAGACATCGTTCCGATGGTGTGCAAATTGTATCACGCACACACCAGCTATGTGTCGTACCACAGGAGTTTTACTGGCGTCCTAAAATCACCAACATCAACCCTTGATTTATTTAACCCTTTTGGTGCGGGAGTCAACTAAAGTCGACATGTAGGGGTTTGGTGCTACAGCCATGCATTCACGTTGATAAAATTAAGTAGTTCAATTGTACTCGCTAGGCGGCAACACTCACGGTAATTTTTAATAATTTACTGTTCCTGTTGTGTGTCAGAGTCCCATCTGGAGCACGTTGTTGACAAGCTATATTACGATATGCAGTAAAAATGCCACGGAAAGGAAAGTTTAGCAAGGAGGAGGTTCTGAAATTAGTGCTGGATGATATATCTGAGCTGTCTGACAATGATTTTGAGGATGTGGAGATGGATAGCAAGAGTGAAACCGAAACTGCAAGGGCTTCTTGCAATCTTGTAACTGACATTGCAGGGCCGTCTACAAGGGGAAAAACTCGTTAAGCTTCCACTCATTCTGCCGCATCGTGTCAAGATAACGCCACCTCAACAGTTTCTACTGGTGCAAAGTCAAAGCAACGGGCCGAATTTACACACAAAATATTCAGCACTGGGGGCAAAGTACAACCTTTTTTTTTCAGCACCAAAAGAGTTAACCATCTCACCAACCACCTGCATCTTATTTCTCCGTGGAACAAAATAAGCATTTTTAACATGTTCCAACGACTGTATGTATATTTCCAACAACTCCTGCGTCATTTCTACTGTTCTTCCTGGAGTTGTGGGAATTTTAATGGCGCCACCTGCGGTACTCGAGTGCACGACAGGCGTTACAAGCCAAAGTGGTTTTGTCTTCACGCTCGGACATCTCGGATATCGTCTCTTCATCGGGTATGCTCTCTGGCGTACGCGCTGTCATTTCCCATACACATCTCTCAGCCTTAGCGTTACCTACTCATCCCTCTCTACACGGTGCTCCTTGTTTTGCGTCCATCTCCGCCGTTCTCTAATGAAATTGCTTTTTTTTTTTTTTTTGGTTTTTTTTTTACTGTTGCTTTCTTTTGCTGTCTTAATAGACTGAGAATCAATCAAGCAGATCTTCTAATCCAGTAGAGCGCAGTCACATTTCCACAGCTTTTTTCAGGTCGTGAGGAACTCCTGGTTCTGCAGCAACACACTAACGCTGTCTGTTTCTTAGGTACACCGGACGAAAGCGTTGAGCCGACATATCCAGTATCTCCATGCCCTGGACATCGATTTACCTAATGTATAAAGTTTCTTTATAGGCATACAGTCCCTTATTTGACTCCAAGTGATGGGGGGGAAAACAAAAAACAAAAAAACAAAACTGACTCCATGTTCCTCCTTTAGATTTTGTGAAATGTGTCATGGGCTATACTCAAAGGTTTACTTCTGTTAAACAAAAGGTAGCACTGCTGTGCATGGGTCCAGTCTCTCTTGTCCGTTTGTGAAATTTATTTGTGTCGTACAGCTTAGACCTGCTTGGCTGCTCAAAGTTTCTGTATTAAAACATAATCAGTGCTCAATGATCAACACCCTCGCCCCACCCCTTCACCCCATCCTGCTCACCCAAGCATGTCCAGATCAATTAACCTCTCATGTTCAGATGTGCTCTCCAGTTTAATGTTGAGCTATCTCAGTCTCTCTCCAACTGTCTTTATAATGCTCTTTCTCTCTCATTCTGTCTTTTTTTTTTTTTCCCCCTTTCTTATTCTCTCTCTCTCTCTCTCTTTCTCTCTCTCGTTTGCATTTTGAATAACTGGACACTGGCTATGCGAGTTTTCTGACACTACTACTGAGAGGAGATGCTCCACTCGTTTGTTTTCCTGACCTTTTTTGTTTGTTTAATCTATCTTGGACATTTTTCACTGGTGTGAGAGTGGAAAGAAAGCGATGGTTTGTGTCTCAGAGAAGCTTGCTGTAGTTTGTGGTAACGTGACAATCTGGGTTTTACTCACCACAGCCTGCGTGTGTCCTTCCACAGCTCACACTTTTTGTCATCAAACGGAAGCCGGGTTTACACTGTACGGTTTTACGGCGTGCCGTAGACCCCAAAAAAAAAAAAAAAAAAAGGCGTGTCGTACAATGATTCGTGAGGTTGTTTGGGTATTGAGGTGTGCCATTTTGACTAAAGATGGACTGACACTGTTTGGCAGTGTGAGGATTGATTTTTTTTTTTTTTTTTTTTTTTTTTTTTTTTAATATACACACACACACACACACACACACACACACTCCTTCTAAAAGTCACCAGTAAGAGGATGTTGCAGGATTACTCGGTGAAGTAAAATGTTTTTATTATTGCTGAGATTAATTAATGAATTAAATATCGCCAGTTTATATACCTGACCCTTGGACAGTGAGTTAAAAATCCACCACACATGATAACAGACGGGGGGATCCTGACCATCCAGAGGATCTTCCTCGTTTAGGGCCTGTGTCCACCAAATGGCTATTTTGTTTGGGGGTTTTTTTCTGCTGCTACACTCAGGGCGCTTTCAGAAAAAGTCGCTCCTTTCACATTGAGGAACGGAAATCAAGAAGGGGTGGGACTTACAATAGCAACACTGTCAGCGATGCTGGAGGAGAAACTGGTCCTTGCTGCACAGATAACCCGGTTATTTACGATCGAACACTGAAGGGTTATCATGATCGAGATTTGAAATTGACACGACTCCTTTTCAGCGTTTTAGCTTTAATGTTCTGCAGAAAATAAAGACTTGATATTCTTAATCTCACTTGGAGAACACAAGCCACCACAAAACATTTGGTCGGGATTTTATAAGGATCTCATTGTACAGCGTAATAGTCACGGATGCCTGCAGTGTAAAACCGGCTTAGGTTCCCCCTAATTACAGCCAGTTTTATTTGGCCATGGTTTGACCTGTATTTAAAATGCAAAGTGTGAGTGTCAGTCTGTGATTCGTGCCTGGCTGTCTGCCACTCCTGAACAAAGCGTTGAGGCTGACTATGTTTTGTGTGTGTGTGTGTGTGTGTGTCTATACCCCTGCTTTCCCCAGATCCGAGTAGTGAATGCGTTCCGCAGCTCCCTGTCCCCCTATGAGGGGCTGGAGAAGCCCGAGTCACGCAGCTCAATCCACAACTTCATGACCCACCCGGAGTTCCGGATAGAGGATTCGGAGCCCCACATCCCCCTCATCGACGACACGGACGCCGAGGACGACGCCCCCACGAAGAGAAATGCCACCCCCACACCCCCTCCACCTCCCTCTCCGTCGCCCAACCAGAACAATAACGCCGTGGATAGCGGCGCCCACCTCTTCTTAGACAACAGCAAACCGGCCACTCCCTCAGCCCCAGTGAGCCCCATGCACAGCGTAGAGACGTCCCTCTGATCGGCCCCGCCCTTCCTCCACACAGAGCCACACCCACCTGTCGTCTCTACAGAGACCTGTAGTTGCTCAGCGGACTCGCAAGCGCCGAGCCGTGTGAGATCCGAGAGCTTTGGCTTGTGCTTGACTGAAATGAGAGCAAGCGTTCACCAGAATGTAGGGTGTGGTTGTGATTACCTTTCTCTCTCTCTCTCTCTCTCTCTCTCTGTCTCTCTCTCTCTCATTCTTGTCGTCTTATTTTATTCTGAACATCCTCTCGGAGAGGGAAGGACTCCTCCTGTTTCCGCCTCTGCTTCTAAAATCTCTGTCCCCTTTGTGAAAACGGAGGGCTTGTTAATTCAGATTGAAAGTGACCTGTATTTTTTATTATTATTATTATTACTACTACTACTACTATTTAATTATTAATATTCTAATACTGAAGAGACGATTGGTCTCTCCGGGGCTTGCAGATGATTAGCTGTAAGAATTGACTTTTTTTTTTTCCTTTTTTTTCTTCCTCCTCCTGAATGGTGGTGTACATTTCTTTGGCCCTAGATCACCCAGGTTAATTTCTGCTCCATTTGGCTGTTCATATTTTGAATTATTTATGTTTTTGAAAAAAAGCAGGTCTGTTTACAAAGTTTGTAGATACTTTTTTTTTTTTTTTTCCTTGTTGGTGAAGGAGCTCCCTGATGCAGAAAACTGG
>JAQMCW010000004.1:2348382-2361910 GCA_030068335.1 Chrysichthys cranchii
TAAATGGAAGAAGTTTGGGACAACCAGGACTCTTCCTCGAGCTGGCCGCCCGGCCAAACTGAGCAATCGGGGGAGAAAAGCCTTGGTGAGAGAGGTAACCAAGAACCCAAGGATCACTCTGGCTGAGCTCCAGAGATCCTGTGTGGAATTCCATGAACATATTATGAGATATATACTCCATTTCTCCTGAAAAATATCCTCGAAATACTGCATAGCGGATCTTCAAATAATGGCACAACATGCAGTAAAGCGTCTACTGCAAACCTTAGTAAATCACTTTGCATGATCTATTTAAATACTCTCCTCCTTCAAATGCTGCAGCCTGAAAGGAAAATTCCTACAAATACATATGCAATGAGATCAGATGCAAATATAAGTGCGTCAACACCTTTCCAAGGCAAACGTGGATTCACAGGATTTCTTTAGTAAATCCCGGCAGTACAGTAGTACTGCTATATCGCGGTGCATATTTCGCGTCCCCGGCTATTCGCGGATTTTTATTTGCGAATATATCAATTATTTCGAGTTTTATATAAGTATAAGCTACGCTGGTATAGTATACAGCACATTACAGTACTCGCTATAAATGTGATGTTTCTACAAATTCGACACAATTCATCTCGTTATACGCTCGCAAATGTTTTCTTTATGTGTTTAATTGTGTCTAGAATGTGTTCAAAGAGTGTGGGAGGATCATTTAGGGCTTAAACAATAAAAAAAAGTATTTGGGGGTAGAATCCTACTGTAGTTTATTTTTTAACGGCAAAAAAGGATTTGCGCTAGTGCAAACTATTAATAATGTTCTTAATGTTGTAAAACATCAACGAGACTGGCATGAATTCCCCCTACTTGGCTCTCAGTATGAACATTGCTGTATTTCTATTTAGTAATTTTAGCTTTACCCTAATAAGCATAACTTTGAGGTTGGGTTCACCTGTGCGTCTCATCAGCACACTCAAGCCTCTCTTTTTTCTCTCTTATGAAGTTAATAAAAATAAATAAATCCACCGTGTCATGTTACTGAGAAAAACGCAAACTCCTCTGTCCAAAAGACTTTCGGAAAACTTACACTTCAGAATTGAGAATTTCATCAGTGCTGTGGTTTAAAGGAATTTAATGTTCAATGTTCCACTCTTAGAAGCTTTATCTAATTTGTAAGAATGAATGCGGTAATTTGTAAGAATGTTACCATGATGCCTTTCTCTCCTCGCTGCCCTGGAGGACCAGACTCTCCCTGTGGAAAAATAACCCACCTCCATGAGTCAGGCATAGGAATGAGTCAGGTACATCAGTGTGATATAGATGTGCATGAGCAACTATATACAGTATATTTAGATATATGCATTAGTGTGTGTATTTTTTACTTGTGTTCTTATATAAGTGCGTTTTTCTCTCACCTGAGCTCCAGGGTCTCCTTTTAAGCCAGGCAAACCCTAAAATATATGTATATATATAAAAAATTTTTTTACAGTTTTTCAACAATTGGATTGGTATCTGATTAACACTCGAACACATTTCATGTTTCTCGATTCTGTCTGAGGCCTGAATCATTACACTTTAATAAAAACCTTGGGAGATTTATTCAAAGTCTGGAATTTATTTGTCTGTAATCTGATGAAACACCAATCTTGGACCTAGACGTTCACTCTTTTAATAAATCACATCAAACAGGTCTAGAGAAAATAAAAAAAACTTTATTTTAACCTGACTGGCAAATAAATTCAGGTTGAAACTTTTTTTTTAATCAGCATCAAAGAAGGCACCACACACACACACACACACACAGACACACACACAGACACACACACACACACACACACACACACACACACACACACACACACACACATACACAACTCTTCCATGGTTTACTTACATCTTTACCTCTTAGTCCAGGTGGTCCTGGGTTTCCTGAGAGACCCATGTTACCCTTTTCCCCCTTAAAGCCATCGTTGCCCTAAACAAACACACGGCCATTTCAGGTTTAAACAATTACTCATTCAATATGAGATTATATTTAATCTGCCTCAATCAGTGGCTTGGAGTGGAATGATCAAAGTATTTTTAAAAACTTCCATGATACACAAAACTCTATGACCCTTATTTACTAAGGCCCTGAATAAAGAGGCTAAATGGAGTGTGTAATTGACTAAATTGTGTGTGTGTGTGTGTGTGTGTGTGTGTGTGTGTGTGTGTGTGTGTGTGTGTGTGTGTGTGTGTGTGTGAGTGTGAGTGTGTATGCGTGTGCGTGTGCGTGTGCGTGTGTGTGTGCAGTTAGTGGGCATGTTGTGCGTAAATGATAATTGAATAGTTATTCATTCAGGTGCAAATTATTTAAATAAGATGTATTCAAATGAATGTGATAATTGTTCTCAAACATTGTGATGGGTTAAGGTCTCTTAAGGTAAAGAGACTGGAACTTGATATGTGTGTACATGAATAAAAGTCAATTATAACTCAGATTAAAGGTGGTAAGAGTGTTGAAACCATCTTCAAAATGTGATGGGAATGGAAAATGCCAGTGCATGTGTTTTGTTTATAAGGTAAAGAAACTTTTCACGAGACTTTTGGCACCAGAATCACAAATAACACAATTTTACTCTGGTAGTAATAATAAATATAGCTGCAAGCAGCGATTGAGGGGGCCAAGCACTTTTAGGCCACACCCCTTTAGCAATAAAAGAAGCTCAGAAGTCACTGGCACAATATCACCCAAAGAGATAGACCAAATTTTGAAGGCAACACATGACGCTGTTGCTGAGATATCACTTCATTTCCTGTCTTCAGTAGTCCGAGCAATCTGTTCACAGAATCACTGTTTTCAGGTGATTTTCACGTTTGACCTTCAGTAAATCAGGGTCTATGAGTCTACATACTTGGCCCGGTTTAGCGGCTGGAAAAAAAAAGCAGTTAAATGTTGTCATCTATAACATGATGGTTAACACATTTTTACTCACCTTAGGTCCAGGTTTCCCTGATAATCCAACGTTACCCTGTGCGCAAATACACAAAGTTATTTCTATACTTATGTATCTGATTTAGCTTGCAGGTTAATTCTTAATGACACTCACCCTCTCACCACTCTCACCCTTAGGACCCGGCTGTCCAGGAATCCCGAAGCCAGGGCTGCCCTGTGATGATCGCAGAAACAATAAGCCATAACACAAGGTCGAAGCGTTCATCAATAAAGCGATCAGCTGGGTACACAAACTGGGCTTTACCTTTTCACCTTTGTCTCCTTGGACGCCTTTAACTCCCTGAGTCCCTGGGGGCCCGACCGCACCGGTATCCCCCTGTAAGGTGGGACAAAACTTATTCTGTAATTTCCTGATGTTACAAATACTGCTACAGTGGCATCACTATCAGCCAACAAATGAACACCACAGCACTGCTTATATCAAATTCAGCTATGTTCAGACCAAAAACGGCGAGAGCACCCAAATCACTAGCAGTCATTTATATTCTGTGTGAGTCAGCATGTTGAAATCTGACTTAGCACTTAGCATCAATATAAAAGTCACTCCACACAAATGGATTTTCATTAATTTATTTTCTTACCAAATATAGAATCATAACTGTATATTATTTTCCTTTAATGATTGAGTTCTTTCCTTCACATTTACAAGACTTCATGAAGTTAACTTGTACCGTACTTGTGACGCTGGTTGACATTCTGTTTGCTTTGCAGCTCCCTTTACATAACAATTGAAAGACAAAGCATTTCAAATAATGTTGTATCTGCCTATACAAAATTACAGAGCGGCTACGATTTTCGCCCACGCCGCTGACAGGGCAGCCGGAGTGAATTTTGATGATCTTGATACTTTTGATCTGAGCGTATGATAAAAGCAACGCTGAGCTTAACAGTGAAAGTTCCGTACGTTGTCCTGAACTGTAACTAAACCCCTGAGAGTCTCTTCGTGTTAAGTGGAAATGAAAACACTTTAACACTCTTCTCTGACAAAAATAAACAATTCAACGCTTGAGGTGGCTGTATGTCTGCACTATATGAGTGGGCAACATGACACAAAAAAAGATCACATTTAAAAACATTCCTGTGATACATGATATGTGGTTTAACTCAAACAGCAGCCAATAAAACAGTAGTGATCATTTTATTTACCGTGTACAGAAATAAATCAGAAAATTTATCCAATTCAGAAATTCAATTAATAACACTAAAAAGGAGGGAAATTAAAAAATTTAAATAGCTGGTTGTATTTAAAAACAATCTATCACAATTTTGGCATTATATCAGCATACTCCCCAGCCCTAGTTCACTATTTGAAATGCAGCCATTTTAATATTGTCTGAATTTATAATGGACAAATTATTTTCCAAAGAAAACACATGATATGATTACCCACAATGTACTGTAAACCCAGCTCACAACCAATGCACACTACTTCTGAAATAAGTCTCCCCATCCAGAGCCATTTCTTTTTAGCATGCAATTTACTCGTCAGGACAGATACGGAAGCATCCGACTTTGTGTCTACATCTAAATTAAAAAGCCAACATGCTTTTATTTGTACCATTCGAACGGTTTATCTAATAGTCGGTTACTATAATGCGTTTCACACAAGGCTGTCTGAATTCTCCCTAAAAAGCGCTCTATATATAAACAGTTTATATAGTAAACAACCGAACGAGTGAGTGAGAGAGCAATTTCAGGCACAGTGGCAGACATGACACATACACAGAGAGCCGTGTTTTTATAACACACTATAAGAAGCTCTGCCTTTTCCTTTTTCTTATTCTGTCAAGAGCACATTCTCTTAGAGGTGCGATAATATTAAGAGTTAAAAAAAGCTTAATGAACACTTTTGTAATCTGGAAATCTACTGGCTGTGTCTTAACTGTGCTGTATACTTGCAGGTTGTAAATGCATCCTAAAATGTATCGCCAGATTTAAGAGAGAAAATAAAATGAGTTCTAATGACATGTCTGAAATCTGCAGTGAATTAAATAAGAAACAGAGCTCATATACAGAAATCTAATGCAGAATTATTGTACATTTCCTTCGTAGGCCTGAATCCAGTTGTGTTGTGTATGTGTCTGAGTGACAAAAAAAGAGCATGATCTCTCAGAGAGAGTGAGACAGAAAGACAGAAAAACACACAAGTGTGTTTGTAAATGTAATAACAGTGGGACACGCACAGCACCTGAAGCATGAATCAACAGTGTTATATTACTGCGCGCTTACTGCATCATTATTGGCAGCGTTGCTACATTACTGTCAGGCTCTGAGTACACAAGACATCTAGTCAAACTTTTAATGAACATCACAAATCACACACTTGAACGCTGCGGTGAATTGAGACCTCAATCTAAACTCTGTATGGAGTGCAACTGCTGCCTTTTTCTGAGAGTCACGTTTATCGACAAGTAGACCTCTGGGAGACTTTAGTTTCACACGAATACCCTCTTCACTAATTAACAGCGTCTGAATCATCACAGACGACCATATCGCGTGCTTTTATCAATGTAGATGAAGGCATCCCACGGGGGGAAAGAAAGTAACAGCCAGATTTGATTAAGTTCAAGCAAAAGCGAGCGCAGCGTGTGTGGGAGCCTCCTACAGATGGCCTACCTTCACTTCAGAAGCTTCTGCTGAGGATATGTATCTCACTCGAATTCATTATTAGGACCGTAAATAATACATCTCGTATTATTTATAACAATATTTACTTGAACAGTATCTTCCTTACCCTTGCACCCTTCTTCCCAGGCGGTCCAAGTATCTGTATAAGGAAAGAAGATGCTTTATATTGTATCTGTGAAAATTCAGTGTTATTTGAGTGACTGAAATGATTTTTATAACGTTTACGCCTTTAGCCGGGTCTCCTGGTAGTCCGCGCTGTCCCTGTAAAATACAGAATCATCTCTCAGTACTTCTGCCATATTTGAAATACAACTCAAATACCTCACAGTAGAGGCTATATTTACATGAGTACACAAATACTACACCCTGATAGAACATGAAAAAATCTAGCCAGTATTAGCCTGCTGTGTCCATGTCACATCTGATCAACATATCACGCATATCATTTAGAAAGAAAAGCAACATTTGAATTCAGTATTTCAGTGGGGGACAAATCTATTAGGGAAGTAAAAGATCCAGGATGCTGCTCAGTACCAGGTTTAAGTTGGCTGTAAACTAGCTGTACGTAGCTAACGTAATATAATAGCACATCAAGCTAATTAGCTGCTTAATAGCGTAGCAGACTAACAGAAACAAACATGTGTATCATTATTAATATATTTCAAATGTAGAACAACAAAACCAAAGCTTTAGCTATGAGCTGCGGTGAGCTGTTCTCATCTCAAGTTAAATATTATACTCTATATTCTTAGAGTTTTGTTAGCGTCTTTATTTTCTCTCGAGATGTCTGATCATGAGCTGACTGTGTTTGCTAGCAAGCGAGTTATAGAAATGGTTGTAATGATAGCCAGAAAGATCGGATGATGTCCGCGTAGTGCTGCAGGTGGTGGGAATCAAGAACATGAAAGGTATGTCAAATCAGTAAAGCTTAAATGTGGATATCAAATAAAAATGTTTGTTTTACAAAAGTCAGTCAGAATTTGGGATTATTTTCTTGTGCATCGGGCTACTATAAACTATAAAAACAGCCTCGTGTACCTTCTAATGACATGCTTAGCTTGACATCTAAGCTCAACATTGCACACACACTGGGCTTCAATCATCTTTTATTTTTTAAATAAAGTTATATGTATAACATATATGTATATGTGGCGGCGCAGGCGTGGCCGAAAGCCGCCTAGTGGCGGGGGAGCGGAATCAGGGAGGCAAGTGGCAACACCTGTTGGTCATTAACACATGTCTTTTTATACCTTGCAGTGAGTGGCGATGGGAGACGCCCCTGGAGCAGAAATGCGACCAGTTGTCTTTGTGCTTGTGTGTCCTTTATCTTACGTATAGAGCTGAAAAGCCTAAAATCCATTTCGTCCTACTTCCCCTGTCCGTGATTGTCTGTCCACGTCCTCCCTACCCAAAGACTATCACAGTATAATAAAGTGAAATGTTTGCGTAAGGTGAAACAAACAAAAATTTACAAAAAGTTTCAGAAAAAACATTTTTTTTCTGTACTAGCGTGCGTATGTTGATCAGCCATAATATTTAAAGCGTGCTCTGGACACAGCTCATTTGCATTTAATGACGCCCACAGAACTCCATAAAAGGGCAAGTGCAAAGACAGCTGGGAGCATGAAATGAACAATCAGGGTGTGAAACATGGAGATGCAGCTATTTTGTATATCTTCTATGCCAATAAAATTTTTATTAATATATACTATTAATATATTAATAATAATACAATTTTTTTCATCATAACTGAATGATACATTTAATTAGCCTTAATTTAAGGGTTCGTGTTGCCTTGCTTTCTTTGTTTTTTTTATTTTCTTTAATTGATGCCAATAATATAAAATGACTGAATGTGTTTTACGTAAATGTTCTTGATGATACTCTTATGGTGCATTCCATTTGTACTTGGAAGTTTGCAGTTGGAAATGTCAACTGGATTGCCCCATGAAGTCGGATTTCTGACTCGAAAAGTCTGTGGAATCTCACCATCCTTGATTTCAAAATCCAACATGGCTGCTCTGTGCAATCAGTACTTAGTGCAAGCTGCAATAATACTGTTTATTAGCACTTCTGTTTTACTTGTGTGTCATTAAATCACTCATACACACAGTACTGTCCAACTACTATTTGTGGGCATATTGCAACGATGTTTGTATGTGAAAAATACTGCATAATGCTTTGTTATCAACTGGTATTGCTAACAAATGGCTAAACTAGCTAGAACTGGTATTGATAATTGTTGGTATTGGTTTTCCAAATCCGTACAGAAACTTGGTCAATTCAGACGTGACATTATTCCCAGCTCCGACTTCCGAGGTAAATGGAATACAGCACTAGTCGCTGTCCTAATGAACTAGACCAAGGATGTGTTTGTGATATGGATTCTAAAGCTCTTCTATAAGTCGCTCTGGAAAAGAGCGTTTGTGAAATGCTGAAAACGTTCATTTGTTTATTTGTCTTCTGCCGCTTCATCCTGTTCAGGGTTGCAGGGGGGAGCTGGAGCCAATCCCAGCTGACTTTGGATGCGAGGCAGGGTACACCCTGGGCAGGTCACCAATCCACCGCAGGGCCGACACACAGAGACAGACAACCATTCACACTCACTTTCACCCCTACAGGCAATTAGAGTAGCCAATTAGCCTAATCCCCTCTGTGCGTGTCTTTGGACTGTGGGAGGAAACCGGAGTACCCGGAGGAAACCCACACGGACACAACATGCAAACTCCACACAGAAAGGCGCCCGGGGCAAACATGGGGATTGCACCTAGGACCTTCTTGCTGTGAGACCACAGTGCTAACCACTAAGCCCCCATGCTGTAAATGTAATTTTTTAAGAAAAAAGGAATTTACACTTGAAAGTATATACCAGATATGTAAGTGCAGAAATACATGCAAATGACATGACTTAAAGTCGATCAAGATGAAGTCGACCTTAGTTAGTGTTCTTGTGCGTAAATTTAAACCCACACTCAGGAGCACTGGTACCATACGACCATTATGGGAAAATTATGGGAACATTCCAAATTTATGGGAATTTTCTATGAATAATTTGATTTGATTTTTTTAGTTTGATAAATGAGACCCATTGTGCTGTTTGTGTGCTATCTGGCTGCAACATATGCTTATCCACACAACACTATTTTTACTCACAAAAAAACTCACACACGGTTATCAAAAAAAACAACATCATTTTAGAACAAAATTTGACATTCACCTCGTCACCCTTTGGTCCGACAGCTCCAGGCAGGCCCTATTTGTAGAACAAACAGAATGCATGATCTCTTATACATGATTAGTATTCAACCACTGCAAATGGCTTCAGGTGCTTTTAGGCATAATGTGATGCAGATTCAACTTTTCTCCTTCTTCTCTCCTACAGCAAAGACCAAAGCCTCATCTTTTACTCTGAAGTACTGGGTGCGCAATTATTAATGTAAGACACAGGAGCTAACCAATCCAGTCACACCTGCAGTAAAAGTCAGCATGTAAGTTTCATATTAAACTGACTCAAAGTTCAACAGCGGTGATTTCCATCAGCAGGGTTATAATGGAAAGATAAATATTTTATCATGACAATCAAGGATGGTGAATCGCCTCCTGGATTTTTACCAGGGTAAAACCTCATCCAGGAATGTGAATCATTTCAATTAATGCAGATCCAGGGCAAACAGTGGAGAGCTGAAGAACAGGGCTAAATCTATTGCTGAACAGAGAGAGAGAGAGAGAGAGAGAGAGAGAGAGAAAGAGACAGAGAGAGAGACAGAGTGAGAGCGAGAGAGGAGCTTTCCCCTCACTAATCATCTTCTTTAATTTCCCCAGGGTGCCCCAACCCATTCTCTCCTAATAACATGCTGTATAACTGAAATAGCATCAGAGGAGCAGACCAACTGTAGGGATGATCGCAGAGGAAACAACAGAATTAAAAAAGGACATTATTGGGTGTCACAGATGTGTCCTGAACCATCTCTTAGCATGTTTTTGTCACAGGGAAGATGGAGCAGTTTGTTTCCTTTTTTCCGTGTAGTTGTTGCAGAATATTTGTGGAATTTTCAGGTTCATGTGTGATAGGATCTTGGCAATTTGAGACACTGATGCATTTATGATGCAACATACACGATGCACGCTCAGGAGCCAGGTTTCCAAGGCAGTTTTGCGCAACACAGGAGCAATTTAAAAAAAAAAAAAAACAACTCAAAAAACACAAGTGTGAATGGAGTGATGTTATGCAATCAAAACTGGGTTTTCTCTTCCCACGCTCATTTTTAGCATATCCATTTGCTCTTTGTGTCATGTCATGTGACTTATATATAAAAAAAAATGTGTTTCCATTTCAATTTTATGAAATACTGTTTTGTTGAAACGTCCGAAAAACCACCTCATGTGAGGGTGTAACATTTTTCTTTGCGATATTTAAGTTTTTAAAAACTTTTTTAGTTCAAGTGTTTACATTACTCGTGTGTCTATGTTTTCAAATTGTGCATTAGTATTTTATGTATATACAAAGCTTTCTATTTTTATTTCCTATCAAGTTTAAAGTTTCTATATTTGCTATTTAATTTGTCAAATACAAACCCATATAAACCAATATTTTCTCTCAGATTTTTGTGTGCAACACTTCCTACCTCTAAAAACCTAACTGTTCATACTGCAAAACCAGATCTGTTAAGAAGGTTCTGGATCAAAATATGCACTCTCTGCCTTAAATACAGTTTTAAAAAGTACAATTTATATCATTTGTATCGATGGAAAACAAAACTTTAAGTGAAAATTGGATTTGGATGTTTTGTGGATTTGGATTCGGATGTTTTTAGTTTTGTGGATCAGGTTTTGCAACCTAATACGATATGTGCGTTGTTAAACTGTGCTACTGCTAAATGTGAAGCTTTAATAGTCAGGAGCTAGCCTGCTAGCTAAGCAGCCAGCCATAGGTTATATAGAGGTTGGTCATTTATAGTTAAATAGTTAAGACAGAAAAACCAATACATATGACAATATTTTATGCTATCAAAGTAAGGAACAAATGGTGCAAATTTTGACAGTTGAATGTGAGCTTAAATGTAAAATTACATGGTATAAAGTTCGATTTTATTCATGATTCTCTAAAAGCACACAAAAAATTTCAATGCACTAAATCCAGACACTTCTGATTAAAAAAATAATAATCCAACAAAGCATTTTGCACCGTCCTTTTTACCCTTTTGTCCCTCCATGGTTGAGATATTATTCCTGGATGCAATATTTGCATATCTATCAGGACAACACTGTATAAGACAAGTATTTTCCATAGTAACTCAATGTTCAGCGGTTTTGACCACTTTTTCCCAATGAGACTTTACTGGATTTCTCTCTTGGATCTTCTATCTGCTGACTGGGAACAGTACAGTGATACACTGTTGTAGGAAAGTGCATTTGACCCATTACATTACATTACAGTCATTTGGGCGACGCCCTTATCCAGAGCAACTTACATTTATCTCATTTACACAACTGAGCAGCTGAGGGTTAAGGGCCTTGCTCAAGGGCCCAACAGCGGCAGCCTGGCGGACTACCAAACTTCCGATCAGTATTCCAACGTCTTAACCTCCTGAGCAACCCCCTGCCCTACCCACAGACAACAAGAAGTCATTCCAGTTTACTCTAGAAAGCTGACATAAAAGGCTTCCTGATGCTTCCTCGTCTTTGGTGTGTGTTATCATCCCCTCCACTCAAATGAATAACCAGATTAAAGAAAGAGAGGTCTTCTGAAGCGAGAGTTCCTTAACCCATGGATGACAACGAAGACACAGAGGTAGCTTATGCCTCTGTGAAGTGTCTCAAATTTCAAACTGTATTTGAAAATAATATGTACCAAAGACTCACTCACCCTGGAGTGCAGGTTTCACACTGCGCTTGAGACTGCGCTTAGAGTTACCCAAACACTTGTCTGGTGTTATCCACTGTCCATAAAGGAAACAGCAGCTTTGAAATGATACCTGATGATGCCTAACTACGGCCCATTATTCGTTCTGGTATCATAGATTTTTGTTCACAGGCTCCCGCTGCTCTAATGACTAAGGAGAACACTGACACATAATGATTGCCCTTATTAAGAGTGATTAAAAGCCTGTATCTATAGGCGATTCTGGACTGAAGGAACTTTTTCATAGTTCTTAGAACTCTTGGAGGAAGTAGCCCCTTTTCTTGTGTGTCTGCACTGCAGGAACTGAGAATGATCATAGCTATTATACACCTATTTTGAGGGACATTTGTAGCTGTTACGTCTGGGTAAGTACTCTCCCAGCACAATAGGAACCATGAGAGATGTTTATGTACGGACCTTCAGTGACATTCAGACTTTATTGGGTCTATATGAGATGATTTCTATTGGTGGTGCGAATGCAAACAGAATAAAGGCCCATGAAGGTGTGTAGTTCTTGGGCAACCTCCCAAGGGGGTAGTTCCTCTCAATACATCCCTAGAACTATTTGGTCAGGGGCACAACAGAAAATTGTTTGCCTTATCGTTGGGAGCTTGTGAGTTCAAATCCCAGTGATGGTCAATCCATGGCCAGAAGCTCAAGAGAGCAAAACTGGCCAATTGACTTCCTTCTCAGAGAGGTAGGAGTGGCTTACTCTCTCTTCCCCGTCACTCACAGTGACACTAGCCAATCATGGGCATCTGTGAGCTCATGCACACAGAAGGGGGCGGAAAGCACTGTCCTCTGAGCGTGTTATCCGCCCCCACAGGATTGAATGCGCAACAGTTCAGAAAGATGCATTTGGCCTGCGTCACATGCCTTGGAGGAAGGCAAAAAGTAAGCAGGTGATAGCCTTCACCCTTCTTGATTTTTACTTGTAACAGGGGAGCTGTCTGATGGGTGTGAATTGAACACAACTAATTTAGGGTGGAAAAAAAAAATGTTTCGCCTGAAAGCGCCTTATAGTAACTTAGACCCAAACCTTTACAGGCTTATTAGTATCCAGAAAGTGTAAATCTCAACAACCTTCAAACACCAAGTGTGCTCAGTCAGCCCTTTTTTCAGGGGTTCATTAATGAGCTCGTTATATTTCATCAGTGTCATCCTACAGTGATGCACTACATCTGAAAAAATAGTTTTGAACAAATTGTTAAGTTTAACATAAATTTTCCCAAAGTTACATCTTTTGCCTGCATAGCACACACATACGCAGTGTAAGGCTCAAGTCTTGACAGAATCCCAAAAGCCAAAAGCCATGGAGCACAGAAGAACACCACATAGCTGTAGAGGCAACAAGCCGGATTGACTATAACTGGAGGTACTGAAGGATAGCAGGAGAATAGTTGTTCATGTAGACAGTGGTTTCTTTCCTGCTGCTCTTGCAGCACTCTTTCGTGTCACGGTGAAGGTATGAAAGGTTTTTTTTCACCAGTAAACATATACATCATTCAAAGTTCTGTCAGGAGAAAAGAGGAATAAGAGTTAAAGCATTCACTTACTGCAAATCCCTGAGGTCCCATAGGCCCTATATCCCCATGATCACCCTGTGACAGAGCATGAGTTTAAGTTAAAAACCAGTCATTTACAGCAAAGATTTTCAGATTCTCCCTGGCAGACCCCTCAGAGATCTTTTTCTTGGGGTAACTCAGTTATTTATGAATGTGGTCATTTATCATCATGTTTTAGTGTGTTACTACATTCTAATACCTTGCAATACAACCTTACTGCCAAGACTTTTTCCTAATTTTGTAACTAGCACTGAAACCTACATACCAAATATAATAGTTATAGTAAGCAAAAAAAGTATAATACTAATGTACAAAACATGCCATTGAATCACAAAACAACAGTAACAAGAGTAAGAACATGCAAATATGAGATCATATATACCGTATATCTTCCAATAGTAGCCCGGGCGTTTATTCAAAAAATTATTTGGACGGCCCGGCATTTAAAAGAGACCG
>JAQMCW010000004.1:2416952-2427960 GCA_030068335.1 Chrysichthys cranchii
TATATAAATAACATATTAACATATTCTTACTTTATACATTATGTACCCGCACACACATATTACCACAAAAAACCCTTTTCTCAGATAATTAACTGCCATGTTTGTGACTTAGCAAAAGCATTAAAGTGATGAAATGTCTCTGCTTTGTGCACTTAAGGTCAAAAGCCTGGCGGATTCACAGAGCGTTTCTTCCAACAACAACAACAACACAAAGGAGTGTAAATTGTTTGGCAGCAGAGTGGAATTTCTCAAAGGAAAGCCATCACTGTTTAATGCTTTCGCCACATTAGTAGTCACTGCAAAGTGTCATTAAAGCTGCGTTATAATATACAGATGCAATGTCTTCACTATTAGCACTGCACTCTCTATCAGGAACGTATGAAACAAATTAGCAACAAGAAAAACTTTACAAAGGCATAAGGGATGGTTTGAGTCGAAGGAATTAAAAACAGGAAGCATTTCAGAGTATGAAAACCTACAGGACAAAGCAAATAAGATAATACATGGGGGGAAAGGGGCGTTATGACCAAAGTTCACCTCGTACAGGTGTTGTCAAGTGTCAAGACAAACAAGCAATTATCTCAGTTGTAACGGTCATCATTATCACATTGATTACCAATCCTTGCTCATACTTTTTTTTGTATATCCCTGCCTGATACACATTTTTACTTCAAATCAGGCCTGGAGACAAAAACGCTTTCCTTTTTGGAAAACTTCCAAGCATTTTTGGAAACACTGTTGTATTTTTGCCAGATATTTCTTCTTTTATACTTTTTGAATCCATGAGGGTTAAAATACATTTGCACTCAGTGCTGCATTTTACAGAGTGACTGCAATACTAAGGCACTTTGTGACTGGCCAATGTCCAAAAGAAGAGGAAAAACTTGGCAGAAACATGGCAGTGTGAGGCAAATGTGGTGGCCTAAAATGCAAAGTGCAGAGTGACAGTAAAAGAAAAAAAGAAAGAAAGAAAGAAAGACAGAAAGATGCAAAATGCCATCCATTTCTATTCCAGCTGTTCTCTCAACTCACCTCTGTCCTGCAGCTATACTGTCCAACTGCAGCACGCACGCACGCACGCGCACACACACACACACACACACACACACACACACACACAGTTCCTCTGGACATATACACACGGTCGTCTGCTGGGAATCCTGCAATGACCTCTCTCACAACGGCCGACAAATCTGCACGAGTCTCAGGAAGAAAGGTGCTTGGGGAAAAAAGTGCCAATATGGATGAATGAGTGAATGAATGAAGCGCACACACCTCTCCGAGTGGAAGCTCAAGGGGTGTGTGGATGTGCAGCAACAGGTCGAGTTGTCTCAAGCAACTGAAGAGAGTGAAAGTATGAACAGGGGGTGTGTGGAGAAAGGGGGAAGGGGGGTAGGAGCAAGCAACAGGGGCTGGAGGGCACTGACTCATTCCCGGTCTCCTTCAAGAAAATATTTGTCGTTCCCCGCTAAACACACACACACACACACACACACACACACACACACACACACACACACACACACACACACACATCCATCTTCTCCTTTCTGCTGTAAAGAGAGCTGGAATTAACTCGTAGTGCACTCTAAACTGTTACATTATAAACAATAATGTGAATACTGTTAATGTTTTTTATATTAACCCACTCGTTCTAACACATTATTGTTTCTATAGTAGCAGCTCATTTACAGGGACATGTTACATGCACAGATTTAAAACAAACAAACAAAAAAACAATATGGTGAAGTTTTCTGTAAGGAGATGTTTACTTTTAACTTTTAATTAAGTCTCCAGTGTCAGTGCTTTGTAGGTTTCTGCAAGGGTTAAGCTTTATTGTTTTGGGATAACATGGAAAACTCTGGTTTTGTTTGTTTGTTTGTTTGTTGTCTTAATAAGCTGGAGAGAGGTAGAAAGAGAGAGAGAGAGAGAGAGAGAGAGAGAGAGAGAGAGAGAGAGAGAGAGAACTGGCTGGTGAGCGAATTCATATCTGCTATAACAGGAACTAACTTGTCTTTTTTTGTTGTTGTTAACATTAAATGTAACTATATATAAAGAAAAATAATTCTGTGTTTCTCTTTTCATAGCCAACGACTCCTTTTTAATTTTAGCAAAATTATTGTGCAAATTATGAAAAAAGTAGGCTCATTATTTTAATGTGTACAGTACAGTTTTGGCTAGTTATTGGAGACAGAAAACTTCTTAAAATGATATTTTATATTAACCCTTTAGAAGGCACCATTTGAAATACTTGTAAGTTCAAATTTTCAACCTTAGAGTGTTATTAGAGGATATTAGAAGACTTTTTTTTACTATTGTGACTTTTTGAAATTATTGTGACTTTGTTGTCAATCAAGATCAGCTGAGTTACCGCATATATCCGGTGTGTGGTAAAAAAAAAAAATTACAAAAAGTGCATATGTATAAAAATGATAATAAAATCACATTTAAACATAAATGAACAATTATTTGGGATGGAAGAAATCTATCACCTCACAGAGGAGCATTTTGGATGTTCGTTCAAGTTCCCGAATACGGTTCTTTGCCCAATAAAGGGTTAAAATTGTCTTTAGATCCCAATTATCAACTTACCGATGGTTTTCAATCACTGAGACCAAGCTGGAAAATCACAGACACTTTGCAAACCATGGCTTTCATCAACAAAACTATTGGCAAATTTCTGTCGTGAATGAAATGAATGAATGAATGAAACACTTTAAAGTGTGCTGTTATAAGAAAATATTTAACGTCACGGTGATTTTGTCATTGTTTGTCCCCACCAAACTCTGTTTCTAAATGTAAACATGGCGACCATGGACTCCAACTCCCAGCACACAAGTTCAAGTTCACTAGATTACTGCCTGCACACATCTGGACTTATAACCACTACACTACATGAACACACTCCCAACACAAACACCTTGTTTACAAATTCGTTCAGCTCTGTTCATCTGCCATACCAAGTCTTTGCTCACGTTTGACCCAGTTTTGACGCATGTTCCTGTTGTTGTTTTGCGCTCATAGTCTTGTTTTGCGATAGCCTGTTTGTACATCGCCTGACCTTTTGCCTGTTTTGGATGTTGACTTTCTACTGTGATTTGGATTTGTTTGTGCTTGCCAGTGTTTGATTTTAATAAAAATCATTATCACCATCTCTCACCATCTCTGCTGCCTAAAAGTCCTTACATAGTTGGCAAAAGGAGGAAGACAATGAACTCCATAAGACCTGATGCTTTTTCAGAAGGATGTTCTTACTTTTCCCCCTTCTTTTTGTACCTGTACCCTTAATTCTCAGCATAACTTAACATAAACCTTCTGAGCTGAAGGTGATGCACACGGGTAAAAGTTCACACATTACGGCAGCCTTTTATAGATTAATATAAAGTGAGATCCATTTGCACATAATTATTTAATCTTGTTCCAGTGATTGCTGAATCAAATTAATCTGCCATTTCTGTTAAATATGGATGTTGTTACCCACATAATGAGGAAATTTGTAAACCGACTGAAAATTATTTCTTATATACAGTATAAGTTGAATATCAACATTTTGTCACAAGCATACAGAATGAAGCGTATCAACTTATAAAACTTTCACTTAATGTGCCACTTTCTGCATGGATATTATTTAACCTCAGGCCCCTCCACCACTATGCTATTTCAATAAGATAGACATGAAATAATTAATTGTATTAGACTGGCAGTATATTGAGCATAGCCCGGTTAAGTGTAAATCTTGTGCTCACAATTGGGCTTGTAAATCATGCAGTAATTCTGTATGGTAATGCAAATATTTTCAAAATGGGGATACTTTTTAGCCTGTAAATCCTTTTTCTGCATTATGAAGACACCATACCACGTTCCCCATGACTGAAGAGGAGACATTTCATGAGCATGGTAAGACTGATCATATGTTTTAAAACAAAATCTTACACATGAACTCTGCTATTCTCATTACGTTTAAAAAAGTATTTATTACATATCAATCTCATTCAAATTGCACAGTGCCAGAGGGTTGGTCTCAAACAGGACATCTGAGTGAAAATTTGATTGGATCCGGATTGTAAATCTATAATCACAAGTGAAAAATTTAAATAGTTAAAATATCTAGTAATCTTGCTACATTTTATGAACCTACGAGTGGATGTGTGATTTAAAGCTCTGCTAGGAAGGATTTTGAGGGCACCTATTAGCAGAAATGGAGTATACATAGACTGGAGTATGGAGTACATGGAGGGATGGAAATGGAAATGGAAATTGTTAGAATGAGCCTTTTATATCTACATAGGAAGCAGGTGCACCTCTACAGAGCCGCCATGTTGCGCCGCTACCGTAGCCCAGAATGGACAAATCTCTAAAAGGCACCTTCTGCGTTTTGTTGTTTTACAAGCAGCAGCATGAAACTGGAAGGAAGCACCAAAAGGACATTAAAGAAGAAGAAAGTAAGATGAGGAAGAAGAAAGAAGAGGAATCAGTGTCTGCTGGTGCTGGATAAAAAGAGAAGTCACATTTTGAAAAACAGAGGATCATACTTATTATTCAGCACAGAAAACGCAAGGCAGTGTGAATGTTAGTACTTTGAAAATGTGCTGTGGGCACCTGACGGCCACTGTATGCTCTAATACGCACGCTAAAGGGAGGAGTAAGGAAGGGGCATTCAGGTGGTTGAATCCTACATAGCGGACCTTTAAATAGTAAGTCTCACTCTGCACAAGCTAATTATGATTTCTGAGTGAACTGATGACCATTATATACTTTGGTATCCAACCTGATACGTTAAAACAAATTGCAAACAAGAAAATCTTTTATGATTATTAGCTTGATTGAAGCCACTGAGGAGAGAGGACAAACTGAGGACAAACTTGAACCTTAACAAAGCCAAAATTCTCACAGTATTCCCCTGGCTTCATATAAACTTCTCCTCCTAAACCTATAAACTCCTGGCTTATCCACATATCCGGCTTAAAGCATATTATTCAATATCAACTATGAATTATTCAGGAGCTACAGTAAAACTAATAGATAAGGTGTGCAAGGAACGTATATCTGGAGCAGCTGACGGCTCCATGGAGTTTAAGGGGTTAAGCTTTGGCTACTAATCACGCAAGAGAGTGTGAAAGGATCAGATCAGCCAGACCAGAGAGATTATTTTGCGCTTGAGGTGTTTTTAACCTGGATATCTAACACATATATACACCAACATTACAACACCAAACGTTATTTAAAAGCCGAGGCTGAGATTCACTAAGATCCTGAATAACACACCCCTTTTGTGTGTACAAGAGGATAAATTGTGTGTAAATTGTGTCCGAGGGGAATAAAACAATATATAAACGTGGATTTTAGTTTAGAGAATCCATTTATACCTCCTGTGACTCCTGAAAGAGTCAAACTATAAAACATTGCCCCATGCACATACGATTGCAAGGTACTAAACTGTACTTTCCCTTTCACAGGCGTGGTACCCTCAAGGCTACACCTTTTGTAATTTCAGTGTGCATCTATTACATGGTATTGTAAATGTACTGTAGTTTACCTTTAAATTATTTATGGTACATAAATGGACCTTAAGGACCACTTTTGAGCCTTTAATTACCTTTTAGAGTAAAACTACGTGCCCATTTCCAGGTGAAGGCTACATATTAAAGGTATTAAAGATGAAGCCCTGAGGGAACCACCCCAGCAACAAAGGAAAAGTACAGTTTAGTAAATATTAAACATTGCTCCGGTTTAAATGATGGATTTAAAATACAACATGAGAGCAAAAAATAGAAGCGTGAATGGAAATACGAACGTGAACAGAACCATCATCGGTTTCCTTTTAAATGCTGTTAGAGGAGGTGTGAACGGAACATCACATTAATTTTAATTCATATTAAATTGTCATTTTAAGAAACTTTTTGTCTATTGTCAAGGTGGCCATAAGGTTGATAAACGTAAAAAAAATTGTTTGAATGTGGTGGACAATTGCATCTGCAAATATAATACATGCCCATGAGTCATATTAACTTGTGCATGTGAGTTCTATTTCCAGTAGGGACCCTAAGGTTATAAGTAATATATCTGCAGAAATACCTCCCTATATTTTAAAAACATTTTAATATTCTTTAACACAAAAAAATGGACAATTTGTGCCATTTTTCTTATGTGAAAGGTTTTCATTTTTCATTGCTGCTGTTGTCAAGCTGGCACGTGTATTCACTCTCTCAAACCTTCAGCACATCGGGGCCTGACTGTTCAAAAAGTGAGTTTGTATTACCTGAGGTCAACTTTAACAGCCCGTCACTGGAATGCAGAGGAAAAATTTATTGTTGGTTTCCAGCTGTCACCCATGACACACTATAACTCAGCAGGCCCAGCTCACACATAGTGACCTGACCTGTGAAAAAAAAAAACACTGTCCTGACCTTTGGACACACACAGGACACATAGGACCAAGTAAAATAAAGAATTGGGAGAATGAGCCTGGTATCTAGCATCATATCCAGCAATGTTAAGAAATTTAAAGTAGCCAATCCGCCTAATTTGCATGTCTTTGGACTGTTGGAGGAAACCGGAGTACCGGGAGAAAACCCACGTAGGCATGGGGAAAACGTGCAAACTCCACAAGGTGCCCAGGTCGACCCCAGGGATCGAACCCAGAAATATAGTTCTTGCTGTGAGGCGACAGTGCAACCATGACACCACTGTGCTGCCCATATAAGAAAAACTTAAAGACCATTTATTCAGGATGGGAGAAATCCATATGGTTCAACAACCTCACACACGCATGGGGGGCCATTTTGATGTCCGTCGAAGTTACCAAATATGGTTCTTTGCCCAATAAAGTGTTAAGTACATCATTGCTGTAAGTACTGAATGTAATTGCAGTAACCATAACATTGAGTATCACTTTGCTGTAACCACAACATGCCGTATGTTACTACATCACCACAAAATGCATCATGCCCTTGCTGTTCCCACAAAATGCAGTAACTTTTGCTTGCTAGTGAATTTATGTTGACCTGGAAGCCATGTGTAATCCTACTCAGAAGGTAATATCTTTGATACTTGAAACCACCTGCTGTCTAGTCATTTGTTTTCAATCTCGTGCTAAAACTAAATAAAAAGAAGCTAAATTCTCACACTGCAGTCACTTCCACTGAGAGACACGGCAGCTCGACAAAACCCCAATAAACGAACTAGCTGTAAAACTAGGATACTATAAAATCCTTGTTTTCTACCAAATGTTCTCGAGTCCACATACAATGTAAAAATCAAGCATGCTTCAGCTTTTTGAAAACATAACCATAGAAATCAATCATTTTAAAGACTTTCAAGCATCTGTACAAACCCTATAAAAAGTGAAATCCCCTGATGAGAGGGAAAGGAGATAAAACGGTCTGTTGCAGCTAAATCCTGATGTGTGCATGCAGAGTCCCAAACATAATCTTTGAAAACAAACCGCATTCGAGCCAAAGCACACATTATGGCTTTTCATCTCAGAGTTTAGCAATATAAACAGAATGCTGTGTTCGATTTTAAGCCTGCTAGATGGTGCAGGTGAGAGATGAGTGCACAGTCAGATAGAGAGAGGACGGCTGGTGAGGTTATGAGATGAAGACAGATCAGACTGGCCCACAGGTGTGTGGAAGCCTGCTAGGCATCGCAGAGTCCCTCTTTCATGTTGCATGCCGTCTAGGTTAGTAGCTCCACATGGTGCCAGAAAGGTCGTAAATCCTACTGGATGTGCGGTTTGCAGATAGTCAGGAAGTTGGCTTTATCTTTGGGAAAGGTGCACGGTGTAGCTGGAGGACATGGCATTGATAGAAGCAAAGCGTGTTGAGAAATCTTCTGTTGTTTTTTTTTTCCTTTTTGCAATGATTTATACTGATTTGAAACTCTGGAAATGTTTTCTGAATGCAGTTTCATTTCAGTATTCACAAAGTTCTAAGGTCAGGAAAGACCAGGGTTGCCATCCATTCAGTTTTCACCCGGACTGTCCTACTTCCAGGCTGTTGGTCAGAATGACCTGCTTTAATTGTCATTTGTCCATTTAAAAAAATAATTCTCATATTTTCTAATCTTCTTCTGAGGCAAATGAAAGCAATAAAGGTAAATAACCTGCAACAACATCAGTTCATTTTGTGTCATTTAGCATAAATGTCTTTTTTTTAAGCAATGAGCAATCATAGAGATTTACTGTTCCACAAATCTAAAATGATTTAAAAAAAAACAAAAAAACAGCCAATCAAGAAATCGACAAGATGAATTAAAAAGCAAATAAAAATGTCACAGAAACTTGACAAGACAGAAATTAACATTTGATTCAATTTCAGACTGTCACTGAAATTGACTGTGACTTCTATCAGCTTATTTTCCAGGAGGAACACACCACTGCTAATAGTTGTAAGGTTAAGCATAGCGCACATCTGGGAGAAATATTACAGGTAAGTCTTGAATGTGTGTTCAGGCAGAGGGGTGTCTGGTTTTAATATGTTAACGGTAAAAAATACTAGGACAAACCTAGAAAGAGCAACAATACTGAAATAACAACCCTCAGCAACGAGCAGCAGATTTGTGACTATTTGCATGAATCGAATCTTACACAAGAATTCAGTGGTTATGGTTTGTATCGTTTGTACTTTTTTTCAATGACTGTGTACTTTTGAAAATAAATGAAATCCAAACAAATTTACCTTCAGTGTTTTTGAAATTTCATTACTTGAGGAACTCCTGAGATCTGGCTGGCGCATCTGATTTTGTTAACAATTCCAATGTATACTATAGACCAGGAATCATCAGTTGGAGGACAATGGTATGTGGTATAAAGAGCTGGTTTGGAGCCAGTTTCGGTGGTCAAAGAACCAGCTCTCGGTCAGGAAACCTGATTCAAAAGTGGCACCAAAACCTCGCTTTTCTACAATTAAGAACCACTTATGTCAGGGGCTGGGGGCGGGATTTTCATGACCAAATGTTTTGGACATGTTGTACTAAGATGCCCATGTAGGCTCGCAAAACCTGGAGCAACATGTATTTTCCCCAAGAACATGATGTATTCCACCATTGCTGTTGTTGTTCTTGGCTCTAGAGTTACTGGGAAGTGGGAGACGTCTTTGGACTCTTTTCTATGGACTCTTTAGTCCATAGAAAAGCAAACCGGTTCATACAAGGTTCATAGGTTGGAACAACTCTTAATGGGCACTAGCACCAAGGCAGAACTAGCACTTAGTTCACACTGGTGGAAAGGGGGTATTAGAGGACTTTAGAGTTCTTTAAAAGTAAATACTGTAGCTCATTGGTCCACAGAGTAGCTACAGGGCTAGAGACATTATGTCAGGTGAGAATTTTCACAGAAAGTAATCAGAATGATCATTTTATTAACCTTCTCTAGTATGTTTTGCAAACTTGTAGCATGGATTGTTTAAAAAAAAAAATTAGATAAAGGTGAATATGTTTATTCTGCCTGTATCAAATTTATCCATCCAGTTTATTATCCATAAAATCATCCAGTCGTGTTAGTTTCTTATCTGGAGGAATTTTATATACATTTACATTTTAGTTTATAATTTTAGGTCTTCAGGAGCTGTAAAGTTTAAAATAAATTGTAGTAAAATATACACTTGTGAGTCTGGACAAAAGAGCTGCGCTTTGAGGGATGACCTACAGAGGATCAGAATATAATAAGCAGCTAAATTGACTTAATGCTGGACTTGGGTATAATCCTTTCAAAAAAAGGGGTGGGGGGGGGAGAAAACAGCAGCTGTTAATGACACCATTATAAAATTATTGACCAGCTAACTCTGGAATAAAGCTGATAATGACTAATCATACTGGGAATATGAATAGGGCATGCCCTTATAAACCACCCGCTAATTACACTTTTTAGTGCCTTGGAGTCCGCAAAGCCATCCATTCTGTTGTTAAAGTGTGCTTTGATTAAATTTAAGTTTAATGTGAAAGGGGGAAAAAATCTTGCACACTGGGATCAGTACATTTGCAAGGGCAATAAAAGACTAGAAACAGCTCTTTCACTTCTCTAGCTCTCTCTCTCTCTCTTTCTTTCTCTTTCTGACTCTTTCTCTCTCTCTCTCCTTTTTCATGTACAATATTTATGGAATAATTTATCTACCATGTATTAGGCTGTTCAGAAGCAGAGACAATATGGAGTTAAAAAAACAACAACTGCAGTATAACAGACATCTCCATCTTAAGGTATGAATGGCTTGTTTTAACAGGTAGTTTGGCCCTGGACTCCCTTTACTGTTATTCCCCATCTCTTGACTTAATACATCAACTCATTTTCTAAGTATTTTCACACACGGTGACCTTCTCTACTCTCTAAAAGCTCTTCTTTTCATTTTCAGTCTAACTGTTCCCTTGAGTATTTTAAAGCATACCTTAATATCACCCTCTGTGCTTTTTTTTGCTAGTCTGTCACTTAAAGACCTCTATAAATAATTAAAAATATCCACAGTTCGCAGGAATTCGCCTCATCATGCAATTATGCAGCGTTTAATCTGAATACAGAATGGAGCGAGGGTCCTGCTTATGAATCACCCCATCGATTGCTCTTATCCACTGTAGGTAAAGTCTTATAAGTCTGAATAACCCATAACACAAAAAACACCACACAGATGTTTTTCCTGTGTGCAAATATAATGCGCTCCACTTGCATGTCATGCTGCATCCCTCCCTCCCAGGCGTGCATTATTATGTTCATAAAACAGCACAATCTAGTGTGTGTTATTCCTTACATAACACAGCAATCACTCAATCCCTCACATCCTTTAGTTTTAAATTAAAAGACAAAAAAAACCAACTTGAACCATAACCCAACCATGACCTTCATATCCATAACATCTACATACACCAAACACTTACAGTACCGCAACCCAACCATGAGCTTCATATCCATAACATCTACATCCACCAAACACTTACGGTACCACAACCCAACCATGACCTTCATATCCATAACATCTACATACACCAAACACTTACAGTACCGCAACCCAACCATGAGCTT
>JAQMCW010000004.1:2489334-2504428 GCA_030068335.1 Chrysichthys cranchii
CTTTCTGATCTTTCATTGGGCCCTCCTTCAGCCAATGGCGTCGTATACACCCTCTCGCCACTGGCGTTGTATACGCCTCCTCACACGTGCGGATCGAGCTGACCGTGACATGTCTGGGCATGTTTTGGTTTGTACAGGTGCGGGCGGGGTGAGTGAAGGCGAAAGTGTGCGAAAGGTCATGGAACTTTTCAGACAGGTTGAGTGTGTATGACAATGCATCTCTTACAGGGTACGCCAAAAACCATAATACTTTTTAACAGACAGTTTGGGTGTGTAGGGCAGATTTTCGCTACTACACTAACTAGCCGATCTTGAGCGAGTCTGCGGCAACGGCGTACAGCTGAACTGCATTCAAACTCCGAGTTCAACGTATGCACCAAGGTCTCCACTGATTCTCCACTGGATGCCCCCTTTAAAACGATGATGCACGTTGCCGTGAGCGGAAAAAATTATTCTGTATTTTTTTTCTTTTTTTTTTAAGGAGCTAACGGCGAAACCTGACGTTTGTCGGTTATGCCTGAGATCACGGAAATTATTTTCCCTTTTTAAAATGCCTTTTTAAAATTGTACCTGCGCCGGCATCAGCACAACTCCTAAACTTCTCACAGAAATGATGAAAATATCACCCCACATACAAATACGTACCAGAATCACTAAAAAAACATGGCAAATGTTTCAGTTAGTGGTGTTCATTGATTAAGAAAACAAATTCGAGTTAATCACAATAATAGGCTGAGATTAATCAGGATTCATCACAATCAAGTTTTGGAAGCTGAAACAAATAAACGTGTGCTCTTGGAACAAAGACATGAATTACAGACTGGTAAGAGGAAAGAGGGTTTGTTGTTGTTTTTTTTGTTTTTTTTAAATACAGTAATCCTCTGCTATATCGCGGTTCACATTTCAATCCCCGGCTATTCGTGGGTTTTTATTAAGAATATATAAAACATTTTTTGCGGATTTCCCCGGTACTTCATGGCATCCGCAAAACCTCTAGCGAATTGTTTTTATGGATTTTTCGACGGCGGAATTCGTCAAACAGCTGGTTCTTGATTCAGTCGCTTATGTCGGTACAGTAACATCTGTTGTTTATGACGACTGTAGTGGTTCAGAAATCCAGTCTGTAGCAAGTGGGTGTTAATTACAGTATAATATTATACAGTATAGAAAAAAGCCTAGGTTAGGCTAGTGTACTACATACATACAGTCCCGAAAATATAAGTCCAGGCTACGCTAGTATAGCATACAGCACATTACAGTACAGTACTCGCTATAAATGTGACGTTTCTAAGAATGTGACACAAAATTCACCTCGCTATAGGCTCGCAAATGTTTTCTTTATGTGTTTAATTGTGCCTAGAATGTGTTTAAAAAGTGTGGGAGGATCATTTAGGGCTTAAACTATAAAAAACAAAACAAAAAATAGCCTTTGGGGTGGCATCCGTGTATCGCAGATTCTCGTCTTTGGCAGAAAGTGTTGGAACGTAACCCCCGCGAAAAACGAGGGACTACTGTACAACTTTGTGATTTTGATGATTTCTGAAGTGTAACACTGCCCGCAACATTGGTAATGAACTGCAGATTTAATTAGCAGGCAACCACATAAAGAACAGTGTAATGTCCACGTAATGTAATGCCTAAAGTAACGCCCGCTACAGAGGAAACGTAAACACATAGCTTGCCTGTAAACTTGGTGTGTAATTATATGGGAGGATGTTGGGATCAGAGTATAGGTCACTTGAAGGGCAGGGCAGGGCACGGCAGAGAGGCAGGATGCAGGTGAAGGAATGAGGTTTATTGACAGTGAGAATCAACACAAAACACAAACTAAAGCAGGTCATTGATCCAAGAGGTGAAAACTGAAAATAAAACACCGGGAATAAAAGAACTGGCCTTTCGGTAACATAGCTGAGACAAACCAGTGTGCAGACAAGAAAACCAACGAGGTTTAGCAATTTAGTTCTATCTAATGACCCGTGCCTCTGGGGACATGACGTGCAAATTTTTTTTTGTGCATATTTCCATTATTTTCAATAAAGCTGTATGGCTTCCACGCACAAATGTGCCTCTTTTCTGAGCACATCAAGAGCGCTACCTGTGCATGACCAGATAAAAATATTCCAACTTTTTTTTTTTTTTTTTGAAGGCTGCAAGCTCACCGTGTCCCACATGACAAGAAGCGACCAGTCAGCGATCCACTCGGATCCTGAGTGCTTTCACGAAAATGGAGGTGAAGCTGACAGTATCGGATTAATTTGTGGTAAAAACAAAATAATGCGTTAAGGTTTATAGATTCTTAACACATTAACGATGACACCTTTAGTTTCAATCGAATCATATTTAATGTGTCTCAGGGTATGGTTTTCCTCTTGGCAATATACATGGAGAAGAGGCCAACTCAGGGAGAAAAATACTAGCAGTATGTCAGACATTTCAGAGGTGACTTTCACCTCTGAAATATATGTGTTTTAGTTTTTTGGGCGAATCTCGCGTCTTGCTGTGCTGGAACTTTCAGGAAGAAATCCTTTATTAACAACTTAAATTCAATTCAAGTCAACCTGGAAACTGAATCCAAGACAGTGGTGCCGTTGGCGTGACGTGACGTTGGACCTACCTGACCTCCAAGTGCAGCACGAGCAGGCAGCGGTCAGCGATGTCCTGGAAAGATCTAGCGAGGTCTGCAAGTGTCTGCAGGATGTGCTCCCGATTGCGTGCGCTCTCACTGCTCGCCTGTGTGTCTGAGCCTGGGGACATATCTACACACACACACACACACACACACACACACACACACACACACACACACACTCTTCTCTGAGTCTAGGCTTCACATTCTGCATACATTTCAGAAATTGATTCCCTTTTTTTTTAAAAACGTGCCGGACAGCCTTGGCGTGACCGGGACGGATAACAGGGCACAATTGGCAGGTGTGTGTGTGTGTGTGTGTGTGTAAATCAATAGCCATAAATTACACTACAGCAGATCAGAAGTAGAGAGACTTTGGCACCACGGCTCACCTAAGAGCCATTTTAGTCGATGAGTCATAGGGACGCACATGAATGCAGAGTGACTACTAATAGATGTGTGTGTGTGGTAGATCAATGAGACAGAAGGCATAGTGATAGGCATTGACTAGCTGAAACTATTCGTAGTGTCTCCCCGACCTTTTGAAGGTCTCGCACGCGCTCGCGCGCACACACACACCATCCAAAGCACATTTCACAGATTCATGTTTATCTGCATGAATGAAACAGAGCTATGATTATTTTTTTGTCCTTGTTTAATGGTCGACATATTGGATTGGATGAGTAGATCGCTAGAACACAAACCAAGCCCAATATGTCTACATTCAGGTTTTAAAATCAGCACTTGCACCCATGGTTCAGTGATGTGAGCAAAGTGCTGGTGTCGGATTTTACAGAAGGAAGAATTCACTTTTCTTTGTTGTTCTTTAAAGCTGAAATAAAATCTTCCCACTGGGGCAGAGTGAATCCCATCGTGAACAGAGAAAGTGTGTTTTCTGAGCCACGGGTTGCAGATCATTGCAGCTCGAAGAGAACCCACTTTTGGATGCTACTGAGGATGGAGTTGAACATGGTGGCCAATTTCAACCTTTTTTTTTTTTTTTTTTTAAAAACAAACAAACAAAGAAAAAAAAATAAAACAAGCATATACCTCCAGTGCTAACAAGTTCAGTACATTTTGTTACTAATCTGTATGCAAGAAATATCCTCAAAGGAGTTTTATTTCTTACTAGGACAAATAAAGAGTAAAATTATAAAATGTAAACGTAAATGTAATGTAGAAAATAAATAAACAAAAGTTTGAAAAAATAATATTTAAAATTCACGTGTACATACAACAGTGTATGACGTAAGCGGATGTTCGGACGACGCCTGGAAGTGCACAGATGATGCCTGAGTCACTCGACTAACGCGATTCCTCACTCTCTCCTGCAACTCATGGTAGGTAGGTTCCCCTGTGTATCGGTGTACTGTACAGTGCATTACCGCAGGTTTTTTTCTCTGCTCCAAGAATTCATTTTTAATTCAAAAGCATGTCTTCTTCAGGAAAAGACTCCTGGGTAGGCTAAGCTAAGCTAGGCTAAGGACGGCTAAGCTAGGGTAAGATACTTAAGCTACGCTAAATGCTTCAACACAGTGGTTTCGACATACGATATTTTTGACTTACGATGGGTGTGGCGGAATGCATCTCCATCGTAACTTGAGGACTACTTGTACTTGAAGTGCCTTGAAATAAATGTGTAAAAAAAAAAAACAAACCTGAGTTTATTAGAAAAATTTGTGGGTGGGTCAAAACAGAAATAACTGCACATATGTGTATGTGTGCAGTTTCCCTGGCATCACTGATGATGAATTTTTTAAAAAAATTTATTTTCCACAGAAAATCTCTTCACCACAACAACAGTTTAATCATCACTTTGGGTTCGCACAGAAGTTCGACTTTGTGTGTTTGCTCCTTTACTAAGTTAATTAAGAAGCTCCTCTTTAAGCAAACGGAAGAAAGATAAGGCTCTATTTGAAGTGTGGGATTAAAAACACGAGTGATGAAAAGCAAATATCATATGGGTGAATGTGTGATTAAATGTATTACTCATCTTGGCTCATATGGGAACGAGCGCCGAGTCCTGAACAGACAGCCGGCTTTATCGGAGTCTGTTAATAACCCCGATGTAGCATCCTTTTGTTTTCGGGGGACGCTGGCAAAAAACCTTTTACTATAAATCAACTTGCTGTCAAGTTTTCCATTAACGAACACTTTTCATTAACTGTATTGTATTTACAGAGCAGACGTTCCCATTCCTGTGAGCATTAACGCTGAATATTTAGAGTACATAACATGCAGTAATGAAATATTTTTCCATAAAATGTACACACACACACACACACACACACACATATATATATATATATATAACAATTATGAAATCTCTAGCTTCACTTCAGCTTAAATGTGAAAAAACATCCTTTTTTTTTTATTTTTTTTGTTTTACTTCACATCCAGCTAAAACGAATGTGCAATGCTTATTCACGGGTTACGTTCTATGATTCAAAGTTACGCTGTTATCTGATATTTGAAGTTGCACACACTGTTTAGTGCACTAGCCAGCAGTAAGCAGAGGATACACAAGCACCTCTAATTAGAAAAAGGGATTGATTAAATAAACTCAAAGACGACTGGGGAAAGAAAAGCTCCGTAATTTCTGGGTAAAGTTCATTTCCTGTGATCCTCCACCTGCTCTCCTAGCTCGACTTATTTCTCTCAGGACATCGCAGAGAAAAAACGTGTGCACACACACACACACACACACATACACACACACACACAGTTGTCTTACTACCTTCGTGAGGACCCTCCAAAAGAACCTTTTTGCTCTTTATTAATATTATTGTTGTTATTATTATCACTATTATCATCATCATTATTTTTTGTTGTTGTTGTGATTAATTATTAATTACTGTACTAATTACTACTGATTAACGTGTGATGTGTGACTGCAGACACACGATTAGACTTCCTGTCTAGCTTGAAAGGACGACCTTACAAAATAACTAACTAAGGAATAAAACCCTACACGGTGAGCGGTTAGAGGAAAATAATCCACGGCGGACTGGTGTGATGAAGCAGACCGACTCCTGCCCCCCTGAAGTTGACCGTTTTCCTCGAACAGCACATCCTGTAGCATTTTGTTTTTAAATTCCTCTTGTACTTTAGGCAAGTTACCCCTGATGACAACGTTCCATCAGAATGACACCGTGACACACTGTTTGTTTGTATGTTCATTTCTTTAAATTTACTTCAATGTAATTCAATTTACTTACAGGTTACCTAATAAACTTAATTTATAAGGTACTAGCAGCTAAACATGCATTAGCCTGATCACTCATTCGCCTCTTTTCTTGTTCTCATTCTTGAAGTTAATAAGATTAAAAAAAAAAAAATGCTGAAAAACCACAAACTCCTATAAAAGTCCTCTGTCCTGCAAACGTGTCGAGTTACTTAAAGTTCTCGTGTTACCTGTGTGACACTGGAGACTCCTTCCATGCACATTAAACAAATGTCGTTACCATAGAAACTGATAACGTATTAGAACGAGAGCATTAACATAACCTAGTGGTTTCTAGTTGCAGTATTGACAGAACTGATATTAGAGGAGATCAAATATTAGCGGTGTTCTTATGAATATTAATGACCAGTGGGCGGGGCCAATGAAACCGGACTTCAAGGTAGAGAAAAGCAATTCCCCCAAAAAAACCCTGAACCCCTGAATATATTCTTTATTATACATGAGGCAAGATTTTCAGAGTACAAATCAGTTACGCTGTACATCTACTCATTTCACGCCCCGAGTAGGAAGACTAAGGAGTACCATTTCTGATTTAAGATGAAAAACGTAAAACGTGTACATTTCTTGTATTTTTGAGACAGGAAGGAAACAGAAAGGCGAGAAATAAACTGTGATTAGATCGAGAAAACAGAATTGCTTTTTATTCCACCGTCTCTGTTCTGGTTCTTATAGTTAACAGTTCTGGACTGCAGCCATGTTTAAAAAAAAAAAAAAAAAAAAAAAAAAAAACTAATTGGACAGAAAAGCAATTGGCAATTAACCCTGAAACGTGGGTTACATGGTTTAAATTTGGAAGTGTGAACACGTGCATTAAAAAAAAAAAAAAAAAGAAAGAAAGGAAGGAAGGAAGAAAAGTGTGGCTAGCAAAGTGCCTGCATTTCAAATCTTGGCATGAAAAGTGCTCTCTGATCATCATCATCATCATCATCATCATGCAGTCATGTGTGATAACACGTATGTATGTGGATATAATCTGTGTGTGTGTGTGTGTGTCTCCTGCTGGGAGATCACAGAGCACAGGAACCACCCTTTTTCCTCCCTCAAAAGCCCGTCCTACTTTGATGATGTGATCAAGCCTGCATCGCACGAAGCCGCCAATTTGGAGTGGCGAACATGCCGCCGTCTCCTTCCAGACTGGCACGTGAGAGTTGCTCTTCTTCCCTCCTCTTTGAGCTCAATGCTTTTTTTGCATGTCACTTTTTTTCCCCTGACTGCGTTATAAGTTTATTCGTTTGTTTTGAAATCGTATCCTGCCTGAGCGTCTGTCGACGCCATCTGTGGGAAGGAAGACCCTCATAAGTGTTAAAGAAGTGACAAAAGTGCTTTCTGAAATTTTCGGTGATGTGATATAACCCGTATAAATATCCTCCCACCTTCAGAAAGGTTGATGAGGATCCATTTAACTAAAAGTTGGCACTGAAACTTTTATCTTTTTTTTAAGGGGGTGGGGGGTTGTTTATAGCTACTGATCCGTGTTGGAGAAGTACCAATAGCTCGTCTCGGAGTTTATTTCAATCTTAAAGCTTTTTTTTCTGCCCTAATTACTTCCAGTGCAGCGCTGGCACTCAGTCAGTCTCAAGTCCTGAACGTTAGACTTCAGACTTCTCATACAGAGAATGAGAGAAACTTTTTCACGCTTGGGCTGAACACTGACGTCGGCACTCAGGACCGAGTCTGGGCTCCTTTTGGGGGGCGGGGCTTATAATCGCGCCTAGGTGGTAGAATTTGTTCTGATTTGTGGAACCATTTCACATGCAGGTTTGCAAAATGCCAGCCACTGGGTTCATCCATTTGGTGTTTTTTCTTCTTCATATTATTATTTTCATTTGGTACCAACACTTAAGTGGAGAAGAAGAGCACTTTTTGGACACGTGGCTATAATCGCAGGTAAACAGTAGAATTTGTTTTGATTCATTTAACAATTTTACAATTCCACATTCAGGTTTGCAAAATGTCAGGCACTGGGTTCATCCATTTTCTTGTTTCTTCCCCCTCAAGGGGAAAATGTGCATTTTTGGCGATGCACTAACATACTAAAAGCCCTCACACATGTTTAAGGGGAGCTAATTACAGAGCTCTAGTCTCATAAACGTCAGGTTTTATACATCAATAAGGATTTCCGTCATCTTCACTGACCATGGTAACCCTTTCCACACCATCAGGAAAGGTGTGCAAGCTGAACAAATCACATTACTCATCATTTAGCCTGTGGACCCCACCAGGGTTCACACACCGTCTTCAAGAAGACCAGGGATAATGTCTCCAGACCACTCCTGTGCTCAAAAAGAGCCTCCAGACTTCACCAAATGAACTGAACTCTCTGGTTAAACGGCAACCGAGTCGGAGACCGAGTGTGAAACTGACCTTACTCGTTGGTCTTCAGTCAGCCAGACGTTTAGAAAGCACAAAGGCCTTACAGACACTTCTTCAATCCTTCCAATATCATGAACGCGGCAAAAAGTTCCCTGAAACATTCAATAATTACGACCTCTGCAGCCTGAACTAGCACTAATCCCAGAGCGAGAGAGAAAGACGCATGAATTATGCATCTTCATCCACAGTGATAGCACTAACATCTGCATAAGGAGAACGAAGCACTGATGGCTCATGACCTTTGACCCCATGCGCTGCGCCTCCCCGGCTACAGCTCAGCAACTCAACCCTCGGGACGTCCAGGAAGAAAAAAAAAGTTGTGTTTTGGGTTTTCTTCTTCTTCTTTTTTTTTTAAATGAGAGAAGTGAGTGAGGCATTTAAGTTTCAGACAAAGTCTGCATTTCTTTCTGTGCGCGTTTGTGTGCGCGTGTATACATTAACTTAATAGCAGCACTCGAGGCAGAACAAGATGCACATCACTTGACCTCAAATTTCTTTACACAGCACCAAAGGCTACAGAGCTGCAATGCGCCGCATTTGTTTATTCGTAACAAACGGGTCTCTGGAGACACATACGAAACACGAGTTAGTCTTAATTAAGGTGCACCGCCAAAACTCAGGACCATTAAAGTCTGCGAATGGGGGTGGGGGGGAGCCTGGAGGTGTCACACACGTACATACATATACACAAAAGCTAACATTAATTCATCCCCACGATGCTAACTTGACTATTAAATGTCATTCACGATCAACATTATCAGCATTTTAGGGAGGTAAAATATTTCCAAGGTCATCTGAAGTGAAGTGAAGCAGCCCAAAGGCCCTTCACAGAACTTATAAACCATTTTTTAGAGTTCATTGCTTCTTTCCGCCATCATTTATATGCTTACTTCCAAAAGTGAAATACTGATTACAGGCAGCTAGATCGAATTGTATAGCATTGTAGCAGATTCACTGCTCTTCTCATACATCTTTACATTACTTTATGAAAAGAAAATTAAATCGCAGCAGATTTCCGTGTACAGTGATCCCTCGCTTATCGCGGGAGTTAGGTTCCAGAAACCACCTGCGAAATCTGCGAAGCAGCGAACATTATTATTTTTTTTTTTTTTAATATATATTTTAAGCCTTTATAAACCCTCCCACACTCTTATAACCATTACCTGCAAAACAGTTTTAAAATCATTTATTTTTTCCTGGTAAAGAACAGTGTGATAGGCAGTTGCTGGCGCTGTCTTTTCATTTGAGTCAAGAGGTTTTTATACACTTCCGTGGGTTCCATTCTTCAACCGAAGACTGAAGCTCTTTAGCTAACCATAAAATGGTGGCGAGTCTTCTTCTTCTTGTGCTCGATCCTCCTCTTGTTCTTTCTCTTCCTCGCTTGTTGACTTGGTCAAAAGCCCTTCGTTTTCACTTTTGGAAAAGCCCTCGTTACCATGGATCTGCTGGCCAAGTTGAATCACCTCTTGAATTTTTCAAACCAGCCCTTGCTGGCGGCAAATTCACTTTTCCTGCTGTGGGAATCCGCAGAAGTTCCAGGTTGAGGGTCGTCCTCCAGCTCATCTCTGCCATCCGCAAACATTACATGAAGCTGCTTGGCCTTCTCGCGGATTATATGGGTGTCCACGGGGATGTTGTTCTTCCGGCAGTCCTCAATCCAGAGTCCTAAAGATTCCATCCGGACCACAGCCTTATTACGCACGCTTACGACTCGTTTGGCGCCCTGGTTATAAGACACTGCGGCTGTAGCTCTTATCTTCGGTTCAGCCTTCTTTATGTAGTGAACCGTGGACTCGTTGATGCCGTGACGGCATCCTACAGCGGCGCAGCTGCTCCTTTCCTTTAACATGTCCAAAAGTTTTACCTTTTCGGCGACTGTTAGCATCTTCCGTCGGTGCTTGGGCATGGCCCCGGATGAAGTAGAAGGCGCAGGTAGCTTACATAACGAAGGGCTTTACTACCCACAAAAAGCTCAACGAAACACGTTGATGCTGAATGAGCAAGACGTGAGATGCTGGCTAACACAAACCGGAATGATGCTCTTCGCTTAGTTAATCAGCACCCAGTTGTCTGTAATTAGTCTGTCAGTTAATCTGATCAGCCATCAGCCAATGGCAAATGAGGAAGCATGTACTCTACCAGAAAAAGCCTGCGAACCAGCGGAAAAGCCACGATATATAATGAGACCAATTTAAATGAAAACCCACGACAGAGTGAAGGCATGAAATTTGAGGCGCAATATGGCGAGGGATCACTGTACTGCAACACACGGAATTTGTTGCCTAATGAACCAAAATTGTATATATATCATATCATATACAGCAGATTCAGTTATGTCTTCTAATATTGAATCGTTGCCTGATGAAACGGAATTTTATTGCACATTTAATGGTGTCGTCAAACATCGGCTCTAGATCTCATCACATCGTTCCATATTCAGTGGCATCGTCAAATGGCGAATCATTTCCTTATGACTCTGAATCATTTCACATCGTAGCAGATTCAGTCATAACATCAAATATGGACTTGTTGCCTTATGAATCAAATCATATCATAGCAGACAGAGGTATCGTGGAAAAAATGAATCATTCTAATCGCACAGTAACAGATTCAGTGTTAGTATATAATACTCAATCGTTTTCTTATGAATCTGAATCATGTCATACATTCTCATGTTCAAAAGTGTCAAAAAACAAAACAAAACACTGAATCATTTTCCTGGGAATGGACTCATATCATATAGAATCAGATTCAGTAATACTAAAACTAATACTGAATTGTTCCTTTATTACCTGGAAAATTGTATCGTATAGTGTAAGTTTCAGTTGCATCATGACATGCTGAATCGTTTCTTTATGAATCTGAATCATACAGTCGAGTATCAGTTTCAGTGGCATCATAAAACACTGAATCATACTATTATGAATACGAATCATATCGTAGAGTATCAGATTCAGTGGTATAAGAATGAATCGTTTTCTTATGAATCTGAATCATATTGTAGAGTATCAGATTCAGTGGTACCACAAAACACTGAATCATTTTCTTATGAATATGAATCATATTGAATCATAATCGGATATTATATAGTATCCGATTCAGTGGTATCAAAACACTGAATCATTTTCTTATGAATACAAATTATTATATAGTATCAGAGTCAATGGTCTAACAATGAATTGTTTTCTTATGAATCTGAATCATATTGTATAGTATCAGATTCAGTGGTATCATAAAACACCGAATCATTTCATGATGAATCTGAATCATATCGTATAGTATCCGATTCGGTGGTATCATAAAACACTGAATCAGTATCCTATGTATACGAATCATATCGCATAGCATCAGATTCAATGGAATAACAATGAATCATTTTCTTAGGAATCTGAATCATATCGCATAATATCAGATTTACTGGTGTCATGAAACATTTCCTCACTATCTTGTGAATCCTTCAAATCAGTGATCATACATACACATACAGATTCAGTGGTCTCAAAACTCTGAATCACTTTCGTATGCATCTGAATCATTTTGCATAGTACCAGATTCTCAGGAATCATGAAATATTGAATCATGTTCTTATGAATCAGAATCGAACTGTATAACATCAGATACAGCAGTCTGACAACAGATTGAATCGTTTTATGATGAATACGAGTCATATTGTATAGCATCAGATTCACTGGCATCATAACACATTTCATAGTTTTTTCATGAATATGAACCATTTCGCATAGCATCAGATTCAAAATATCGAATCGTTCTCGAATCTGAAATCGTATCATATTGCATGGAAGTCTGCGGTTTGCACTCCTATCTTTCAGTAGTATAGCCTATTTTGGGTAGACTCATGACATATATTGATAAAAGCAAAAAAAAAAACCCATTATTAATGTGTACAAAGACAAATCTTTGTCTTTAATAACAGGTCTGAAAGTGAGAGGTGACGTCACGGAGAAGTAGCAGCTTTACCTCCAAGACTGAACATCAAAAACACTCGGACTGCTGTCTGGAAAAATTGAAGCTCTTACTGAAAAAAAAAAAACAAACCTCTTCTTCTTACACACACACACACAGCTGAGCAGGCTACAGGTGACTGAACGCTGCCACTCAGGTGTTCCAATAATATCTTTCCCTGGCAAGAGTGGCTCTCTGCCTATCGCTCTGTGTTTCATTCCATCTTTCGCTTCTTCAAGGTCACCTGAGAGGAAAAGAAGTCTTTCCCCATTCGCTGCACTCCAAAGTGAGCATGGAGAAGCTCCTTAATCTCGCCCACATTACACTGGCGAGCGTGTATGAGGCTGCAAGACAAGGCGGCGAGAAAATGACTTGTTCATACCTGACTGGCTCTGTAATATAAAATCCAATTTGAGTAGGGAGTGCAGCTGGGTGGGAGGGGTGTGGAAGGGGGCTTTAGGAGGGGAAAGATAAGGGTTTTTCCCGTCGCCGACGGTCCCATCAGCTCGGCAAACACTAAATAATGAACAATACCGAGGCTGTCCCGCCATGATAAAACACTCCATTACTGGCAGTGCGCAGAATTAATGATAATTATGCCACGTCCTCCACGCTGCTCTTATTGAATTCTTATCTACTTCTGGAGCAAGGCTCTCTGGAGCACTCTTTGCTCCTCCCCCCCACACTCCAAAAAATGTGAAAAAATAGCAATAGAATAAAAAAAAAAGTTAATTTTTAAGCTATTTTCATGGACTGTGGAAAACCAGAGCGATGTGAGCAGAGGCAGAGTGATCTCTAAGAGTGAGAAATGTGCAACTTAGTGGAGCGTAGTAAGTGCTGTACAGTCACATACATGAAGCTGGTCATCAGTATTACATTTTCACCCATGCAATACAAACAAACACACACACACACACACTCTTACTGGAGCTTTGGGGCAGGCTAGAGAAGAAGCCTTTGAGGCAACCTGCTAGCCACTCCATGCTCTCTTGCAGGTTAGCTAGAGCCTTCAGGTCGCTGACATCCCGAAGAATCTCGTTCTCAGGAATCAGCTTGTCTCCCAGGTTCCCCGTCAGCACCTCAGACTCCTTGGCAAAAGCCGCCCTGAAAGAGTGACAGAGAAAGAGAGACAAACATGCTGATTAGAAACGGTCTAAAACGATGTTACGGCTCAGCCAAAGAACGATCGCGCGAGGTCTGAAGGTAGGGGTCACATCAGGGAAATGTTCGTTTCCTCAATCATGAGGGAAAAAGAGAGGAAACAGGAGAGAAGAAGAGATAAGAGAAAAAGACTGCAAGGGGGAATTAAATGATAAGAAACAAGTGAGAAGAAGAAACACGACAGGATGCAGGAGATGACCCAAAAAAAAAAAGCAGTCAAGAAAAAAAAAGGAAACCAAAGAAAGAGGAAACGAAACAAAAAAAACAAAAAAAAAACAACAAAAAACACAAAACAGGAGAGGAGAGGAGACATGAAAACAAGAAGAAGAGGAAAGCAGGGAGATAAGGGGAACGAGTTGAACATAAGGTCAGGAAACATTATGAAAGGAGTGAAGAGAATGGGGAATGAATGAAGAGGAAAGGAAAGAAATGAAGAGAGGACGATGTGGGAGAAGAAAGGAGTAAAGAAAGGACCACAGAGAAAGCAGGAGAGAAAAGGATGAAAATAAGAGGAGAGGAAATTAGCTAGGAGGAAAGAAAGAGGAAAAAAGAGGAAATTAAATGATAAACAGGACACGAGATGAGAGGAGCAGAAACAGTAAAGGAAAAAGGAGAGGAACAGGAGATGAACGCAAACACTCGAAGTTTGCGTCTGTCTTTCGGGCACAAAGACGCTCACGTATCACCCACTAGCCAGTGATAAACAGAAACTTTGCTGATTTTCATTGTCTTCATGGAAGTATGTTCATAAATCCCAGATTTGCAAAAAAAAAAAAAAAAAATTACCAACTGAGTTCACCGCAGGAATTTTGCGAGATGCCCGCAAAATTCTATAAAAGACAAAACCCACAGAGGTGAAAAGAACAAATTGCTGAGTAACTCACAACAGAGCACCTCCAAAGCACGGCATGTGCTAAACCTTCCTATAACGCACTTCAACTACAGCGCACACCAACTCCTTCCTCTGTTAAAGGGTGCCTTTACTTCTGTTCTAATAGCTAGCTTTATTTATTTTCATTTATGGCACTGTTTTGGATTGCATTTATTCAAGTCATTTTATTAAATTCGGGTGGAAGATTAAATAAAAGATGGAATTCATACTTAAATGTAATATCAGTATTACACTGTAAATGTGCAGTATATATATATATATAAAAAATTGTAATATATAAAATTACAGTAACTTATTGTAAGTTGCACAGTTTGAAGCGAGGTTCACATGAGTGAATCTCCTTAGACGTAATATTATAATATAAAATAATATAATTTACACAAATATGAGCCGTTGGGATACTTAGATTTTCATATCATATCACATTTCCTTCAAATGATTTTCAGCACATTTGTGAAATGGTTAGTGCTGCCTGTTTGTTAATTCTCAAGCTGAATATGAAAGCATTCATTCGTAAATCGACCGGTTACACGGGAAATTTGGGATTCACGAAAATCCTGCATTTTTAGAGGGAAAAACCCACCACACGTATGTATCTGACTCACGCTCCTGCCTGTGTGTAAATTTACACGTGAGAAGGATAAGCTTAAGTCATAAACCTCAACTGATCTCCAAATCTTATACAATGGACCCTTGACTCACGAACTTGATTCGTTCCGAGACTCTGTTCCTGATCCGATTTGTTCGCGACCCAAATTAATGTTTCCCATTGAAATGAATGTAAATACAATGAATGTGTTTCAGCCTCAAAACATGTTTTTAAAGTGTATTATGG
>JAQMCW010000004.1:2524217-2538526 GCA_030068335.1 Chrysichthys cranchii
AGCCTGTTTACTAGCTGAAGCGGAAGTGGCGTACACCGCCACTGTGTATTCATCCGCTGATGAAATACAGCGCATACGGATTAAAATTTCCACTTAAATGTTCTTTTAATGTTTGAATTAACGTTTTTTTAAATTATTTTTTATATTTTATATTCCAGAGTCCTGCAAAGCCAAAAAATTCCACGAATTAAAATTTGAAAATCCGCGATGCACTGAACCCACAATAGGTGAACCGCGACATTGCGGGGGTTCGCTGTATTTAGAATTTGTACTCCTTACACTTTTTACAGAAATGCTCACGGAGCTACAGGATGGTCCTAAATATGGATTAAATCAACCATAGCACTGAAAGCATAGAGCAGTAGAGGACTTGGCCAATCCAGTGTCCACGTGGAACTGATCAAGTCTGTGCTTTTGTATAAGGCGTGGGCGAGACCTGATTGCGAACATCCGGTCTTTGTAGCCCAGCTGGAGATTGGCTCCATAAATCTTTTCCAGAACCGGCTACTGGATTCTGACAGAGTGACCCCCCCCATCCACCTCTTTTTTTTTTTTTTGCAGATACATTTCTAATTAAATGAATCAGTCAGTGAGTACAGATAGCATCACGGAGCCACACAGGTGCACACTGCACAGAGAGCATGGAAGAAAGCATGCCAGTGATTACCTGGCCAGATGGAGAGAGAGAGAGAGACAGAGAGGGGGGGGGGGGGGGAGGTAATGGCGGAGGAAAGACTGTTGAGGTTACCAAAGGAAAGAGGCAATACAGTGCTGCAGTGCTGAGTATGGAAGTCCGGTTCAGGCCTGATAACACGCCCTGCGTGATCACTCCAGGTGGAGAATGCAGAGCAAAGCACCACATTTCAGCTCTTATCTCATCACAGAGACTCCCAGCCAGACCACTAAGCCAAATCCTGCACACAGTACCCGCGCTAATCATATTATTATTACAAATTCTCTAGAAGTTGTTTCGACAAGGCAGCATTATCAGAGGAGGTCAAAGTTCTGAGCTGGTAATCCAAACACTGACTGACCATGCATCTGAAATGGAGTCCTAATCCATCCTTCTCTACAAACCGCAAAGCGCTTTAAAGTAGTTTTGTCTCCACTAGGCTCCATCCTTTAGGTAGCATTATGGGAAATCTGGACAATAAGGGTGAAAATTCTAGGCACGTCAGAGAACTGATGGATGATGGATCCTTGAGCAATGATCCATTTATATTTCTTTAGTTTATGTATCAAGTTCAAAAGCGACTTAGCGTCAAATAGGGAAAAAAAGGTTATAAAACAATAAAAACAAGCGCCACCTGGATTTGTTTTCAATTTTGGCCGCTTTTTGACCATTTTCAGCTGAGGTTTTAATCCGTCATCCCTAACAAATAAAGTTTACTGGGAGTAACTATGTACAGGTAGTCCTCAAGTTACAATGGAGATGCGTTCCGCCACACCCATCCTAAGTCGAAAATATTGTAAGTCGAACCACTGTGTTGAGCCACTTAGCCTAGCTTAGCCTATCTTAGCCTAGCCTACCCAGGAGTCTTTTCCTGTAGAAGACCACACACACTCACTGAAGACTTCATTTAAATCACATTTCTGTCAAAAGAGAGAGTTTGTCAGAGAGGACCGCACCTGGTGGAGGCAGCAGCACTGTGTCTCTGAGCTCTGTCCAGCTACGACACCCCGCTACACAAATACTGAGCTCCGGCTACAGACAGCTGCTGCTGAAGCTGTTTTGTTAATAATCACAAAAAAAACCACGGTAATGCACTGGACAGTACACCGATACACAAGGTAACTCACAACTCCCTGAGTTGCGGCAGAGAGTGAGGTATCACGCGAGGCGAGTGATCCGGGCATCATCCATGCACTTCCGGGTGTCGTCCGCGTACTTCTTGGAGTCGTCTGAACGTCCGTGTATGTCATATGCTGTCACACTGGCCTGACAGCGATGCCTGCCTGCAAATTTTAAATATTGTCTAAATATATTACCATTTTTAGCGGATCACAATAGTCATTGTAATTCAGGCCATCGTACCTCAGGGAGCACTTGTACTTTGCCAAGTCAAACACATACTTATAAACAAACACTGATTTTATTGCATTTGTCATTTACCTAGACGCTTCATTAACGACACTAGACGCCTACAAGCAAAACAAAACCAAGACGAGACGAGAGATTACCAGTGTAAGATGGGGAGAAGGTGCGCGGGGCTTATATTTAACAAAACCCAAAGGTCTGTGTTTCCATTAAGTGATTTTATGTGATTAAAGCTGATGGTCATTGCAATTAAACGTGGCAAAACAGTGATTATCAAATCCACCAAAGCATGCGAGTCCAACGCAAAACCATGTTCCCGTTTCAATTTTGCGAAAATATTACTTTGTCTGATCTTCTAAAAACCATGTCATGTGAGCGTACAAACCTTTCTGCCATATTGGACAGTATTTTTTTTTTTTATTCGTGTGTTTCCGTTGCTCCTTTCTTGTTTAGTTTGCAATTTCAAGGAGATTAATAGAAACCTGCCTAGTAACAACTTCGGCATAATTTGGTGTTAAAAATATAGCATTCCTCCACAAAACAAGATGTAAAACTGGGCGGGTCTGGGGTTACAGCAATAATAATTTTATCATGGCTTTATGTCAGTAGGGGTGTCTGTAGGTTTTATGTAGTACTATGAACAATGTCTTTAAGATGGGTGTTAGCAAATGAAGAAGGGAAATCACTATTCAGGCTGAAAAACAGATAACTAGGCCACAAGGAGAGAGGCGATGCAAATTTAACGTGGCTTGTTAGAAGAGCTATTTTGTATTACAGACTGGTGAATCAGGCACCAGTACTTTCCCCACAGCTGACATGAAGCTTTAGGTAAATAACAAATGTGATGTGTGTGTGTGTGTGTGTGTGTGTGTGTGCGTGCGCGCACAGTCTTTGTCTGCAGAACTCCACCACCGGAGAGCACTACTGTAAGCATCATTGCACTCTTCCATTTGGCCTGGGAGTGATCACAAAGGCAATGCACAATATGCCACAATATGGAGAGGAAATCATGCTCATCTTTAAAATGGCTTCTCATATAACGGATGACTGTTCGTAGCAACGAGCGACTGAGCCCAGGTCAATTCCATCTCCAATGCCATGGCCTTTTCCGTCTGAGAGGGGAAGGAAGAAAAGAAAAAGAAACCAAAAAAAAACAACAGCAGCCTTGGATTTGGTACTACAATGGACCCTGAAGAGCACTGGGATTTCAAAATGAGGCACAAAAAAGGGACTAAAGTACTGAATAGGGAAGAAAGTCTGCATCACCAAATATAATATTAAAAATATGAAGTAAAGTTTCTGACCAAACCTTTACAATTCTCATCTATTTAAACCGATAGGGTTCAAAATCCCTCTCTAGGAGTATTCCTATGTTCTGCTCTGAGCTGGTTTGGTTTGGTCAGTGTAAGTTTAGTTTGTTCTGCTCTGAGCTGGTTTGGTTTGGATTGGTCAGTGTGAGTTTGGTTTGTTCTGGTTTGACTTCCTCTAAATTTGAATGGTGTTGCATTAGCTCGGATGGTCTAGTTAAGTTTGGTCTAAGCCGGTTTTGTTTGCTCTGAACTGATATGCTTTGTTTTGAGCTGGCTCGATTTGGGCCGAGTTGGTATTTTCTTTACCTGAGCTGATCCGTTATCGTCCTAACTGGTTTGGAATGGTCTGAGGTGTTACAGTGTAATCTATTTACCTCCTACAACAATAAAGACTGCCTACTGCAGTAATGGAAATAAATGTGTAAAGGCTTAACAAGTGAAACAGAGACTAAAGATGACATACAGGGACTAAATGTGACCACAGGAAATACTTTAGGAACTCGTTAGGCATTAGTGGTTATGCAGGAGGCGCGAGGGGTCGAGTCTCAGAATGATCTTGAAAAGGACAGTGGTACTACTTCGACGTGTTATACTACCGTGTTCGTGAGGGAGGCTTTCAATCGAGCCAGTCTGAGTCACCATTTATGTACAGAAAATGCACCAATTTAAGTAAAAAACAGGATATTGCTTCCAAAATAGCAGTTAACACAAATGCACATCTAGAAGCTAACGCCAAATAGGAAAATATTACAAAGACATTCACACTGCTTGAAGTAAGTCATTACACTTATTAAAAAAGGAGTGCTGCAAGAACACTACAAAGAGAAGCGCAAGGCCAGGGATGTGACACGCAGCCTGGCAGACTCGAAGCAGAAACGCCTTTGAATTGGGGTAATTATAAAAGAAAAAGCGAGCCCAAAACAAAAGAGCGGCTTTATGGAGCGGCCGCTATCTGGAGAGTCGCTCATTAGCTCAGCAGGGTAATTAGCAAGATGCCGCAGTCCTCGTTAAGGAGAAGTCATAATCGTAAACAAACGATGGTAAACTCCCAGAGCGGTCCCTTTTGTAATGAACTGCCACTGATCTCAAAATGAAAGCAAAGACATGAATGCACACACACAGAGCGTGGGGAAAGTCAGATAAACATGGCTCAGGTTGCAGTACGAAGTGACACGACGTCCTGGAAGGCTTTTATCTCTGCGCTTTTATCCAATGAAAAGCCCCTGGTGCCAGACCTACACGCTGGATAGCTACTGAATAGTTTTAGACATGAGTATGTTAGCATGCAAAGCTAACTGTTAACTGAAAGATAAGCAGCAAACCAGGAGGAAAAAAAGGAAAAAAAAAAGAAAAAAAGAAAAAAAAAAAGGAATCTCGTGGATGTGTCGTAGAATTACCGTGTCGTCAATCAAGTCGTTGGGAAATTTATGAAGTAACTAAAAATAAAATTTTTACGAGCTGCTTATTTTAGCAACCGTTTTATCTCCACAAACATCTAAAAAGCCCATCTACAGCAGTCTTCCTGTGCCAGAGGACATGCCCCTGAGGGAGGCAAACTGGAGCTGCGTATAATAAAACAAGCCGCTAACTTCTGACCCCAGGTTATCCACTGGGATAAGGGTTTAGATTCACATGGAGTTAAGGTGAAATTCAGGTGGACAGGAAAGTAAGCAGCTTATGTTTCCAGCTCACTAGCACAGCGCACCTGCTGCACTTACACACTGTGTGAAGATATTAGCTTTTTGTAGTGATAAACCGTATTCATTTTATCTACAGGTTTTACATTATGCTCGGGTCCAGAAATACTTGGACATTGTCTTTTGGTGTTGCTGTGCTCACAACACAATGAAGAATGCGTTGATTTGGCCACTCCTAACGTTCTGTCTATCTTCCTGATAATGCGGGCTCGTTTCAGTCTAATGATGGCCTCCTCATCAACTTGCATCGACACCTCTTTGGTGAGAGGTCCCAGGAACGGCTTCGAAATGTAAATATAACAGACCATTTATCTCCTTAATCGGTCATGAAGTAATAAAGAAACAGGCCATAACTGGCCACGAAACTGCTCATCTGTGAACTCTCCGATTCGTTTTCGAGCCTGTGAAAATGGAGGAACTATGGAAACGAAATGGCTGGAATTCTGAAACGGTTAATGCGATATTTTTGTTAAACTCCTTGAATTAGAGCAAAAAAGTCTACACTTCAGCCACGTCTTTGTTCCAGATCCATTGTGTTGGTGAACCGAGAAAGCATTACAAAAAAAAAAACGACAACAAAAAAAAACACTTTGCTGTCCAAATACTTATGGACCTCGCTGTACATCCTAAAAAAAAAAAAAGTTTCTTAAGTGCTAGTTTCTTTTCACAGACATTTAAAGTCCATATTTGATATGATTCATGATCGCAAGCCAAAGATTTTATGCTCTGAATGCACACCAAGAGAGACTTCACAAAAAGAAAAAGAGGTGGAAAATAGAGAAAACGAGGGAAGGGGATGGAAATCTGCAAAGCTACCTGTACAAGAGGTCTCTGGACGCCCAGGTTCTTCATGGTGTCAGCGCTGGCCAGGATCTTGAGAGGATCAGCCACTTTAGTGACTGTTTCTATTTCTTTATTGGTCTCGGTGCGCACTTGGTTCAGGAAGAGCTCGTTGATGTAGTAGGTGAGGAAGGTGTGCAGCTGGCACTGCTTCCCCGGACCCATGCTTAACTCGATCTCCTGAATGAACCTGTCGAGAGACGGATACCGAGTAAGATCCGATGACATAAAAACTTTATACATATATTAAAAAAAAAAAAAAAAAAGGACAGGAAAAGCATTTTCAAAGCATTTAGTCATGCACTGCACAAAACCCCCCAGCAGAATCAGCATTCAGTATGTTTACAGTACTTCAGGCTTCAAGCGCAGTTTAAATTCTGCATGAAATGATTTGATTTCACAGTCTGAAACAGGAAGTCATAATTTGTGTACTGACTGACTTACATGACAGCCAACAGCATTACAGTAATCCCCCGCATTTCGTGTCCCTGGGTATTCACGGATTTTTATTTCGAATATATCTATTTTTTGCAGTTTTCCCCGGTATTATAAAATATAAACATTAAATAAAATGGAGTAAAATATTAATAATATATAAAATACAGTACAGTGTAGATCACATTTACACAAGAGACAAAGAACACACAGTGTTTATGAAAACGCGGTGTGGGGATACTGAAAAATAATATAAGGCTGGAGGAACAAGTCTGGCCAATCGGAGCGCCCTATTCATTTAATCTTGGTTGTGATTGGCTGCTGGCTATGATGCGCACAGTTGTGGAGAAGCAACCAGCAATCTCCACAGTGTCGTCAGTGCTGGAGCACCCATATTTCTGCCTTGAATTAATTTCTTTTTTTATCAAAATCATCCATTCCATTAAGAAAAATGGATAGAAGATCCATACAGAAAAAAGCCTAGGCTAGGCTAGTGTACTACATACATACAGTACCGAAAATATAAGTCCAGGCTACGCTTGTATAGTACACAGCACATTACAGTACTCGCTATAAATGTGATGTTTCTATGAATTTGACACAAATCTCACCTCGCTATATGCTCGCAAATGTTTTCTTTATGTGTTTAATTATGTCTATAAAGTGTTAAGAGTGTAGGAGGATCATTTAAGCATTAAACTATAAAAAAAAAAGGATTTGGGGGTGGTGTCTGTGCATCGCGGACTTTTGAGGGACTACTGTACTCTATAGTGAGATACACTACACCCGCACCAATTTTAAACAAATTTAAGTTTAAGCAGGCGTGACCATGCAAATAAAATGACAGCCAACAGGACAAACTGGGAGTCAAGAGCTTAAGATGCTTATTGCTTTAAAGGCAGAAACTGTCATGAAGTCGCGTGGTCCGTAAAGAGTATCTTTTAGGACCGTAAAGGTCTAGCTAAATATGGAAGTTCTCACCGCTGCCTTCACCTCGAAAATGAGATGCCGTTTGTGTTTGAGTAAACGTTGAGTACCGCATGCATTAGCGACGACGGAGAGGCGCATGAAGAGATAACTCGCATGTTTAAAATTGTAAATAAAATGCGCTCGATGACTCGTAATGATACATTAGTGCCGATGGCATACAAATACAGAAACCCGTTCCTGTTCAGTTTGAAGTGAACAGAGACAAGGTGAGAAAACGCTTTACATGTCGCCAAGCCACACAAATTCCCACCCTATTCCTAATAAATAACTCCAACCACTCCCCCCCCCCAAATCAAGTGATTGGAAGTTGGAAAAGGGGAAAGGGCACAGGAAGAGACAGACCATTAACCATGTTTGCTGCTAATGAGCTGGTATCGTTAGAGTAAGACATACCCCTTGGGGCGGAACGGGTGGAAACGTACCTTCAAGAGAGCAATACGATCATACTGGTGTCCACTACATACCATACTATCAAATTGCTGCCTGTACTCTAAGGAGCAGATCCAAAAAGCTCTGAAACCCGGATTTCGATTTCACAGCCTGTATAAAACATGGAGCCGGAAAGCAGTAACGCATGGCTAGGTTTCCAGACCAAGCACACACTGCTGCTGTATGAGCATCTGTCACATCTGTCAAAGCTGAAGCCAAACTGGCTGTCAAGGAAAATGTGGCAGACTGAGTGAGTATGATTGATTTATGGCATAACGTTAGAAATGCTTCACGAAGTGACGCTCAAGCGGCTGAACGTCTCAGTGTTGGGGATACGGATGAATATCCGCCTAGGAGACGGTGTTCCTTATCGTACACTCGTTGTGCACCGACCTGGACATACATTTCACTAATTTTAGCACAGGGACGGAGAAATCGCTAAAGGTTTATATAAAAAGGGGAAAGCAGAAAACAAGCTCTGGTCTGGCGTCAGGGATTGATCGATAACTGTGTCCCATGTGATGAGGCTGCGAGACACCGGGCATGCAGATATCAATGAAATGTATTGAGCCTGGGGTTTTTTTTTGTACATTTTGGCACGTTCCTAGTGAAGCATATACAATGATTGGGTAAGTGGATGGAGGGAAGAGACGTAGTTGAGCAAACAGGCCATCCCACACACACCGACTGACACTGGCTATAGATCAGCCAGGAGTGTTGATTGATCACCATGTACACATACAGGCTTATACCTTAAACCGCTTCTCTCAGCAACGCTCCAGTCAATTAGCTCAGCCAGTTGAGGATGCTGAGATCTCTCAGTGCGTGTGTGCGCACTACACAAAAACAGCTTAAAAAAAAAAGGCATAAAACTTGGCGCACTTAGTTTAGCCATTAAGAGTTCAACTTTTCGCAAAACACATTTCTGCCCATAATCAAGACTGGCTATTATCAAGCATGTAAACAGGCTCTCTCACCATCTCTGTCTCCTTCTTAATACGCTCATCAAGCGAGCGATCAGCGCAGATGGGTTTGTGTAAATTGGCACATTAGAAGTGCTCCAATAGAGGATTAAAAAAAAAAAAGGAACCAGTAAAACGATCAATAAGAACAAAAGTCCATCTGCTCGTGAACTCTGCGCTATTTTTATGATGAGGCGAGCAGCAGTTTGATCAGAAATGGAGCCTTAGTTTCAGTGATGGCCATTAAAGTGGCCTTGGAATCAAAAGTGGTCTTACAGTGCTTTTAGGTACCAGTGCCTTAGTGTTAGGATAGTACAGCTAAGGGGGGGGTGTTTAGGTTTGGAGCCCCGCTCATGGCAAAAATGATGAAAATGGGGCTTGATGTAAAAACAAGATAATGTAACTAAAACGAGGGTACAAATTATTAAACTGTGGTCACAATGTAACTAAAACGAGGATACAAATTATTAAACTGTGGTCGCAATGTAACTAAAACGAGGGTACAAATTATTAAACTGTGGTCGCAATGTAACTAAAATGAGGGTACAAATTATTAAACTGTGGTCGCAATGTAACTAAAACGAGGGTACAAATTATTAAACTGTGGTCACAATGTAACCAAAATGAGGGTACAAATTATTAAACTGTGGTCATGATGTAACTAAAAACAGAGATCAAATATACAAAGAAACAAATGTAACAACATGGCTACGAAACATGGCTACAACTGAACTAAAACAAGGAAACAAACCAGCATAATGTGCCCAAGATATATATAAAATGATGGAACGAATTAGTAAAACCATGGCCACTGCACGAAAGTTTTAAGCCACCTCTCATTTCTTCAAGAGCCAGACTTTCTTGTATTGTTATAATGTAGTCTTGAGGTGTGTCTTGCTCAACAGGAGCAGCATTTTTACCAACTTCAGGCTGTTCAGCACTAAAATGTTGCCACCACAGACCGATTATCGTTTTATGCTTTAGTCTTTACACACTGCTGGAGCTTCTCCAGAAATATTAAGGGTTAGACGTCTCCTTGTGGTGACCCTTCACCTCTCAGTCACCATCGAGGCCTCTTGATCTCACTTCTTAATCACATCTTATCTTTCTCATCATGATCCATAAAGCCAGGATCTCGAAATGCTTCAAGAAGCCTTGTTTAACTTGCTTTAAGTTGCTTTAACTTATAAGCTTCTTATAAGTTTCTATAGGAACACAAGGAGCAACCGATTACCCATTATTACGACTGAGTTGAAGTATTCACTCACTCGCTCCTTAATCCTGTTCAGGGTCGTGGGGGGTAAGCTGGAGCCAATCACAGCTGACATCGGGTGAGAGGCGGGGTAAACACTGGGCAGGTCGCCAAACCACCGCAGGGCGACACACAGAGACAGACAACCATTCACACCTACGGCCAATTTAGAGTAGCCAATTAGCCTAATCCCCTCTGTGCATGTCTTTGGACTGTGGGAGGAAACCGGAGTACCCGGAGGAAACCCACACGAACACAACATGCAAACTCTACACAGAAAGACACCCAAGGTCGACCCCGGGGATCGAATCTAGGACCTTCTTGCTGTGAGGTGACAGTGCTAACCCCCACACCCCCGTGCCACCCTCCTTATTATATAATTCATTTGAATTTCTTCATCAAGTTTTCCCCGGAATAACATTTGGAAACATTAAAATCATTAACTATGGCCTCTTATGACTTGCTAATTGCAGAAATCATGATAAGATAATTATCGTGATTATAGATTTAAAAAATGTAATAGTGAAATCCCTATTATACTTATCAAATCCCCGGGAGTAGACCTGAGATATATGTCTCTGAACAGTGCCACCGTTTAGGCAATTGAAGGGGGGGGTGGGGGAGACGACTCCATTATAAATCCATCATGTCCTTGGCATAAATGCCCTGTGCCATATTATTCATTCCATATGGTGTGTACACATCCTGCTCTCTCGGCATTCATCTCTCTCCGAGTTTCTCCCTGATCCCTTCCGTTGCTTCTCTGTTGATATTTTGCTCACATAAATCTTCCTGATCACTCGCATTAGGAGGTAAATACGAGGCGAAGGCTGCCTCAGAGGCCCGTCGGCTTTCTCGGGCTAATCAAATTCCGCTCAGCCCGAACCGCTCAAAGACGAGTGAGCGCTAGCGCTGTTGCCGCCGCCGAGAGAATCATTGGTGAAGGGAAGGGCTGAACAAAAATATGAAGAGGAAGCCATCAACCATGTTGTCAAGTAGTGGAAAAAAAAAAAACAAAGAAAAGATTATCACCAGAATAATAAGAACAATCGCAGGATTAACGCAGCCAGCACTCAGTATCCAATAGCAACAAGGACATATGCTGTTTCTGAAAGCACCGAGGAGCAAATGAACACGGTAGAAACGGGATATGGAAATGAGTGTGAAGAGATTATTCCATCATTTAAGTTCTACCAGGGGTTCACTTTAACGCTGTTAGAGCATTAACCTGGACTGATCGCGACCTCTATCATCACTCTTCACTTTATTTGAGTATTCTGTAATCTTCACATCGGTGATGAATGATCGAAGGAATCGGACCTTGGCGCCTGGACCTTAGTGACGTATGTCCAATCCCTGGTTTTTATATCCATGCGACAAATACCATGCGATGACCAGTGAAGAGTTCCTAAACACATTTGGGTGAATAAACAAAGATAAAATGGGTGCATAGGACTCGGAGTAATCCCTATACATTTTAAGGTTTGCTTAAAAATTGTAATTTTTTTCTTGGAATAAATTTACTTCAACGAAAAGATAGATTTCTCTTAAATTCCTTGCAACATTAAGCTAATTGATTTTGGAGTTGACCGTACACGTATCTTTTCAGACAGGAGCATTCTCACACACACACACACACACACACACACACAAATTCCAAAGAATTTGAAATAAAAATTATATTTCTGATTATTTCACTTCTCTTTTTTCTTTACACTTTCGATGTTCTTTGATATGTACTTTTTTTTCAAGCATTTTCCTAAATGTTGTCTGAAAAATATGTAATTAATTAATTAATGCCTCGGTTGTCTTTTGGATAGCAAAGATCAATCAATCAATCAATCGATTAATCGAGTTAATGTTTTCCAAAAGACAACTGAGTCACGTAAATCTCCCAATCATTTAGTTTGAATGCTGATTACAGCAATGGTTTTGAATCAATTACAATGTCGTATCATGTTAAATACATCATAACATATGTTTAAAATACACCTGGGCATTAATATTAAGTGTACCAAGTGTGTGTGTGTGTGTGTGTGTGTGTGTGTGTGTGTGTGTGTGCACGTGTGTTACAGAACCCAATCCTGCACATGCTGACGTGTGTTTGAAGGTTAAGCCCGAGCGTTTTGACACATCAGAAGGAAGAAGCAGAAGAAAAAGAGAGAAGGTAAATCACTCACTAAGCAAGAAGCCTTACTAAGAACTTCCTTTCACAGGTATATGACAGTTACATGACAGTGAGAGACAGAGCGGAGAGAAGACGTGTCCAAACATATAAGATACGATACGTATTCGTTTTTCAGCATCGAATACGGTCATGACCGAGACAGTGCAATTAACTATGCTATAAATGTAAGCACATGCAAGCACACCTCCTCAACTAACCTCAACCCGAATTCCAGAAAAGTTGGGACGTTCTTTCAAGCTGAATAAAATGAAAACTAAAAGACTTTCAAATGACACGAACTAGCAAAGAAACAGAACATTTCTGTCCAATATACCTGACATTTGTCTCATTAGCTCCGACAAAATGTTTTGCAAACATGACGAAACAAACCCACGATGCACAACCTATGTGTGAAAAAACTGTATACGAAAACTGAAGTTACGTACATGGAAAACCGAGTAACACTGGAGTTACTAAAGGATTATCTTGCTAACCAGATATCTAGAATTCGCTACAGAGTCTGGATCGTATCATCAGTAAACATGACCAGGAAGCAGCAACTTTTACTGGCATGGCGAACGACTTTTTTCAGCTAATTGCTTCATTTAAAGGGGTCGTTGCATTGTTTTTTCACGAATTTTACAGTGGTCTGTAGTATGAATGAATGCCCTGTGAGTCGGTTTTGGTGAAAAAGAAATGCTCTGGTGTTCCTGTTTCAGGATGTTCTAGTTTGGTGGAGGAATGGGTGAGGGGAGAACGACAGGATTTCGCCTCTTACTCATGAATATTTAAGAAATGCAAATGTTTCACCTCTTATTGGCTAACAGCACTGGGACGCTTGAGGAAAACCTTGAGTGGAAAAGTTTATTTTTTACGTACAGCCGGTGTGCTGGGGGTTGATTGTCGTGACAGGACAGATCCAGGTTTTAAGAACAACCTCGATACAAAAGCAGTACTGTCGGCACCGAAGTTATAAAGTCACTGTGGTCGAAATTATTAGAACACAGAACTAACAAAGCGTTATACTTCGCTGGTGGTGTTCCAAAAAACAAACTCCAACCTTTTCTTCCTCAGTTCTTCTTCCTTGGGCAAGACGAGCAATGTTGATGTGTTATCGCCACAAATAGCACAGATACGAACATGTTCTGCCATGTTTTCACCTCGCTGTTAGCTCCTCTACTTCTACCTGCCGAGATGGACTCTGCTCTCTCCTGGCTGCAAAATCAAAACCGTCTTCCCGTGAGCGGTCGCAAGCCAAGGTGGCTGAGGCCATGAATACTAATTTTCAAAGCGACGTCAGTTCGAAGGACTTTTTCCTGATTCACTCGTTTTTCCATCTATATTCTTTCTATGGCAGATGCAGGCAAAATGGGGGTAGAAGAACCTTTTCATGTGCAGCATGCATATGCAACTCAAAAAGAGCAAGCATTAAACAGTTTCGCGTGGAATGACCCCTTTAAAAATTTGTTTTTCCTGGTGATAGAGTGCATAAGCAGGCATGCATGAAAACAATCAAACCGCAAGCTATAAAATGAAGTTTGTGGCCAGAAAAGTGTACAAATGATGAAAACCTTGGCCTGCTGGTGGAGCTGGTGGATAAGATCACATCATGTTCCTCTGCTTTAATACTCTGCCAGAAAATTTTTATAAAATATTTATTTATTCAGCTGATGTTCGCGATAACACGTTCCATGAAAGCTAAATGTATAATTTAATACAGGACACATTCATAATGTTTAGTGCAGTCATGAGGCATCATGCACATTGTAATAAATATTTATGAAAAGGCATCACAGTTTATAGCCATGTGTAATATGCATTTATAAACTGAAATCAAAACGCAAAAAGTTAGGTTTACAACTGCTACAGTCACCGACACCAAAGTGAGTGTCATCTGCTGAGTCTAGATTAGTAAGAAATTTACAGTGATCCGTTTCTTTTGGACTGTTTTATCAAGTCCAAATCTACACTGTAACTATATATACACTGCTTTAGATCACAATTTGTTAAAAGTTTCGCGCTATGTTGTAAGGGTTTGTAATATGATTGAACGTTTTGCAGAATGTTGTAAAGTTTTGTAGTATGTGCAACGGATTTTAGCATGTTGTAAGGTTTTACAGTATGTTGTAAAGTTTAGTAGTACAGTGGACCCTCGGCTCATGAACTTAATTCATTCCGAGACTCTGTTC
>JAQMCW010000004.1:2683673-2710961 GCA_030068335.1 Chrysichthys cranchii
CATACGCACGTACCTATGTAACTTACAGAAGGCCGTTTTTGTTAAAAGCAGAATGATTAGTTTATTGTTGGCCTGGAGTAGCCTTCTGTTAATCATTTTTGTATTTAGCTTATTGTAGGCTTATTGTACTCTGCAAAAGAGAAAACTTTAACCTGCCTCCAAATTGATTACACTTTCATGGAAATCCAATTTAAGAACTATCGGTATCGGCGAGTACACAAATAAAAATACTTGTGCTCGTATCGGTTTGGAAAAAAGTGGTATCGGTGCAACCCTACAAATTGCTTTTACTTTTTGATTCTCCCTTGTACAATGATGTTTCTAAATTTTCAAAATGTGATACAAATATTCTTTAATTTCTAAACTCTTGGCTGTTATTATAGCCAGAGAATCTCACCTGAATCATCTAATTGTAGTTGAATTTGTACCCCTATTGATCCATGCTTAGTAGTTTTTAAATAAGTAAAAATAATGATTTGGATGGTTATTGGCTGATACTCAGGGTTTCATCATCAGTATCAAGGAAGGACAAGTCATTATCTTATCATTTCCAGTTAATACTGATTGATTGACAACTAATATGGTTATTCATTTCAGTATCACTCGTGACAAATACCAAAAAAGTACTCTTACTCAGTCTAGAAATGTTTTTCTATGCATCCTGAATGTAACTTTTAACATCACTTGTAGCCCCAATCAGTAACCGGGGTGGGTGTAAACTTTTTACTTTTTTAAATGTTTAAATAGTCACACATGCCTGTGTTTTATATTTAGATTGATAAAACAAGAAATATGCTTGTGTATATATAATATAATATAATGTAATATAATAATCTTTTCTTTTAGGTGACTTGATTGAAGGGGACGAATCTGGCGTTCATGCAGTAATTGATCTGGGACTTTTAGATGTATTGTTGTGTTCAAAATTGTTTCTTTTTAAACGCCAGAGACAAAAAGATAAATGATATTTCGTCTGCTCTGTGTGCATATCAGTGAGCGAGTACAAAAGAGAAAAGGAGAGAGAGAGTTTATTTCTTTCCCTCTTCACATCTCGGGAGATATCGATCTTTCCCTCATCAGGATTCTGCTCCAGCTTTGGCCTGTCGTCTGTCCGTGTCGCCTACAATAGAATCTGTGCTCGTGACCGCTCCGCTGCATTGGCACAGAATTGCCGCAATGTGCCAAAATTAGCCACGCCAATTACCTGGACCAGATCTGCTCCACTCGTGATGACATGAGTCAATTGCTGCTCTTCAGTTCAGATAGTCAGGTGGTTCTCCTTCTTCTCCCAGCACACGTTCTTCTGTCAGGATCCCAAGCTTATAGCTCTGCTGTTTATAGCACAGTCACGGTCCTCTCACTTAACAGCACATATACAGTATGAAAAACATCACGGAGATGCTCGTGTGCTTTTGTAAAACATGTTCATTTGTTGGTTTAGTTTGTATTGGTTTCCCTTTTACCGTTAAAATATACTACGGTATATAGATATTGATTTATATCTAATTAGTTTAATCCATGCTTACGAATAGCTGATTTCGAGTATTTTGTTGATACTGATACTAAGATATACCTACATACATCAAGCTTTGAATAACCTTAAAGTTAAAGTTTATTTCACGATAATGACCGGCCCCCTGTACATTTTCCCGCTTATTACACGGCTACTTAGTAAAAAAAAAAAAAAAAAAAACAATAATCTGACACAAAACTATTGATTTGCTTTAAAAATTTGTATTGTTTCCACTAATCAAACAGTCTATGACGGTAACTCTATCCATATCAGCACAAACGCCGTACCCTGATTAGCATTAGCTTACTTAGCCTTGATATTCACCTTGAGCTGAACATTACAGTTAATATTAGAAAAAATTTTCTATTGTGTTTTCGTATGGAGTAACTTTATTTTTATCATTTTTTTTTTTGTTTTTGCTCCACATGGTGTTACAATTCAGCTGATGTTAATTTAATTTACCGGACTTCTTTCAGCAGATTGATATGATCGGACGTGGTTCCTGCTCTGGATATTTTTTGCAGTTTGCTGTCTGCTTGTGTCGTTCACCATCATTAATCAGCAGTCTGAAACGTGCTGCTGTCATTTCGTGTCCTATGCTCCTTAGCATGACAATGTACAATGGGTTCAGTTTCACTTGGGATTTTTTATGGAGACGTTGCATAAAAGTTTAATCTACTGTATAGTAGTATTGATAGAAACAGTCTCAAATAAATACTTCTTCTTCTTGTTATTATTATTATTTAATAGTCACAATAGTCATGTGCTTTTCGTTGTCACACGAGCTGGCTGTTCTGTTCATTTTATTTTTCCTCAGATACCGTTTGCTAAAAAGGTCTTAAATTAAGGCAAGTAGGCAGACGACCACCCTTGTTATTGTGTATCATGGCATATTCGCTTTATTACTAACAGTTCACCGTGTCGTATTTTAACCCAGTGTCACCGTAAATGTCACCGAATCATTCAAACTGAGATACCGAGATTGAACTAACACACATCTGGTCCCCATCTCGTACAGAGGTCAGTCTCAGCAGTTGAGCTTTGAAGGAAAGCAGCAAACTAGATCAAATTTGGGTTTTACTGAACTTTAGTTACAGCTGAATGGCGGAAAATCCAAAGCAGGGCAATGCACTCGCTCGCTGACTCACCGATTCGTCGACTCCCTCGCCGATTCGTCGACTCGCTTGCCGGCTCACTCGCCGATTCATCGGCTGACTCGCTGACTTGCCGTCTCGCTCGCTGACTCACCGATTCGCCGACTCGCTCGCTGACTCACCGATTCGCCGACTCGCTCGCTGACTCACCGATTCGTCGACTCGCTCGCTGATTCGCCGATTCGTCGGGTCGCTCGCTGATTCGACGATTCGTTGGCTCGCTCACCGATTCGTTGGCTCGCTCGCCCATTCGTTGGCTCGCTCGCCCACTTGCCGATTCATTGACTCGCTCGCCGATTCGTTGGCTTGCTCGCCCACTCGCCGATTCGTTGGCTCGCTCGTCGATTCGTTGGCTCGCTTGCTGACTTGCCGACTCGCTCGCTGACTCGATGATTCGTTGGCTCGCTCGCCCACTCGCCGATTCGTTGGCTCGCTCACTCATTGACTCACTTGCTGACGCACTCGCTGATTCATTGACTCACTGGCTTACTCACTGACTCGATCAGTGACTCACTTGGTTTTCTCTTTCTATAGGGAAATGTTGAAGTGATAGTGTTTCACATCATTTTGCAGGCAGTTTCAGTTCGAGAAGGTTAAGCTTGCCAGTTAAACATATGACGTAACGAACTCGCTGCATTGCTAGGACGTTGTAAAATTAAATATGAAATGTAATGGTAGTGTAAGTTTCTGAATAATCGAATACTGATCCAGTAACGCCTTGAGTAAAATTTTACCTTAAATGCCTCTTTCTATAAATTAAAAGCTTTGTAATAAAGTTAACTCGGAGCAAATCATTTTGAAAATATGTCAGAAAGCTGTGCTGTATTTCTTGCTGTACATCTTACCATTTCTAGCCATTACAGAAGCCATTAAGCTTACATTTCACTGAGTTGTGACTTTTCAGTGAATTCTTATGTGAATATTAGGTTTCCAATTGTTCGTAAATTAAAATATCCTCTGGTGCATGTTCCCTTTATTTCGAATATTGGTGCTATCTTAATGCTATATCTGAGACTCCTATTCCTTTCCCATCTGTACCTTTTGTATGTGTGTCCAGAGTTTTGCTCACACAATAAGATCTTCAGCAGGAATGACTGTAATGAGGGTATTTTGTTTCTTCAGTTTTGGTTTTTCGAGCCTGCTCTCCAATCAAGGGTCTTTCTTAAGCCATTGTCTGGTTACTGAATGTAAATGGGACGCCTGTGATTAGATTACATGTGAATAGCTTTGCAAATCCAAATTGAAAGTTATCCTACAACAAACCCGTTGTCAAGTGAACAAACTTCTGAACAAGTCTGATAGCATTTTGAATTTCAGTGACTCAGGCCTTCCAGCAAAGATTGCCTCGCCAATCAATCATAAAGCACATTATTTTATTCAGACACGGCACACTCCCCGGAGCAAACGTTTCAATCAAGCAGCGAGTCATCAATCTCCTGCCCTGGTGTCGAGAGCGACTCGCTTGATGGCTGCAGGATTGTGATTTGTTGAGACAGTATAACTTTTAAGCACCACACCCTTCTGTCCTCTCTCTCCCTCTTTCTGTCTGTCTGGATTTGGCAATAAACTTCAAATAGTTTGGGTACCACGCCTTCAGACGGTTCTCCAGGTTACACAAAGAAACTGGGATTTGCTTGTGATGATGCTTGACCCCCTACTCTTCTCACAGTGCATCACCTTTCTGGATTTAGTCTTCCACTTGGATAAAGGAACACCAGCTTTAACTGATAGTCTCATAGACTGAGCTTCACATCACCTCAGCATCAAGCTGAGCTTCTCCTCAACATCACCTGTGAGTTCTAGTCCAGCACCACAGCATCTTATGGCTGGACCACAGGAACTCTGAGTGTTCTGTATGCAGAGTGAAGGAAAAAAAATAGACTTCATGGCCGAAAGTATGTGGATACTTGAGCACTCACGTCATTGAGCAGCCCATTCCAAAACAATGGACGTGAACACGGCCTTGAGCCCCCCCAAGCTCCTCCACTCTTCTGGAAGGCTTTCCATTACATTTTGGAGCATGGCTATGAAGGTTTGTGCTCATTCAGCTACAAGAGCATTACCGATGTAGGATGAGGAAGTTTGGCGTACAAGTCGGTGTTCCAAAATATCAAAATCTATAGGAGCTCAAGTGGTTTTAGCATGCTAGATAATCTTAGCATTAGGAAGGACAGTCCTCACACTGGGCATTCAGTTGTCTGGAAGTCAAGTCTCTATGCGAACACGTATAACTTTGCTCATAATGATTGATCAGAAACGTGCAAAAAAAAAGTTGCCATACTTTTTATATTGTAAAAAAATGTTTTTTTGTTTTTTTTAAATTGCGTTTGCGGACCTATCCAGGAGCAAAGCCGCCAATTCTGTGTTCAGCTTCATCTCCATCACCAGTAATAAATTACCCATATTGAGAGAGTGCTGTCAGTGATTGATTGTTTTTTTTTTTTTCTTTTTCGAAAGGTTTATTTTTCACCATGTCCAGATTCTTTTTTTTTTTCCTGACTGATTTGAGAGTAAGATGAAGGCTGACTGATGGAGTGTCTGTAAACTGACTGACTGACAAGAGGCCAATCCGAACATAAAGCAGTATTCCATACTGGAAGGCATCTTTTGCAAACAAGTTCTCTCAGTTGTATATTACTCTTGTGCTGAAGCCATGGCTTAGACCATTGCATTTTTATCATGTCTACATATTTTCCCATGTTGTTTGTACTAGAAAGAGAAGGAAAAACCCAGAAATGACTCTTGCACCTTTTTTAAAAGGACTGTCAAAGTCTTTGAGAGTTCAAACTCTTCAGGGTTTTCTTTCAGGGAGATTATGCAGTTCCCTGTGCAAATACAGATGCTCCCCTGGTTACGATGACCCGACTTAGGATTTTTCCAAGTTATGATTGCGATACGCTAAAAATTGTAAAATATTTCTCAAATATTTAAGATTCGCGGGCAGGCATCGTTGGCAGTTAAAAATCTGTCTTTTTTTTATTTGAAAAGTGACCCATAAATATTGACCAATAATTTTATATTTGGATTAATTCTTCCTCTCTAAACTGTTTCTCAAGTCCAGTTTCCTTTCTCCCCTGCTGTCAGTGGGTAGTTCTCCTCAAATCTCTCTTCCAAGTCTCGTGCGAGTTGGAGGTGTATCCGGGCGAGTCGCACAAGAGAATATGGCATGAGAACCGGAGACTCTGTCGTGGTGGCTCGCCCATTGTGGCTCCAACAGGATTTCAAATGAAAAGTCCTTATGTCTCTTTTGCCATAGCGCCAGTGGGATTTCAAAATAAAAATTGTCTCGCAGTACCGTACTCACACGGAGGATTATCGAGGAGCTACCATGTTTAATTTCATAGCATCATATTCTTTTTGCCTAGCAATCACCTTGCATTAAATCTGAACGTGTCGAATAGACAGCATGGCAGTAGAGGGTGAATTGCATCACATTAGTAGTTGTTTCGTCTTTAATGTATCGTATCCTTGGCGCTGTATTGAGATATGTATCACATTGGCGTCAGTGATGGAGATGCGCGTCCCTAGTGGGATGTGTAAACCGTTAATCCAGCATATAGCCTGCTCATGGTGGGTTTAGGTTCGGTCTGAGACCCCTGACCTCTCGCTCTAATCCAGTTTCCTGCTCCCACTATAAACTCTTCCTATTAGCCACGCCGGATGTTTTTATTTGATGCTTGGGTGGCCCTGAGACGCCACTCCGGCTAAGCTTATACATTTCAAGAGTACGGCCCTTTCGACGCTTTTTCCTTTCCTCCTCCTCAGAAATGACCAAATGTCCGCTTTGCAAATCCGCAAGTTAAAAATGCTGTTACGTTTTAGATCCAGACGACTGCTCCTGACTGATAATACTCCGCCATTTTAATTCCCCTGCTTCTTATGAGGTTCGAATAGGTCTGCTTGTAGGTAGGAGTCGGTTTTTTTTCCTCCTTCACTCCGAGGTTGACTGAAAATATGTACTTAGTCTTAAGTACACTGCAGGCTTTCAAATAAAAACCCACAGAGCGAAAGAGGTGCGCTGGGAAACATGGGAGCCTTGACCTTCTCTCGCCTGTCAGTCAAATACAGATGGTCAAGGTTCTTCCGGCCAGCGAGAAGACTGATTGTTTGAGAACATGGAGAGCTCCGTGTTTTGTTTTTTGCGCTCTGGAGATGGTGTGTACATCACTACACACAGGAAGCTCCTGATACCAGCTCCTTCCTCATGTCTTATTCGGTTTTGTTTTGTGAAATAAACCTCGTCTCTGTGCTGTTTTCATTTGTCTCTCTTTAACCTGGCCCGTAACTGGGCTTTATTTATTCTTGGGTTGATGTGAGGACGTCGCTTGGCTCACGGCCCAAAACCATTCTTTCTGTGAGATCTTGGATCACGGCACAGACATGATCTTTTCTTTTCTCACTTTCGTTCATTTTGTTTGGTGCTCATTCCTTTTTGCTCTTTTCCGCTCTTTCTTTCTCTACTCTTTGCTCGTCTTGTTTACTCTCTTCTCTCATGTGATCTCTTCTCTTCTCTCATCTCATATTATCTCCTCTCCTCTCCTATTCTCTTCTCTCGTTCTCTCTTCTCTCCTCTCTCGTTTTCTCTTCTCTTCTCATCTTCTCTTCTCTCATCTCATATTATCTCCTCTTCTCTTCTCTCATTCTCTCTTCTCTCCTCTCTCGTTTTCTCTTCTCTTCTCTCATCTTCTCTTCTCTCATCTCATATTATCTCCTCTCCTCTCCTCTCCTCTCTCGTTTTCTCTTCTCTTCTCTCATCTTCTCTTCTCTCATCTTCTCTTCTCTTCTCTCTTTCTCTCCTCTCTCATTTTCTCTTCTCTTCTCTCATCTTCTCTTCTGTCATTATCTCTTCTCTTCTCTCTTTCTCTCCTCATTATCTCTTCTCTTCTTTTCTCTTCTCTCATTTCTCTTCTCTCATATCTCCTCTTCTCTTCTCTTCTCTCCTGTCATTCCCTCTTCTCTGCTCATTATCTTTCCTCTTCTCTTCTCTCATTATCTTCTCTTCTCTTCTCTCATTATCTTTTCTCTTCTCTCCTCTCATTCTCTCTTCTCCTCTCTTCTCTCATTCTCTCTTCTCTTCTCTCACTTTCTCTTCTCTTCTCTTATTTTCTCTCCTCTCATTCTCTCTTCTCCTCTCGTATTATCTCCCCTTCTCTCCCCTTCTCTTCTCTTCTCTCATTCTGTCCTCTCATTATCTCTTCTCTTCTCTCATTTTTGCTTCTCTTCTCTCATATCTGTTCTCTCATTATCTGTTCTCTTCTCGCTTATTCTCCTCTTTTGTATTTTCTTCTGTCATCTCCTCTCCTGTCCTCTATTTTCCTCATTATTTCTGTTCTCTCAATTTCTCTTCTCTTGTTTAAAAAAAAAAAAAAGCTAATTAAAGAAGAAGTTCCTTCAGAAGTTTACTAAGGGTGCCAATAATTCTGGAGCTGAATGTAGCTAGTTACCGTGACCTTCCTATAGCAGTATTATGCTAATTATTATTCTAGTCACATGCTATTTTTTTTTAAATAATGACCAGAGCGTGGTGCTGTGTGGTATGGAGAAGTGACAGCAGCGGTCTTCCCCCTGCTGCACTGATCCGACTCACCTGCAACTGATTTGTGTGAAAGACTGAGATCCTGTCATGCCCACAATATTCTCCACAGTGAACTCACTCCCGTCACGTCTCTCTCTCTCTCTCCCTCCTCGTCTCCGTCGAGCGGTCCCGGTGTTCTGCTTGGACTGAATATGGCCCTAATTGGCTGCCGCTCCGGTTGGCACCAGCACCCGCTGCTCACCATGGCAGCTAATTGGCTCCGTCGGCCGCTCGTTCTCTGAGCTACGGCCAGTCAGGATTGATGGATGGAGGCGAGTGTCAGGAAAGCTGCTTTCTGACACAGACGCTTGTAAAGTTAATTCCCAGGCCAAGAAGCAGGAGGGTGGGCTCGGGCCGGCAAAGTTTTCCCTTTCGAGTTTGACTGAGAAGGTGGACTCGGTGGCCGCAGCCGTGGTCCTACACTCCGTATACGCTGTGTTTGTGAATGTCGTAGAACGGAGGCAGCCGTCTCACTATGGAACCATCGATCAAGGTACTGGTATCAGGTCCGATATCGTAATCGTTCACTCGTACTTGTTAAAAAACAAATAATAATAAAAAAAAAAAATTCAATCCAGACATCAGAATTGACAAAAATGTTCTTGATGCATTCCTAAAAGACCCTGAAATGGTTGGAGAAAAGATCAAGCTTGTGATTCTCTAATAAACAAGAAATGGTTTTTGTTTGCTTAGTGTTTAATGTACATAATTCTGCTAACAAGCATTTTAGAATTAAACCAAGCACTTTTAAGGAGCGTTCGAGAAATCGCCTAGCATGATCTCATTTGTGTAACGCTAACGAGGTCCGTATAACTTTCCCTCCATTACTACCAAGCTTCATAATTATTTTTTTCCTCTATTATTCCTTAATGGACTCTTGTTTACTCCTCTCTCTCTCTTTATGAGCTACTAATCCTGGGCATTCGAGTCTTCCATAAATCCATCGACGGAGCAGCACTCGTGTGGGACGCAGCGTTTCAGTTCTAGCATCTCTGTTAATAACAGACAACTCCGGCTTGTTTGTTTGCTAAGCTGAAAATCCCTGCGCAAATTAAAACAATTAGCTCTCTCCACAGCGGAGCGGAGAGAACGCCGATAATTACTCAGAATATGATGAGCGGAGCAGCTTTTCTCGCTCTCTCTTAATGAGAAGGCCCAACGGTTCGAGGAGCAAGCGTAGGATGTGATTGGCGGCCATCTTAAACACCTGGTGGAGCTCTCGCCAAAGGCAGTGTGTTTTTATAGGTGTGGTTTGGGAGCAGGTTTTGGACTAACATGCATAAATATTGTGGGTTTGTTTGTCTTCCATATCTGATTTTCCCAAATTAATGATATGAACTTGTATTAAATTAACTTCCTCCAAGCTGAAGATCTGTAAATGAACTGGACTAACGTTCTTCTTTCTCCAGTTGGCTTTTCAGTAACGGTACAGACAGACAGCTTGTGGGTGTAATAATACCCGAGTGCCATCTGGATACCTTTCTCTACTTTCTGCATCGGTTAGCAGCAGCGACAGCGGTGTAAGGAATATGAAGAGATCTTCCACACGAGGAGACGAGACTCTCGTTTAGGTGCTATACAGGGGGAAGAAAATGTCGCACTGGGCGTTATGAGTGAGCGTTTATTTCACGGTGTCACTTAAAACTCATGCAGAAATAGCAGATTGTGTACAGGCTGCAGTGGCTGAATTCATACAGCCAAAAAATGGTCAGAATTGTCTTTTTCTGCTAAAAAGTACTGAAAACTGGGGTGTGTTTCGCCTTTTATAAAGTCTCAACCGGACTCTTTATCCTTTTTAAAAGACCCTCAAGAGCCTCATTGTCACCCTCTTTACATAATTAAATTAAATTCAATGTTATTTCTATAGCGCTTTTAACAACGGACATTGTCACAAAGTAGCTTCACAGTGTATGATATCCAATTAAAGGCTTATTAATCTATAAACATATCTACAAGTGCGCATATATATATGTGTGTGTGTGTGTGTGTGTGTGTGTGTGTGTGTGTGTGTGTGTATATAAAAGGGAGCCCATCCTCATTTAGGTGACTCTGGATAGTGCCATTATAACCACCCACGTCTACATCCATGTGTTATGTGGTCGGAAAATTTAGTTGTGTAGCACCAGTTTCACTGTGGTTTAAAAATAGTCTGTTTGGTTTCAACTGATCGCCAGCTGAGCCTTGAGCGCAAGACAATCCACGGCAATCCAAGCCTCGGGTCAGCGCAGCAGAATCGCCCATGCCAGCAGCAGGCCAACGAAATCCCCAAAGCTCCCGGATGTACACCGAGGCAGTCCACATGGGCCATCCCCAACAGTAGTGAGTGCATTTCAGATGATTACTCCAACCAGGAGTAGGACAACACTCGCTGATCTCTCAGGAACAGCATGTGCAGCTCAACAGAGAGAGAGAGAGAAACCGGTTAGGTATAAGCATTGTCACATGATGATTAAGTCTTTACTCCACTGAGCTCTGTTCCCGCTAACTTCATTGCAGAAATAATCGCCGAGTCATTAGCTTGTGTGCTCTGGTGAATAATGCTGCGTTCCGTGTGTACTCGGAAATCGAGATATCTGACTTCCCAGTTTGTAATGTCAGCTGGAACGCCCCCTCAAGTCAGTTTTCTGACTCGAAGTTGGGAGAAACTCACAAAACCTGAGTTGAAAATCCAAAATGGCGGCCCCTGCCTGAACAGTAAGCAAAAGCTGTAGTTTTATTCTGTTTATTATAAAACTGTCTGTTTTTTGTCTCATTTAATCAGTCATAAACACAGCACTGTCCAAGTTTTATCTGAGCTCAAATTGATAGTGTTTTGATGTGTTAAATACCGTGCAATGTGTTTGTTTTTAGGTGGCGTTGCTAATTAATGACTAACGGCTACCCGGTAGTGAGTGACCCTGGCTTCCCCCACCGCGTTAAGTTTAAAGAAAAACGATAAAAGGAAGTTGAAATTCCAGTTGAAAACTTGAAGGTTATGTTTAATAGGGTGAGATCAGATTGTTAGGGTCTGATTTTGATAAGATTCGGGGTAAAACGCTACTAAAGGGCAAAAGAGCAAGCACAATAGCGGTTTTCCTGGAGGCGTCCATATTGGTTTTCCAACTTGTACAAATGGAACGCTGTTAAAGTTGGCCGTGACGTTATTCCCAGCTCCGAATTCCGACTTCCGAGGCAAATGGACAGAAGCATATATTTATTATTTTTTAATGTTTTGAGATGCGTCTTGACGGTGTAAGCACTTTCCCTTACTTCGATGATGATGATGATGATGATGATTATGGTGAGTGTGCAGGAGCATCACAGACATTTTGACAGCAGCTATCTGAGCAAATCACACTTCTCTAGTAGGGCTTTAAGAAAGTTCTGAGAGACTCTACTATCACGGTGTTGCATTTTGTGGTATTGTATCAGTTCTCCAAAGCACTGTATTGATTTTTATTAGTTTATATGCTAAGATTCGTGGCAGACAGTGAGTTCATTTCGTGTTGTGTTTAAACCCTTGGGCACTAGACATCCGTGTTGTAATCTATCTTCAGCCGTTTCACTCCAGCGTAAACTGAGACAGGAAGTCAAATAATGGCGCACTCTTAACATTCTTCGTTTACCATGTTGATGCATCAGAACAAGCGCTGTGATTACTTGAGCCAAACCATTATTTAGTATAATGCTGCTTTCCGGACCAGGTGGGAACTGGGATGTTTCTGATCTTAGAAGATGTTTTTTTTCCTGAAATCGCCGAATTCTGAGTTGTGATTTTCTGTGTCAGCCACTTCAGCATGGCATGCTGGCAAATGAAGGACAATAAAATAACCGTGTGATTGGGAGGTTCTTGAGTAATCTTTTGATTTTCGGTCTCTCTCAAATTGCTATATCCTGGGGGAAACATGCAACTTGATAATTAAATTGTTAATCTTGCAATTGGTGTCTCTCAGCAATTTTTTTTTTTTGGTCAAACTGCTCTTTTCGTGTCATTTTCACCTTTTTTTAGCAGTGAATTATCACAGGATATGAAGTGTCTTTTTTTTTTTTGCAGTTACACAAACTGCAGTGTTGTAAAACATCCTCACAAACACACAGCAGGGCTTCTCATCTTCACATAAAAGATTTTTGTGAGTTTTTAATGCTCGCTCAGCAGCCACAAGCTTACAGCCAGCAGTCATTTTATTTCCAAAAAACCCTAATGTGGGAAGTAGGAAACTTCCGAGTTGGAACATTCCCAGATGTCGTGAACGTATCACAAGGCCGGGGCTTCCAGAAGGGTTCAGTTAAAGTGTCCGGCTTACCCTTCCCAGAATCCTCTATGCCAAGTAGCGAGTCGCCATTTTCAACACCGTCCACACTCCAAAAACGATCCGCAGCAATCTGGCGACATCTTGGGCCTTGGGTCTTAAATTGTAACGTGAAATTGAAATACAGTAGTCCCTCATCTTTCACGGGGGTCACGTTCCAAAACTTCCCACGGAAGACGAAAATCCGCGATACATGGACGCCACCCCGAACTTACTTACTTACTTACTTACTTACTTATTTATGGTTTAAGCCCTAAATGATCCTCCCGCACTCTTTAAACACATCCTAGACACAATTAAACCTAAAGAAAACGTTTGCGAGCATATAGTGAGGTGAATTGTGTGTCGAATTCGTAGAAACATCACATTTATAGCGAGTACTGTAATGTGCTGTATAGTATACTAGCATAGCCTGGACTTAATTAACAACCACTTGCTACAGACTGAATTTCAGAACCACTCCGATTATATTTAGTTTATATTCAACATAAAATTATATTTTTATTAATAAATTAGCTTATTTTAGCATAAAAATCCATAAAACCAATTCACTAGAGGTTTTGCGCATGCCGTGAAACACGGGGGAAATCCGCCAAAAAAGAGAGATATTCTAAATAAAAAATCCCCGAACAGCTGGGGATGCGAAATGTGAACCGTGATATAGCGGGGGATTACTGCATCTTGTAAAGGTATGTATTGTACGGCGCGGTGAGGAGAACGGCGCACAGACTCCAACACAGAGGCTGTGTGAATCAAAAATAACCCCACTTTATCGAGGGAAACACCAGACATAGCCGAGGAAAGCGAATAAACTTGAATCGATCAGACAACACAATATGTGAAGACTCACAACTGCCTCGTGGGGAATCTGCCCCAGCACAGAGCAGAAGCAGAGGTTAGCGAGAGCTGAGCCATACTGCCTGTCGCCTGCGGGTTTGGCTCCCGTTATAGGTGGCCGGCTTCTCCTGGAGGGTAGGCGCAAAGTGACCGCCAGCCGTGCCGGTTTTTCAAGCCCCGCCCTGCAGTTTTGGGTGAATGGGCTGAGGCGGGAGGACGCGGCGTTTCCTCCCAGTGCCGCCAGTGTAATCAGGCAAGGAGCGCTTGCTCTCAGTGGACAGCAGGGTGGCGCAACAACGGTCGTCGCGGTGTATTTTAAAATCTCTTGACCGGTCCGTTCCATATCCGTATGGTTATTCTGTATGTAATGGACCCGAACCAGCCACGGCTGTCTCACACAATGGCCGTGAAGGAAATAAAAGTGAAATAATATTTTGTTGAAAGCGTTCACATATGACACGTGAATGAAAATAAGTTCCATTTTTTTGAAAATATGAATTTTGCTGCACAGGGAGCTAATGTCACAGTCACGTGCTTTAAAAACAGAAACAACGCACTGGATTCTGGGAAAGGTGAACCGGTGCATTCAATATGAGCGAGGTCAAAATACTGGATCTTGTGTTTAATTGTATGAAATATGCAGCTCATTTGGTGTATTTTGGAGTGCGTTCCTGAGCTCAGACGCAGGTCTGAGACAGTCGTGTGCGTAAAAATGATATTATTTTGGCCTTTTTTTCATTTCATCATTAACCTGCACTAGTGCTGTTTTAACCAAAGACATTTTTTTTAATTTCCTGTCCATTTTTTTTCTTCCCTATTTTGACTCCATTCCTTCTCTCTCTCTCTCTCTCTCTCACACACACACACACACACACACACACACACACACACACACACACACAGAGCTCTTTTGTTGTTTTCTTCTCTCGAGAGGAAACTTTATCCTAAAGGCAGCAGTCTGACTTCAGTCTGTGTCCTCTGAAGCCACAGACCTCTTCTTTGGTTCTCCTTTTCTTTCTTTTTGTTCAGTCCCCCCTTCCTCTCAGATCTCTCGGCTCGCACCTCCCAGCTCAGAAGCCGTACTGTGTGTGAAAGTGATGCGCGATTTAGATTTCCCCGCAGGTTTCTCCCCGACAGCCCCGGCAAAGATAACTTTGTACCGCAAAGTGCTTTATCAATCAGTTAATACCTCGGGCCGGTGTCGGGTCGATTCATCAATCCGGCCGATCTAAACGCTTATCTCAGCCGAGCTGTAGTGTTGCCCAGTGACTGATGGAGGCAGCAGGAACGCCGTTCTCTGCTCTCACGCTGCTGGGAGCACAGCGCGATACAACGCGAAAGGAAGAATTCATCATGGTTTTTGAGTGGAGCTGGAGTTGAATGTGTCTCTGAGAAATTCTTTACACCGCAGGGTGTATTCCCGGATCGCGCCCAGCGTTCCCTGGATAGACTCTGGATCCAGCACGATTCTGACCAGGATAAAGCACTCACTGGGGATGAACTGTGACGAAACCACATGCTGTGTATTTATGAGCGGGATCATTTGAGTGTTTTCAAAACTTGTGTTATTTGTGTTGTAGATTTTCCCGGGTAATTTCTGCTTGTTGATCTGGATTGTTCTGATATTTCCATGCTACACCTAGAGATACGGCTTCCTGTTGGTCTTGTGACTCGTTCGCTAATAATTAAACCTCTTTGGAAGCCAGTCTTGCATATAGACAGAGCGGTCGTGTGTGTGTGTGTGTGTGTGTGTGTGTGTGTGTGTGTGTGCGTGTGTGTGGAGGACAGCCGGTGTGATTGAGATCTCTCCATATCTGCTCCTTTAATAATGAAAGTCTTTATGGATCACTGCTAATTTGATCTGCGTACTCACTCTCAGTTCATTATTATTGTTATTTATTTATTTTTTTTGAAGGGCATGAGCTCCAAACCCCAGGGACGTGCCTCTGTCCCCCCCCCAATGCCTCCACGTCCTCTGTGGAGCATTCCTCCCCATTACCCAGTGACCCTCTCCGTCATTGCTGGATAATTCAGACCCCCGTCCTCTTGTGTATTTTCACTCCTCGTATTATTTCCACACGCTCTCTCCGCCATGTCTTGAATGTACATCAGTATTCCGCTCCTTCCGGAAAATGTTTTATATTTTTTCCCCTCCGTATCCATATTCCTGTTGAATTGACCTGAACTGGAAAAACTCACCACACACACACATGAAACACACATGCAATTTTTCTCTGATATATTCCACCTTCTCATGGCAAAATCACACTCACCCGACCTTTGACCTTCGCCCTATGCCTGCTGGACAAGCCTGTACTTGGTTGTTGCGGGTTTGTTATGCTAACTCGGTTGCCTGTGATGGATGCGAGTACCTCTGACCTTGGGTCGTCATGGTTACTGGCCATACGTGATGGTAAAAAAGACCTTTAAAATGAGTAAAAAAAAAAAATCGGCTTTGGTTCGGTTTTATGGAGCGAGGTTTTAGTTACAGCTCACAGCTGGTGTGGAACTTGATGAGGCCAAAAACATCAAGTCTAGATAATAAATTTGTGTTTTATAACGTCTTATCCTCGCGCAGTATTTTCAGCATGCAGCTTCATGCCGTGGCAACATCAGATTTTCATTCATTCTTTCAACTATTTATTTATTTATTTATTTGCTTAGTTAGCTACTTTAATGAGTTCTTTTGTTAACATGTGGGGGAACAGTGCAGGCCGTTTCAAAAGCAAGGCACTGTGGTATTCTCGAATCTGATTGGTCAGAAGGTGTTGATTAATTTTCTCTAACAGCAACTTTATAAACAGCAACAGCGAAAATAGTTCCTGCTATATCATTTACAGGTTTAGGTCGTCTCCCCCCCCTTTTTTTAATGTCATGGTTTCTATAGTAACAGCTCATTCGCAGGGACTGTAGCAAAGAAAAATAAGGACGTGATGGTCTAACGTCTATGGAAGGAGTCTCCTGTGTCAGAACTTTGAAACCCTCTGGTTCAGGGTGAAAGTCTTAGACTGGCCATGTTAGTGGAGTGATGTCACACGGCGTCATGGAGCACGGATTGTTCAGCGTTCACACGTACGCGTGAGATGAAGAGATGGAGACAGGAGTGATGGATGTGTTCCTGGGTGAGGAAGAGGAGGAGAGGTGAGCAGGTGGTGTATAGTGCTCTGGTTCCTGACACAGCACATATTCAGCGTTAACCCCCATCTCCTGTTCACACACTCGAACTGCAGAGCTCAGCTAATTAAAAACTCTTAATTACTCAGCAGTGGCTAATTGATATTCCACCAGACCCTCTTCCACCTAAACGATCCGCTTCATTCCACCACGGACTGCGTGGAGCTCGGCTCTCGGAGAGCTCAGAGGTTCTGCAGAAAGAGTTGGAGCTGCTCTTAATGAACCTTTCTGCTGTTAGACAGCTTGTGCAGATTTTGGGCCTGGAGAAAGAAGCGACACCGAAGCTTCTGAAATGTTGAGAAAACGGTTCTGCAGGTCAAGGATGGTGTAGATGCTAATGGTCTCTGAGCAGTCTCATCTCGTCTCTTCTCGTCTCGTCGTTTCTTCCGATTGTCTCCTGCTGTGTCTTCTCACCTCGTCTTGTCAGCTCTTCTTTTCTCTTCTCCTTTCTCCTCACTGTTTTCTCATCTCTTGTCATTTTGTCCCTCTTGTTCTTTTCTTGTCCCTGTTCTCTTCTCTTTCCTCGTATCCATGTCTCTGTCTCTTTCCGTCTCATCTCTTCTGGTCATCGGGTCTTATCTTGTTTTTTCTAATCTCGTCTCATCTCATCTTCTCTTTTCTCTTGTTCTTGTCTAATGTTTTTCATCTGTTCTTTCAACTCTTTCTCATCTTGTCTCTTCACCCCCATCTTTTTTCCCCCTCATCATCTTGTCTTTCCTCTTCTTGTCTCGTCTGATATCATCTCATTGCAATCCCCCTCTTGTCGTCTCTTCATCTTCTCTCATTTTTCCTTTTTTCCCCCTGTTCTTTTCTCCTTTCACCATTTTCTTTTCTCTTCTTTTTTCCTCCTTCTGCTTTCTTTTCTTATTCCTGGTTTTCTTTTCTTATTTTCTGTCTTCTCGTGTGTTCTCATCTTCTTCTTTCTTCTCTTTTCTTTAAGCTTCTCTTCTCTTCTGTTCTCCCCTCTTTTCTCTAATTTCCCCCCTCTTTCGTCCTCCATCCTCTGATGTGGGTTGTATTCCTATAATGAATTTCCTCCATTGTTGTCTTCTCTTTCATTCCGCTGGCTCATCACCATCACCTCCTCTGCCTCTTCATCCTCCTCCTCCTCCTCCTCCTTTTTTGCGTCTCTTGTTCTTTGCATTTGTAGTTCACTTCCACATTCTTGTGATTAATTGCCCAGCCTGTTCTTCATTAGGGGGCCGAGTGGTGCATCATGGGTGGTGTAAGTGGCAGTGTTTTGTCAGGGTTGTAAAGTGATTAGATGAGTTGGGCGGGGGTTGAATGGGTTTAATCAGATGGAAGTAATCCTGACACGTCGCGTGACGGAGTGACTGCCATATGCCCCATCTGATCCATTGTGAGGGAGAAAAGGAGCACAAGAGAGAAAATCCCTGGATGCACATAGAAGTCTGCGCCTCCCCGCTTTTAATTGCACGTCGGTTACGCTTTTTATCTATCAGGCTGCGAAGGCAGCTGCTCCAAGAATGCGTGTGTCGCAGAGTCAAGATGAAGGTCAATCACAGAGTCACTTCTTCTTTTCATACAGGCTGCGCAGCTGAAGCTCCACATGGAAGGATCGGTAAAAGTCGCCCACGCAGAGGTCTGGAAGAGACCACAGATATGTGTGAATGTGGAGTCTGAACACATGAGGCTTAGACAGGAGCAGCTCGGTGCAGCTGCAGTCGGAGCTCTCAGGGGCTGTGCTGCGTCTCTCTGTGTGTGTGTGTGTGTGTGTGTGTGTGTGTGTGTGTGTGTGTGTGCGTGTGTGTGTGTGTGTGTACATGGTCTGACTAAAGATCTACAGCATCTCAACACACACACACACAGGATTAGCAATAGAAAAAGAGCAGTAAACTGCAGTAAATCGTATTCAGTCTGAAACGTGTTTACATGCTGTTACTGCAGGCCAACTGGTTTCCTGTAAAAGGATTAATTCCTTAATTAATTTATCTATTTAAAGCACTTAATGGTGTAATATTACACTGGAAGAACAATTCTTTCTTTCTTTATTTAACTATTTTGTTCTTACTTTATGCTTTATCCCGTCCCTGTTGTATCTCGTGCCCCCCTTTACCACATCACCGCTTTATCTCATACCTGCTGTACCTCGTGCCCCCTTTACCTCATCACCACTTTATCTCGTATCTGCTGTATCTCGTGCCTCCCTTTACCTCGTCCCTCTTCTGTATTTTGTTCCCCCCTTTACCTCATCACCGCTTTATCTCGTCCCTGCTGTATCTTGTCCCCGTTTACCTCGTCACTGCTTTATCTCGTACCTGCTGTATCTGGTTCCCCCCTTTACCTCATCACCACTTTCTCATCCCTGCTGTATCTCGTGCCTCCCTTTACCTCGTCCCTGCTGTATCTTGTGTCCCCCTTTACCTCGTCGCCTCTTTACCTCATCACCGCTTTACCCTGTCCCTGCGGTGTCTCATGCCCCCCTTTACCTCGTCACTCCCTTTACCTCATCACTGCTTCATCCTGTCACTGCTGTATCTTGTGCCCCCCTTTACCTAATCACCACTTTATCTTGTCCCTGCTGTATTTTGTGCCCCTTTACCTCGTCACCACTTTATCTCGTCCCTGCTGTATCTCGTCCCTGCTTTATCCTGTGCCCCTTTACCTCGTCACCACTTTATCTCGTCCCTGCTGTATCTTGTGCCCCTTTACCTCGTCACCACTTTATCTCGTCCCTGCTTTATCCTGTGCCCCTTTACCTCGTCACCACTTTATCTCATCCCTGCTGTATCTCATCCCTGCTTTATCCTGTGCCCCTTTACGTCGTCACCACTTTATCTCATCCCTGCTGTATCTTGTGCCCCTTTACCTCGTCACCGCTGTATCTCGTCCCTGCTTTATCCTGTGCCCCTTTACCTAATCACCACTTTATCTTGTCCCTGCTGTATCTTGTGCCACTTTACCTCGTCACCGCTTTACCTCGTCACCACTTTATCTCGTCCCTGCTGTATCTTGTGCCCCTTTACCTCATCCCTGCTGTATCTCATCCCTGCTTTATCCTGTGCCCCTTTACGTCGTCACCACTTTATCTCGTCCCTGCTGTATCTCGTCCCTGCTTTATCCTGTGCCCCTTTACCTCGTCACCGCTTTATCTCGTCCCTGCTGTATCTTGTCCCCGTTTACCCCATCACTACTTTATCTTGTCCCTGCTGTATCTTACCCCCCCTTTTACCCCCCCTGCATCCCGTCACCTCGCTGTATCCCATCCCCTTGCCATATCTGCCCCCCATATTTCCTAAACCCCCTTTATCTTGTCACCCCACTTTATCTCATCAACTAATTATCATCGGCTGCGAATAAACATCACATCGGAGTGTAACCCGTACGCGGCAGCACCGTGTTTATTCAGACTGATGATTGTTTTGTTGGTGTGGATTTCATTACTATGCGCTCACTATTTCTCAGAGAACGCACAGTCTCAGCTCTGATGCCCATCACTCAGCGGGGATTGGATTTAGATTAGATTTTTCTTTCATAAGCACATTTTGTTTTCTTCTCCTTCACAAATATAGGCCTTTCTTTAATCCACTGCGCTGTCTGTGTATGCAAGAGGGAAAACAATCTCTCGCTCTCTCTCTGACTCTCTCTTTCTCAGCAGCTTTTAGTGATAAGGCTCTGAATTGTCATTTCAAGATAAATCTGTCCATTTCATAGCCTTTCTCTTTTTCTCCTCTTTTCTGTCTTTCCTGCTCTGCTTTTGGATGGGGATGGTGTGAAGGGTAAAACACTGAATCTGTATCTTTTCACTCTTTTACTTGGTGATTTTTTTTGTCCTGCCTTGCATCACCCCAGTCCCTATGGTAGGATTTACACTAGGCTCTATTGACAGTTGCCATGGTTTCACTGCATTGTATTGTGATAACCAGGCGACTCAGCAACAGCATGTGCATGGATCTTTATACAAATGTGGATGAATCAGAAGTTCATGATTAGGTAGTCCACGGAGCAGACGAGAGCTCCAACGCTCGCCCAGAAGTCCGATTAGTTAGGCTTAAGTAAAAGGTAGCAGTTTAGCTGAATTCCTGCGTACGCCACAACTCGTCCATAGGAGTCATCCTTTTCTACAAAAGAGTCTGATGTCCCACGTTGAGTTTGAGAAATGTCAGTGAGCCGCTGACCAAGGTTTTAGGCTTTTTATCTGTGGCCCTTTTTTAATGCAAGTACATTGGGATCTCGACTCACGAGAGTCGTCCGTGACCCGATTTGTCCGCGACCCAAATCAGTTTTTCCCATTGAAATGAATGTAAATACAATGAATGTGTTTCAGCCCTCAAAACATGTTTTTTAAAGTGTACAGTGGTACCCTGCTTAACGGACGCCGCCACGAACAAATCTTCTGCATAACGAACGCCGCCACAAATGCACGTGCGACTCGCAAAACGAACGTGTTTCGCATGTCGCACATGAAAAATTTATTTTTACATTAAAAAAAAAATGGCTGAATCCGGCCAGAAGTGTCTCAGATGAAGACAAAGCATCATCAGCAGGGGGTGGTTCCAGTTTCAGTTTCACTTTCAATTTTCTCGATTTTTCACAGCAACCTGGAACAGATTAGATGATTTCCCATAGAAGTCTACGGGAAATTTTGTTCTGCACAATGAACTCCCCGCAAAACGAACGCGCCGCTGCAATCTGTTCCAGCGCCGCGTTCGTTGTGCGGGGTACCACTGTATTATGAGTTTGTGTGGTAATGAAACAGAATAAAATTAAAATAACTTTTTACTGGCGTAGGTGGACGGTGGCGGAGGGATATAGTGGCACTGCTCATGTTTCGTGATTATTTTTTTCTTTATTTCAACTGTTATACGCTTAGGCTTCTTACTCTCATTACCATTTCCACTTTCTTGGGACCCATAATAAAGCTTATAGAGCAAAAATGCAGAGAAACACAACGACAACATGTGTTGAACACGTTCACACCTCGAGTACTTGACCAAAACTTAATTTTTATGGCGTGAAGCGTGGGGTTGGCTTCTTGTACGGCAGTCGTGGCTTTGTTCACCGGTCCAAGAGAAATAATACAAAACGATTTCCCCTGGATGTCATATGTAAGACGTTTATCCTCCACATTTCCCCCAAAAAATCAACACCCAGTTAATTTGAGCTCTAAGATGCGACAGGAATCTTGAGCTCTTACCAGAACATGTTGGTTGTTCTCTGTTCATATTTTTAGCTGAAAGTCTCATCCATGTCCCATCACTTAAAATACCTGTAACGGTCAGTTTGACATTTACTGTCATTACCATCATTATGTGAACTTGGCATCGGTCCTCGCTTCTGTTTAAAAATCGATACGTTCAGACCACAGCACTGTGGAAGATGGCGTCCTTTCTTGTAGCACTCCGAGTTAACAGCCGTTCCAGACTATTCCAGAGACATTATTAAAGAAGATTGCTGAGTGCTTCATCATTTGTAGAACGTAAGTGTCTTGCTTCTGCTCCTTCTGATAAAGCCATGCACTAAGCACAGCGTCTATGAGCAGAAGTCATGAGCTGAAGGTCAGGAGCGAGACGCCATTGAGGCGCGAGGAGCGATAGAGGAGCCGTAAAGATTCTCCATTGTCCTCCTGCTGATGTTATCCTCCCATCAGCCTTTTCAGCCCCGAGTCTGCACACATTCTGATGACACACTGATAAAGACCTGTCATGAACCGATGCCCTTGGAAGGATCTGAGGGCAAGACGTTAGACGTCCAGGCTCTTCTGGAGGACCTAATGCATATGTATCTTATTTTAATGGATGTAATGGATAAAGATCATACACAGCCTTTTGCTGGAGCCTTTAAAGATGGGATGTGGAATCAGGAACTGTAAAACAGACGGTTACTTTTTATGGATCCAAGTTGTGTCCATTGAGGAGAATTATTCGGGTTTATTTCAAGTTTTCTTTTTTTTCTTTTCCCCCAATTTTTTATTTCTTTTACTTGTAGAGTTTTAAGCTCAGGTCTGACCCGTGTCTTTTGTGTGTTGTCTCCGCAGGCTAAGCAGTTGGAGGAGCGTGATCAGCAGCTGAAGAAGCAGGACGCCTTCTACAGAGAGCAACTGAACAAACTGGAGGAACGGGTACGAACTACAGACCTTTTTGTTGACTTTATTTAGCTTTTCCACAGACAGGGTGCCATACGGAAGCGTGCTAGGGCCACCTGCGAGTCCTGTTTTTATTTATTTTTTCCCCCAGTTGAATGCACCTCTTAAGCTAGATTTTGGAATTGGGTTCAATAATGAGATTCTTTTGTCTGTTTCCACATAATCACCGCATCATAACCAGTATTTGTACGTTTGAAATGACATTCTGACATTAAACTCAGAAGATATTTCGGACTTTAATTTTTTGTCTCAGAAGTGATTTCTGATGGGTTTTTTTTTGTTGTTTTTTTTTTTCAGAAATGGTTTATTCTCAGAAATTCAGACTTTAAACTCAGAAACTAACCACCCTGCCCCCCTCCCCAAATCCCCCCTGAGGCTCAAATAGAAAAGAAAAGAACACTCGTCGGTGGCTCTGTTGCCCTCCTGTAGTGCCGGGGACGAATGTGGAACCGTTCCATTATTAATGACATGCCACTTTTACCTCGCTATGTGTTTTGTAGGTTTCTTAGTTTTGATCGAATAGCTTTAGTAATGTTGGGCTGTGATTTCCACCACTGTAACAAACCAAAAAGGGTTTCCTTCCCAGACTCCTTTGGGAGGGGGGTGGGGTTCCATTGGGATCACGTGAACCAGATCATCTTTCCGTCTGTGGTCATCTCGTATTCATTTTGTCCTCAAAGCGTCATCTTCCTGCTGCCCTCTGTCCAGCTGGGTAACACTGAGGGAGAGTTCACAGCCCTTTACCTACAACCATTTATACACACACACGCACACATACTGTGTACATGACGGGCCTGCTCTCCAGAGGCCGTGTGTGTGTGCGGTTTTTTTTTTGTGTCCTCCTTGTATGACCTATTTTAAATGAGGCCTGATATTGGTTGTGTTATTGTTGTGAAAGTGCTGAAGGAGCGGTTTTCGCCTCCCTAAAGCAGCGGGTTTCGTCTCGTTATTAATTGCATGCTGTGCTGCTTTAGTTTCGAATCTCCTCTACCAAATCCCACAAGGTGACCAACAAACTTTATGTAGTTTCAAGTTAAAATCACGGCTACCTGAATATTATGGGGAAGGAATTCAACGCTCAAACGGGCGTCTAGAAGGCCTAGGATTAATTACCTACGCTTCGTAGTCGGTTAAATAATCGTGATTAAGCTGCGCGCTGGCCGAGGGGATTAGCAGTTAAAGCTGCTCTACGTGTTTTTATCAGGAACATTTGGATGTCACAGAATTGGATTTCCTGTGGAAAAACATCTCTCCGAGTTATTCTGGATATTAAGAACATAGCGAAGTGACCAGCTGAAGTAAAACCAACAGCTGAGGCAACAGCCCTAACTCACGACATTTACCATCTCAAACCTTCACGCTTATCACGTACACGATGTCCGTATTTACCCCTTTGAGGACGATCGGTGCTTAATCTGGAATAAAATGTGGAAGAAGAGTGCGATCCTCTTCTCTCTCTCTCTCTCTCTCTCTGTCTTTTTGTTTTTTAGTAAAGATGAACTACGTTAGCTTAAATCTTGACCCCAGCAAGAGCTGCTAAAGTCGCTTACAGGCGCCTTAAATTTCGTAAGGGTCATTAATAATGGTAATAATCGAAGAATTCACCAGCGTGCATTTCTGCTTCTTACCTCTTCTTTCAACCCTTTTTTTAAATTATTTTTATTATTATTATTATTTATTTTTTTTTGTATTTATGTCCTTGCTGCATGGACAAAAGAGGTGGGAGAATTTACTAAAAATATCATATCACAATTCTCAGACGTTTATTTCTGCAAGAATATATATATACATACAGTGATCCCCTGCTATATCACAGATTTTTTTGTAGAACGTATCAAACTTTCTAGCATGGAAATCTGTGGTTTATAGCAATCTACATTGTATACTAATATAATAATGTATTAATTATAACATATATGTATATTAAAAAAAGTAAAAATGCAGTAAAAATTCAATATGTGTATAAAATAATGAATATTTAAGGAATATAGTAAATCATAAACATGGCGTAATCTCAGATGGAACAGCAGGCAGCATCGAAATACACCTCAAATAGGTTTACAATGTGTTTAAAAAGTGTTTTTAATAAGTTTAAATGTGTTTAAAACGTGTCAGAGGAGGATTTTAAGATTAAACTAAAACAAAAAAATGTTTGTGTTTTCTATGTCGTGGCTTTTCACCTATCGAGGGTGTGTCTGGAACGTAACTCCCGTGATAACCGGGGATCAGTGTGTGTGTGTGTGTAAAAAAAAAAAATATATATATTTATATATATGTGTGTGTGTGTGTGTGTGTGTGTGTGTGTATAAATATATATATATAAAAATGTTTACAAAAGCACATATGGTTTTTGTGTTTTGGATTTTTTTTAAATCGTGACTTATTTTTTTAATTTTTAAACTGTTATGAAATGTAATTTTATTCAAATTAACAATGAAAAGGAGGGAGAAATTAAATCTGTAACATCGAACCTTTTGCATCTTTTTTTTTTTTTTTTTTAATAAAAAGTATACAGACATTTTAACGTTAAATCAGCTACTTCTAGGGACTTTACTCTGACTCTGACTTTTTTTCTAGTGAAATTTACTTTTTAAAAAGAAGCAGAACAAACATGATGCCGATGTCCAGGTGTGTGCCGGATGTGTGCCGACGCGTGACAGAAAAGCGCTCTGTGATCTGATTCATCACGACACTAATATTACGTGGTGATATTGTGCGGCCTGAACAGACAATACTGCTCTCATTTATTTATCCACCTTTCATTTATTCATCTCCTTTATTATCCCTTCCTCCCTCTCTCGCTCTCTTTCACCTCTTCTCTCTCTCTCTCACCGTCTCTCTCTCTCTCCTGTTTCTCGTTCTTCATTTTCTCATCTCTTGTTCTTATCCTCTCTTTCTCTTCTTATCTCTCACCTCCTTTTTCTCTTCTCTGCTGTCTTTCTCTCTCTTTCCCTTCCCCCTCCCCTCTTCTTCTTTCCTCCTCTCTCTTTCTTTTCTTCTCCTCTCTGTCTCTCTCTCTTCTCTCTTTCTCCCATACTCTCCCCCTTTACTTCTCCTTTCTCACCCCCTCTCCCTTCCTCTTCTCTTTCCTCCTCTATTTCACCATCTCTTTCTCCTCCTGTTTCTCATTCATTTTCTCATCTCTCATTCTTATCCTCTCTTTCTCTTCTGACCTCTCACCTCCTTTTTCTGTCCTCTGCTGTCTTTCTCTCATTCCCTTCCCCTCTACCCTTCTCTTTTTTCTTCTTCTTTCTCTTCTCTTTCCTCCTCTATTTCACGTCTTCTCTCTCCTCCTGTTTCTCTTGTCCTCTCTATCTCTCTTCCTCCCATTCTTTTATCTTTCTCTCCTCCTCTTTTCTCTCTCATTCTTTCCACCTCCTCCTCCTCTTCCTCTCTTTCTCTTGGCATCTCTCTGTTGTCTTCTCCTGCTCTTTTCCTGTCTATCTCCACTTTTTTGTCTTTTCTGCCTTTCTTTCCTTTTCTACCCCCTCCTCCTCCTCCTCATCTTGTCTTTCTATTGTCCTCTCTTCCTCTCCCCCTTTCGCTCTGTTTCACTGGTCTTTCTTTCTGCCTCTTTTCTCTGTGTTGCCTCCGCTCTCAGTCTCTTTATTCCTTACTTTGTCTTTATTTCTGTCTCTTTTTCTCTGTTCTTGTCTCTTCTCTTTCTCTCTCTCGGTCTCTCTCTCTCCCTCCCCACTGTGACGGAAACATTATTGATCTCCTCCTGCTTCATAAATCAGCTATAGAGCCTTGTTCAATACGCAGAGCGGCGTGTCAACAGCTCACCGTCTCGTCTCAAATAGAGACAGAGGGGAACCCGCTGAGCTCAACCCGACTTCGTTTTTAGCCCCTAAGGATTTATGGATCTGGGTTCATAAGATAGATGCACTAACCGTCCCGGGCCTTGAGATGCAGGAGAATACTTTAAAACAATCGGCACGGGAGCAGGAGGGTGATGATGAATGAAGCGTATGATTGCTGGTGGTTATGCCCGTTTCGTTAAATCTTCCTCCCTTTTATATATAAAAAAGTGAACTTGTCGTACAGGCGCACCGACGCGTGGCACTTTCACCCAATACAGTGTTTAAATTTCTTCTCACCGGAGGCGAGGGAACGCAGACAGGGAGTTTAATCTTGTTCCTGCAAAGTGATGTAGCCGAACAGCCTTGCTCGCTTATTTTTAATTATTCATCAACATGTGTTGATCTGTTTGGGCTTTCATGTCAGCAGGAGAGCTGAAGTTTCTGATTGCCATTCCACTCTTCTGTCTCTTTCTCATGGGTTTTTTCTTGCCCCCCTTCACCTGTCTTGTTCCCCCTTGCCTCGAGCCTCCAGGAGAGCAAGTGACGAAGTGAAAAATAAACAGGGAAAAGAAAAGATAGAGGATAGATTGAGAGAGAGTGAGAGCAAGAAAGTGTGCGAGAGAATATAAAAGGCTGATATATATCGCACGTCTCTTTCAATTCAGGCCGCTCATTTATCAGAAGCCCGTGTGTGACAGGTCATCACAGTGCACAGACAGCACCTGACTCAACCCAGGCCATCAAATTACCTTTAAAACAATATCTCTATCTATCTATCTATCTATCTATCTATCTATCTATCTATCTATCTATCTATCTATCTATCTATCTATCTAT
>JAQMCW010000004.1:2719313-2730627 GCA_030068335.1 Chrysichthys cranchii
AATAAAGCAGTTTAGAGCTGTGGGAGGAGTCTTTTTGAATTGCTAATAGAAAGGTCATCCCAAAAACCTGCACCCACGCCAGCCCTCCATGGCTCGGCTTGCCCACCCCTGTAATAGTGGGACATGGAGACAGACAACGCAAGTGTTGGTTTGTTGTACTTGATGCATCATCCATATTACAAGCAATTCAATGGGTTGGGCAAAGGGCCAGACTTCAGAAATGTGCCTTTTATTTTTCCATCAGATATGCACATACTTAACAAAGAACACTTTTATCTGCAACGAAACATTGTTGAAGTGCTGATTCAGATCGATGAAAAACGCTAACCATCAGCTCAGGTTGACCACTAATATTAATGCACTCGTTTTTAATAAATTGTTATTTATTATTACCATAAATCAAAAAATGGTGGATTGGATATTAGACAGTGGTGCAGGAATGGATTTTCACTCTCCCACAAATAACATTCCCACATAAATACTCGTATCCCATCCCAATCCCATGACGGACTAAAGAAAATAATGACTCCCATCCCATTTCATTATTGTGCTGTTTTTATTATTATTGTTATTATTAGAACTGCATATTTATATATATCCAATATTATGTTATGGGATATATATATATAAATATGATTCTTCTCCCATTCACTTCCGTTGACTTTTTTCCTTTCCTGTTCTGTCATGGGATGAAGAGTGAAATTGTCTCCTGTCTCACGGGAATCCCACAGGAATCCCATGACCTACAGGATTGCCAAAAGAAAAGTCACCCTCTATCGCATATCGGTGGAAAACAATGGTTGATTGTTCAAAGAATGGAAACGATTGGAATCAGATTTGGAAACGGTTGTGGTGGTGGTTGTTGTTGGTGTTTTTTTTTTTTTTGTTTGTTTGTTTGTTTGTTTGTTTTTAATGGAGCTGGAAATGTTTACATACAGTAAAGAAAATTTCTTGTTTTGTTGTAAATGAATATTATTTAATATATAATTAATAAATTGCAATTATAATTAATATGATAAAGAATTATATTTATTATAATTGCAATTTAAGTGATTTATTTCATGTCTTTAGCTGTATTTATGTACAGTCCCCGCCTTAAGTATCAGTATTAAGAAAGAAAGTCATTTTGTTCCATCTTTCATTTCTCATGTGACAACTCGCTCACTTGTTTAGCAGATATGCACATAATATAATCCAAGAAATTTATTATTATTTTTTTTGTATATTTATTTATTGACAAAGTGTGTGTTTTCTACCTGGCAACGTTTATGTTAATTCTTTGGAAGAAGTTTCCAGTTTCAGCGATTTATACCAGTCAGAAGTAAAGCTGTTCTTTACCTTTTATTGAAGACTGTTTATTGCTGCTCTATATAATGTCAGATATAACAGGAACTGAGTTGTTCCTTTTATTATATTATATTGTATGTAATTATAAATGGATAAAAGTTACAACGTGGTGGCGTAGTTGTGTGTTGTGTAGCTCTGTCGCCTAACAGGAAGAAAGGGTTCCACCTGGCGTCTAACTGGGGCCTTTCAGTGTGCAGTTTGCATGTTCTCCCCATGTCTGATCGGGTTTCCCACAGGCATAACGGTTTCCTCCCACAGTCCAAAAGCCAGGCAGATTAAGCCAACTGGCTACTTGAAACTGCTCATAGGTGTGAACGTGAGTGTGAATGACCGTTCGTCTCTGTTAGACCTGTTATAGATTTGCAACCTGCCCAGGGTATAACCCCACCTCTCACCTGAAGCCATCAGGGGTCGGCCCCAGCTTCCCCATAACCCTTAACGGACAAGCGGTATGTTTAATGGATGGATGAATGGATAAAAAAAGGACAACATCATTCTTTAATACCTAATAATGTGAAAGTTAATCACGGAAAGTAATCAACTCAGGCTTGATAAAGCTTGATGACGTTCCTCTGATTTGTTTTCTGCCTTACAGATGCAATTATTCAACCTCACACTTCTCTAAGGCATTGCTAGCTCTTTGATGCTTGACCATCAGCCCATGGCTGTAACTAAAGAACATGACGGTGTGAGTCCATTTTGGCTTATATGTCTTAATGTGGCCTATTAGCTGCTCATATTAATGCCTGTGAGTGGCTGCGATGGGAAGGGAGGGCAGGCTGTTCCAGTAGAGGCCTGGCTTCACAAATTACATTAGGCCATCATTAGGCCGCCTTCCTCAGCGCTAACACAGGGATCATCGTCTCTACCGAAACGCCTGAAATTGATTAGTAAACTCCGGTGGGGCTGGGGAGGACGTAGGAGGGACGGAATTGCATTAGGAAATGCATTAAAACGGCATTAGCATGACATAGCTACCCTTCCCAAAGCAACCTCAGAATGGGCTGGGGTGTCATGTGACCAGCGAGGCTCGCTGTGAGTGCTACGATTGGCTGATTGCATTAAAGCGGTGCATTAGCAGCGTTAGGATTGGATTACCAAGTCGAGGTAGGAGGATATGTGTAACTTTTTTTCCCATGGATAATGAAATGTTTTCAGGCTCTGGTGTTACTGTTGGAGCCGGAGAGGCACAAGATATCCAGCCTGCAACAGACTAATTAGTTTTGTGTGTGTGTGTGTGTGTGTGTGTGTGTGTGTGAGCAAGAAAGATGGAGAGTGTGTGAGAGAGAGAGCAGGGGTATTTGGGTTGTACATTAGACTACAAATAAATCTGTATTGACCGTCCCAGCGGATCGGGCCGCTCTAGTCGGGTTCCATAACAAGGAGCGGAGATAAGATGCTATCGTGGATTCAGTTAAAATAATAATCCCGAATATTTAGTCAGAGCCTTTTGATTTCCTGAAAGTCAAAACCATTCCTGAGATAAATATGGCACAAATCTGCATAATTGAAAGTATTAACATGAATTTGATATGATAATTGCTCTTTTGAAGCTGAAAATGGCTGCCTGCTTGAACATGTTCATTTCTTCTGCAGTGGATCAGCTTTGATGTCGAGCCAAGCGATGTGATGGCTAGTTGGGGCGATGTTTTTAGACTTGGCTCTGTTAAGATCTGACTCTTCAGCAGTGTTGGCATGTGGGTGAGGGCGACTTTGCAAGGTTGATTCCCATTGTGATTAATTGATTTTAGAGCATCAATTAAGCATGCTTGCCAAACATGCCAAAACATTGTGCTACTCAGTAACTTGCCTAATACTCCTGTACATCACATGAGCAGTTTATAGTAAGGAAGTTCTAAAAAAAAAAAGAAAAAAAAAGGCCTCTTTACATTTGAGTACAAGATTTCTGATGGAGAATGGTCTCCCCAAATATCCAGGCTTTTTAGGAGGATCGATGTAGCAGACTCAGAGCCGTAGGCATTGATTAGGGATGGGCATCAGGACTGGGATCCTACTAAACTAAAAAAGTTAAAGGATCTGGTGATTAGATATGAAACTTGAAAGAAAGTTTTAATGCTTTCCTCAGTTATCATTAGAAATGAATCAACTTTATTGTGATTAGAGATACTGCAGTTTAAATGACTAATTTGTTTACATTGTGGGGAAATAGGCCTAATTGAGATTGTAAAAAATATTAGGGTGCTATGGGATCGGTCAGAATTCCTTTGGGTGGGGTTGGTCAGCATTCCTTTGGGTGTGGGTGGGGTTGGTCAGAATTCCTTTGGGTGTGGGTGGGATTGGTCAGAATTCCTTTGGGGTGTGGGTGGGATTGGTCAGAATCCCTTTGTGTGGGATTGGTCAGAATTCCTTTGGGGTGTGGATGGGATTGGTCAGAATTCCTTTGGGTGTTTAGTGGGGTTGGTCAGAATTCCTTTGGGTGTGGGTGGGGTTGGTCAGAATTCCTTTGGGTGTGAGTGGGGTTGGTCAGAATTCCTTTGGGTGTGGGTGAGGTTGGTCAGAATTCCTTTGGGTGTGGGTGAGGTTGGTCAGAATTCCTTTGGGTGTGGGTGGGGTTGGTCAGAATTCCTTTGGGTGGGATTGGTCAGAATTCCTTTGGGTGTGGACTTGATTGGTCAGTTTTTTCACTAGCAGTTAGGATTTGTCAGAAATCCTTCAGAAGGCAAATTTGGGAGCACTTTGGGAGCACAATGAGCTAGGATTGGGCGGGATGACTCAGGTGCAGCAGGGATTGGTCAGAATTTCTTTAGAAGAGGCTTGGGATTGATCAAAATTTCTGTGGGAGTAGGTGAGATTGGTCAGAATTTTTTCATGAGCTGGTGGGATTGGTCAGAATTCTTTTGAGGACCAGAGGCTTGGTCAGAATTTCTTCAGGTGTGGAATGGGACTGGCCAGAATTCCTTTGGGAGCCCATGGGACTGGCCAGAATTCCTTTGGGAGCCCATGGGACTGGCCAGAATTCCTTTGGGAGCCCATGGGATTGGTCAGAATTTCTTTGGGCATGGGTGGGATTAGTCAGCAATTCATCTAGTGTGGCGTGATTGGTTGCATTTCTTTTTGGAGTGGGCGGTTTCCATCAGTTATTCTTGGTTATTTCTGTTTTGGAGTGTTCGGAATCTTGCTTTGCTGGCAGTTCTAAAGAATTCACTTTGGTTTAAAATGTTTGCAACCAAAGCCAACTGTATGGAAGTAATGTATGTAAATTGAGTTAAATTGCAGTTTAGTCTTGTGTGTCTATATACATGTTGTGGCTGGGATTGGTCAGAATGTCTTTGGTAGACGCTGGGATTGATCAAGCTTTCTGTAGGAGTAGGCAAGATTGGCCAGCCTTTCTTCATGAGCTGATGGGATTGGTCAGAATTCCTTTGAGACCAGGGGGATTCCAGTGTTTGAAATGATCTGTCAACATTTCTTCCAGTGTGGGGCTTGATTGGTCTGAAGTTCTTCAGGAGTGGACGAGATCCATCAGTTATTTTTGGTTATTTCTGACCAGACAAGACATTTCTTGCTTTGCTGGCAGTTCTCAGGATTTCAACTCGGTTTAAAGAGTTTGTAACCAAAGCAAACAGTGTGAAAGTAATGTCTGTAAAGTGAGTTACATTTGAATTTATCAGAGTTGACTTGTGTCCCTGTGGACTTATTGGCTCGCGGTTAAATGTTAATTAAAATTTTAATCCCATTTAAGATGCCGGGCATCTATCGTGTATTTTCTTCATTAATTTCTCGAAATACATTTTCTTCCTTCTGCAAATGCGAAAACTGCATAGAACTGCAGTCTTTGTCATTCTATCCCCTGGCTACGGCTATAATGATTGCTGTGTTAATGTGTTTTTTGTGGTGTGGTGTAATTGTAGAGAAAGCAAGTCAGTGACATCATTACCATGCCCACACTTCCTGACAGTGTATAGAAGGCCTCATTAGTTTGATGGGACATGGGGCCATTCTTACGCGGCATGCAAATAGCATTATGTATTTCCACGCGTATCAACATTCAGGTGGATATCATCGTGTTACAGTCATTATTGGAGCCTGGTTTATGGTGTTGTACCTCGGGTTGCCTTTTACACCCTCTGGTAGTGCGTTACGCGTGGGGTGCATCAGTTGATATTCAGTGCTGGAGTGAGTGATTGGAGAAACACTGTTCTTCCCAAATGTGTTCCCCTCAGGTGGGTGTTTGTGGTAGATGATGATGGTGGAGACCTCTGTCACTGTCCAGAATCCAGGCGTTTGACTGAGATCTGGTGTGTGTGTGTGTGTGTGTGTGTGTGTGTGTGTGTGTGTGTGTGTGTGTGTGTGTGAGTGTGAGAGATGGCCATAGCATGGGATTTACATCATTTTCATTCTCCCGAAGACGTTTCCTTAGCTTGTAGTAGAGGTGGAGTTATCCTGGAAGAGACCGCACCAATTAGGCGTTGGATCAAGATGATGGAAGTCTGTACTGTAATGCAGTCATGCCTCTCTCAAACCAGACCGCACAATAAATAAATGCCCCCGGGACAACACAACGGATCCACCTGTGTTTTTTCCTCCTTTAATTTGTCACCTGCCTATAGATAATGTAATGTGATGTAACATTTATTGTATAGGTTTTGCAGTAGTACATTATTGTCCTGTAACCTGTAATGATATTGCCTAGTAACGAATACAGATTGCACACACACGAGTTATGAAACCCGTCTATAAACCGCTCCCCAGAACCCATCTGTAACGCCATCGTATCTCCCCGTTAGATTTTTATCGATGAATTTTCTGACGAGGCAAGATTGGCAATATATATCACTCTTATCTATCTTGTTCTCTTTTTCTTTGCCTCTAACCTTCAATCTCTTCTCTCTCCTTCCCTCCCTCTCTCTCTCTCTCTCTTTCTTCATTTCATTTCTATATTTATTTCTCTTTTTATCTTTTCCCTTCCCAGATTCTTTCAGCCATCCCTATTTTTTCCCCCTCTCAATCATTTTTTTTTGTCTCTATCTCCCTTCGTCTCTCTCAGCAATGGAATGGTATGAGTGTGTGTTAGAGGTCAGGCCCGTGATCACACACTCTTTCTCGTCCAATAGAACTGATGGATCCTATTCATGGGGAAAAAAATGAACGATGAAAATAAGTCCTTGTCATTTTTCTTTTTAACTGCTTCATTTGTTTCTATTTGTCTCTCTTAATTCATGCGGCTTGTCCCACTCCAGATTTTTTTCCTCAAGTGCAAGCTTCACCTCTTAACCTTATTAGTGTGTAAGTGGTTGTAAACAATGACAAATCGGCGCGTGTCTGTTAAGAGATTGATGACTGTTCATTTAAGGGCCACCCGCGCTCTGGACATGGGACAAAGCACACACACAGAGATGAGTGCAAAGGAAAGTGGCCCAGAGATGTGTGCTGGTATTTAGTAAGCTGAGCACACTGGGTTTAAAGGCAGATATATCATATATTGCATATATTATATATAGACACACACAACAGGTACTCGGGTTACAACAGTCTTGACATATGACGGTTCGAGTTTATGACGCTCGCTCCCATAAAAACTTTTAAAAAATTGAGACACGAGGTTTTCAATTTATGCCGTTAGCGTCGTACTTATGGACTATGTGGGCGAACTTGTTTGGTTGTGCTCGGCGGAAGTATACGCAGTAATGCTGCGTATGAGTGAGAAAGTTGGCGAAGTTGACTAAAAAAAGAAAGCACAAGTGTTCCGTTTGTGTTGCTTTGTATGGTGACTTTTTGGCCCTTATCATGACTCCTAAACAAAAGTCAGAGTCTTCAGATGGTAGTGCTTCGACGAAGAGGAAAGCCATCGCGATGGAAGTGAAATTAGACGTTGTAAGGAGATCAGAAAAGGGAGACACAGCCACGTGTGTACAGTGCAGTGTACACTACTGACATGGATCCGCTCCGCACGACGTAAGGAAGATGCACTCTTTCGGGTTTTCCTGTCCAGCACCGCGTCATGCGTATTTATTGCTGGTGCGCAAGATTATAAATAGACTCACCCATTCGTATGCTCCTTGCAAAGCATTAGCTTACTTTTGTGACTCTTGCCAAGCCTTGATTCTCATGTTTGTCGATTCTGACCTTTTGTGCCTTGTTTTTTGTTTCCGATTTCTGGATCTCCTTTGTTTGCCGCTGTTTATGTTTTTGACCCTGATTTTGCATACTGTATATGTACCTTTAGCCTTGGATTATAATAATCCTGTTTTGGGACATTAGAGCTGTCTCCTGTCTGCACATGTGTCCACCTAAACCCCACAAGCCTGACAAGTCCAGTATATTTATGTCTTTTTCCTTTTTTTTGTGGCTTGGTTGTGTTTTTAGGTTCTAGATGATGATTGTATAACTGTGTTAGGATAGGGAAGTGACTTAGGCTAGGGTGTGTTTCTACTTGCACCGAAATTCAGGTTACATCACTATTGTAGGAACAGATCTGTGTCGTAACCTGAGGACCCCCTGTATTTTTTTTGTATGTGTATGTATGCATTTATTTATTTATTTATTTATTTTTCTCATCTATTCCATTAGTCTGTGTTATTGCCCTGGACAATGCCATAGCTATTTCAAGATCTTTTGTAAGCCAAAGCGAATATATTGGAAATAGGCTCTCTCTGCCGTATTCTCCCTTCATGTTTCTACTCTATAACAGCCTTGGAGCTCACATTTGTCCGTCAGCACTAACTCATGACCAAAAAGCAATTTATATACTGACTGGAATTTACATCTAGTTCTGAGAAGCTGCTATGTGACGATGTCCATTGTCACAAGTGCTGTCCAAACAAAGTTGAATTGAATTTAATTGAATTAATCTTCTTTTCAGCTGAACACCGAGATCTACAGTTAAGTTGAAGGATTTTCTTTTCATTTCCTGCTAAGTCCTACCTGCTTCTTAACTACAAGACACATGAAGCCAACATTGGCATCTTTTTGAACTGCTGTTTAATCAGTGTAACACATTTCAAGGACAGTGATGTCCACCCTCTTCAGCATACACGAGCTGCTCATGATTGGTTCGTGTTGCTCTGATTGACAGTGGAGAGACCGTACAGTATGCCAATCATCTCTCTCTCTAACTCTGAGAACACGGTCAGTTTAGCTCTCTTGTTGCCCATTATGGACGGCTGTGGCGTCATCAGGATACAGACTTGCCATCTCCAGACGATTTTAAAATGTCCTGGGTGAAAAATAATTTGATTCACTGAATGGAAGGTGAAGGAAACATTGGTTTCCTGCGATGATTACCTTTGCCTCAGGCCATCGTTATCTAGGTGACCTTGCAAATCCCATTCTTATGAGCCAGTAGAAAAGAAGGAAGGTGGGACAGTGTTGTGTCTCTTCGATTGTTAAAAAAAAAAAAAAACTATTCGTAATTATTATGGAACAAGTGACTTTTGGTTTGCTTTTTCCTTTGCCTGGCGTACATCTGTGGGGAATAACACCCACCAGTGCCAACAAGCATTTCAGTATTATTAGTTTCATCAGTGTGTTTAACCTTTCACTCTGTTACCATGGAGCCAGGCTCATTTCTATTGTTAATTTAAATTTTTTTTGCTAGGATTTTATTGTGAGTAGTGTTCATACCTCTGTGAAAAGAAAACTGCTCAAGTTTGTTCCAGACGCAGCTTCCTGCCCCTTTTTTCCATTCGTCGTGTAAGGAAACAATATATAATATAGTTTCTAATATTTTAATTTAACTTCTGTGACCAAATATGAGCACGTTATTTTCGAGGTTTCTTTAGGCTAATTTAATTTTAACTGCAGGCCAGTAGGTCCCAAGTAGGTCCTTATTTCTATTATTATGCCTCGGTTTTCGCTTTTGTTTCATACGCTTAAGTCTTAAATCTTAGTTCTCTCTCTCTCTCTCTCTCTCACACACACACACACACACACACACACACACACACACACAAAGGATTCAAGACCCAAAGACCCAAGAAATTGCCCTACAAGTGGTCCTCGTTTGCTGAAGCTTGACTTTTAAAGTGGCTTAAGTTATTGATAAGGTGTGGCCCCGGCTGAATGGACTGTCATGGGGACAATGGGGCGAAGGCTAAAAGGTTTACTCTCTACACTTTTTCTTGATTATGGCAGTTAAATAGATGGAGTTGTTCGTCACTGCTGAGAGGACAGTAATATTTAGACAAATGCCGCAGGTACAAGAGGAAAACTCCAAGACGAACGCACAACCAGAGTATTGCCTGGTTTATACTAACAAGAGGGTGTTTTTCAGTGGAAAATAAAAAAAACAAACACTTCAGTAAGTCGCTCGGGGTGAAGCCTCCTACAGATGATCAGCGGCAAAAACCAGCAGACTGTGCACTGATGAAGACGTTTTTTTTGTTTTGTTTTTTTTATTGAACAGCGGGATACTTCTTATCCTGCTCTGGGCTTGGATTCGACGCCTGAAGTTTTCACTCAGGTTCTGCATTGATGTTTATGCTAGTATTTTCAAAAGTGCGACCAACTGAAGTCTTTTACACTTGATGAACATTATGAACGTGTATGTAGTAGCGTTTGGGAGAGATGGGGAACAATGGAAGGAAATGCAGCTTGCAGTCACTTCCTAAAAGCACAAATAATTCATGCAAACATCAGCTTTCACTTATTTCTCACCACTGTGCTTGTAAAAAAGGAATGGCTTTATGTACACTGGAACGAGGGTGAGGATTTTAAGTGGTATCATGTAAATCTGTGGGCAGGATTTCAAAGAACCCGACTATTTGAAAACCACTGGGCAATAACTTGGAGCTAAACCAAACATCTGTTGTCTGGCAAAATGTTTTTCACAAGGACAAAATCAGGAAAGTTAGATTCTGATCGCAATATTCACCTCACCCTACACACGCCCTGATTGTTGCTAACCCTAGCTAAACTAGCTACCTAACCAAGTGTGAAAAACATAGCTGGCTATATTTCTCTTCCTGTGGTCTAGGTTTGCTGTCACGCGTACATTTCCGTACACAAACGGTGGTCAAAGTGACAACAGATATGCTATAAGGCATTATCGAATATGATGATTATAAGTGTTTTCGGAGGTGTTTTCCTCCAGTTTCTTTAAAGTCAGAGCTTGTTTGTTTACATAAATGCAGAATGGGTTGGTCTTATAATATGCTGTACCATTACAGGAAGTGTCTTTGTAATGTACAAGTGCTTCAACCTTGCATTAAAAATGCCCTAGTGGTGAGAGAAGCACGAAACACTGATCGTCCGAACGTTTATTGGTGTGTATGTACATATCGACTTGAACGGTTCTCAGTTCTTTAGATCTCTTGTCTCTTTTTCGCTATAATACTACATCAAAGCATGGTGACATCTCTAGCTTTTTTGTAGTTAAACATTTTTAATATCTCCAATCCTTATTGGGACTGGTTGCCGTCACTATGGTAACCATGCAAAAGCCAATGGGTGATTTAAGGTATCCAGTTTATAGCCAAATGTTTTCCCAGTTTCATTCAGTTAAGGCTCAGGTCTTGGATGGGATTGGATTGGACTTCACACATAAAATGTGATAAATCTTCACGGAAGGATCTCAAAGCCTCCTCTCTCCAGACGTCTTTATTTTCTCCGAGCGTATTTTTAAAACGTTGCTTCATCCTTAAGGATGCTGGACTCTGATCCGTTTGTGAAGGATATAGGGTAGAGGAGCACTTAGGATAACTGGGAATTCACCAGTTTAAAACACTAAAAAGAAAAACCAAACAAGAAGAAGAGCAAAATATAAAAATGAAGATCTGCTCATAACCAACCAACCAACCATGGTATAAAATCATTCCTTGCTCACAGACACTGAATGTTCCCTTGTCTTTTTCACTAGCCTTCTCTGAATGAATCTTGAGCTCCTTTTAGATGATGATGATGTGTGTGTGTGTGTGTGTGTATATATACCGTATATCTTCTATTAGTAGCCCGGGCGTTTATTCAAAAAAATTTTTGGACGGCCCGGCGTTTATTGGAGGCCGGCTCT
>JAQMCW010000004.1:2762437-2777379 GCA_030068335.1 Chrysichthys cranchii
ATACGTCCGAGGTGGGATTTTTAAATCACTGATAAAGTCCAAGATTCAGCTTGTGCTTTCTACATTCGCCGTTCATTTTGCTGGTGTCCGTCTGCCCCATGCTGCTGTCCTGCCCCCAGTGTCCTCTTTTTCCATGACCAAAATATGGTCTCCCTAAACGTGGCGGCATCCATGTTGTTTCCTCACTTTCTTCCCCACACTCAAACGCACAGAGATTCTACAATCCAAGTTTAATCGAATGCAGCATTAGACGTCTGATGATTGTCGATGCATCCAGGTTCTGTCAGAGATATCATAATTATGACATGAACGCACACAAAAACCGCTAATTACAATTTCCAAACTTGTATTTTGATTTATTTATTTATTTATTTTTATCTGCAACTTTCCAAGCCAGGGGTGTTTCAATAACAAATATAAATGTGACAGCTAAAACAGATGGCAGAATTAAAGTGATAATTACGTCCAGTGCTTTATTTCCTTTCGGTTAAGCAAAAACCCTAACTTTTCTGTCGTTGATGATGCAAAGATAAGAAGAACTAAGTTTTCTCACACTGTCCAAGTTTTCACCAGAGCACATCAGTATACAAGGAGGTCCTGAAGGCCGCATGTTATCTCATGAACATGTGATGTGGTTTTGACGTTTGACAGGCTGCTGCTGCTGCCAAAGAAGAGTGTGTGTGAAATACGAAAATGATATGCTGTGATGTAGAGCTCTGTAGGATGGAGATCCTGATGGCACACAAATATAAACTGAATGAGTGGGATTTAAAAAACTATCCAGTGCACATACATGGCTGAGAACGATCATCACCTCGAGGTAGGAGGTGAGGAGAACTGAGAGAGCCGTGTAAATTCACACACGATTTAAAAACACAAACTAAACCTTTTTGGTTTAGGCCACGCCCACTTTGGAGCATGTCATCACTCTGGACACCATTCACATCATGTGGAATTTCACAATGGATGCGTGTCATGTGACTCCAGAAATCTCAACATTAGCATGCGCCATGGAGCGTCTTTGTACCAGAAACAGGAAACACGAGGGACGTGAAGGACACACGTGAGAAAATTGAGGAATGGAGGGAAGATGAGCCAGAAAAGTGTTATGAGAATGAGACTTGGAAAAGGTGTAGAGCTGAGATACTGTGTGTGTGTGTGTGTGTGTGTGTGTGTGTGTGTGGCCTTGATTGCACATGGTTCTCCTTCATTTGTTCTCTGTTTAAGGTGCTCAAGGCTGAAGACCAGGTCATGCATGAGAGAGCAAAGACAGCCTCAGGCGCACACACACACGCAAATATATGTGTCTGTGTGTGTGTGCATGCACGTGTGTGTGTGTGTGTGTGTGTGTGTGTGTGCGTACGTGTGTGTTTTCTGCATAGTATGCAGAAAACACACACACACACACACACGCACACACACACACACACACACACACACACACACACACACACAAAGCATCCCTGGATATCTCCAAAAGTGAAAAAAAAAAAGGAACTCACATTAATAGATATCTAGTCAGACTGCATGGAAAGACCCCACACACAGCCTGTTTAAAAGCAGCTACTATTTATTGATTTCATTTATATTTGATGTAATATGTAATGCAGAAAATCTAAAACTAATGAATGGGACCACGTGTCTACCTTTAAACCTGCTTTTAATCGAAGCCTGCGGTTAGTTTTGCAGCCATCTTTGTTAAAGTGGCTCCTTATTTATCTGAAGGCTCTGAAAGCACACACCGCTGCCTGTGTTGCAGGGCTTAACTCTGGTGACATCTCACTGTACAAATTGGCATCCTGTAAGCCCAGGCAAACGGTGAAAGCAGCTGGGAGGTGGTGGGGGGACAAAGTGAAGATTCACTTTTACAACCGTGGAAACAGATGCATGTGGCAAAGGCTGGGGACGATTACGAAGTATATAGGAGGAACGCTCGATTTGGATGTCACAGACTCCTCACTGGTAGGAGTCTTAAACACCTTCTATGCTCACATTGAGGTCAGCAATTAGTGCTAATATAACTGAAATGAGCATGTTGAATGGAAAGAGCGCCCATTGTCCCTCTCGGAGCATGACGTGAGGAGAGTTCTGAGCCGTGAGAACACCACACAACCAGCTGGCCCAGATGCCATCCCTGGGCAGGTGTTAAAATCTTGTGCTGACCAGCTAGCCCCAGTGTTTACTTCTATTTTCAATCTGTTCCTTGCCCATTCTGTTATCCCTGCATGCTTCAAAACAGTCATCATTTTCCCTGGACCAAACAAGACCAACCCAACCTGTTTAACTGTCTACCTTTGGCACTGACCTCTTTGTTGATGAAATGCTTTTTATCAAAGAGTTCATCTGTTCATCTCTACCCGACACGTTAGACCTCCTTCAATTTGCCTATGACTCCAACAGAAGTAGTGAGTCTGATTTTCATTGACTTTGGTCCACCGTTTAGCACCATATTACATTTAGATCGCTCATTAAGATCATTGACCTGGTCTCGAGCTCCTCACTCAGCTCCTGGATCCAGAGCTCTCTGACCGACAGACCACAAGTTACAAAGATTGGAAACTTCACCTCCAGTACACGAAAAAATGCTGTGAATATTTTTCTAATGAATTTTAAGCGCAGAAAAAAAAAGGTTGAACAATCCTTAATTATACAAAAACTTACTGTAAACAACCAAGAAAACGAACCTTGCATGAGTCGACTTCTGGGGTTAAGGAAGTGAGGAGGAAGATGGGCGGGGAGGAGGTTACTGTACAGCCAATGAACGCACGTCTGAGCGATTAAAGGGACACGTGTGTCTTTGTTAGGTACGCAATACGCAAACAGAAATTGGGAAAAAATTGGCATGTACAAAGCAGAAGGGGAAAATGGCCGGGGCTGTGTTTGTTCAGCACCCGATTATGTGGTCGTAATCAGGTTCAAAATTTTAGCGAAGTTTGTGGTCGGGAAGCGATTTGTTCGTCTTCTGAGGCGTTCATGACCAGAGGCTCCACTGTATATATATATATATATATATATGCATGCTACTCTAAATTACCCGTAGGTGTGAATGTGAGTGTGAATGGTTGTCTGTCTCTGTGTGTCTCCCTGTGGTGGATAGGTGACCTGCCCATGGTGAACCCTGCCTCTCGCCCAAACTCAGCTGGGATTGGCTCCAGGTTCCCCCCGTGACCCTGAACAGGATTAAGCGTCAGAAGACGAGTGAGAGTTAGTGATTCTACTGCTGTACTTCATGCTAATACGCTTGCTCATTATCATTTAAATCAAAGTGTGGTGTTCACAAGCAAAAAAGTTGCCAGAAACAGTGCAGGTAAAGACCGGAGACGCACTAAAACACTAATAGTGTTAAAAGGATGCCGCAAGACTTTGTCACAGAAATCAGAGCTATGGAGAAGTGAAACGATTAGATCAGGGTTTTTTTTTGCACATGTATTGATTTTATAAATACTCTGATATTGTAAATATCAGATGATTGACCCCCGTGATGAGGACCAGCGACTTATAAACAGCTGAACATGGTCAGTAGATGTAAATCAGCAGGTCCTGGCGTGTTCTGAAGAAGTGTGCTGCGGGATTTATATCCCATTGGCTTAAAGACATTTTGGTAAAGCTTTATGTTTGGGATCTGGTTCTTAGACAAATTACATTTCCTTGCAAATCTTTTTTTTTCATTGAAGAGGCAAAATGAATTACACCCTTAGATCAAAACTGAAGGTAGAATGTGGATGCATAGTGTAGCATTCTGCCGGGCAGGCTCATTTCCTCCCCTCTTTCATGTGTGTACCCTGAGGATCTCTGTCTCACAGCTCACCACTGTGTACTGAAGCTTACTTAATCACTGCATATAATCAACAGCGTGATGGAGAAGGTTGCACCATTTCCAATTCTCAACTCAAATATGTGCTCATCCAAAAGAAACAGAGAGAGAAAGAGAGAGATAGGAGTGGCGTGTCGGAAAAATCCATCAGATGGTAGAAAATAAATCAAATATCTCCCAGATGACTCTCTAATATTCAAATTGCATGTCCACGGTTAAACCAACGCTTCATTTGTATTTAAATTTGGCAAAACCAAGTCTTATCGATTGCTCAACAGTCTGGGGAGGGGAGGTGGGGGGGGGGTGTAGATGGAGAGAGAGGAGGCCTTGTATGTCTGGCTGCACTGTCGGTATTCGTAGAGTCAATAAAACATACACAACCTCAATTATTCCATTAAACAGAAACATCGCATTATCGCAGAGTGTGACTGAGTCAACACGGCTGTTGACAGATTCTGATGAAGTTTATATTAAACGCTGCATATTCAATAAGCAACAGTGAATTAGTGTCTGTGTGTGCACGTGTGTGTGTGTGTGTGAGTGTGTGTGTGTGTGTGTGTGTGTGTGTGTGTGTGTGTGTGTGTGTGTGTCTGTGTGTGCATGCTTGCTAAAGAAAGAGTGTGTATAAGTGAAAGAGTAGTCATTAGAAATTTAAGAGCACAGTATGTTAAATGAGGAAAAAAATCACCTCAAGGTGTGCTGCATTGGAACAACAGACACACTGACATAGCAGACATATAGTATAGCTAAAACAAAACCTGGTAATGGGGTATAGCTAACCAAACTAATCACTGTGTATACCTAAACAAACCCATCACTGGGTATACCTGAACAAATTGATCACAGGGTACTCCAAAACAATCTAATAACAGAGTATAGCTAAACATACTAATCGCAGGGTATAGCTAAACATACTAATCACAGGTTAAAGCTAAACATACTGATGACAGGGTATAGCTAAACATGCTAATTGCAGGGTATAGCTAAACATACTAATCACAGGGTAAAGCTAAACATACTAATCGCAGGGTATAGCTAAACATAATAATCGCAGCGTATAGCTAAACATACTAATCGCAGGGTATAGATAAACACAATAATCGCAGGGTATAGCTAAACATAATAATCGCAGCGTATAGCTAAACATACTAATCGCAGGGTATAGATAAACATAATAATTGCAGGGTATAGCTAAACATACTAATCGCAGGCTATAGCTAAACATACTAATCGCAGGGTATAGCTAAACATACTAATCGCAGGGTATAGCTAAACATACTAATCGCAGGCTATAGCTAAACATACAAATCACAGAGTATACTTAAACAAACCAACCACTGGGTTTACCTGTACAGACTGATCACAGGGTACTCCAAAACAATCTAATCACAGTGTATACATAAAAAAAACTAATCACAGGGTATAGCTAAACATACTAATTGCAAGATATAGCTAAACATACTAATCACAGGGTATAGCTAAACATACAAATCACAGAGTATATATAAACATACTAATCACAGGGTATAGCTGAACATACAAATCACAGAGTATATATAAACATACTAATCACAGGGTATGCATAAACAAACTAATCACAGAGTATATGTAAACATATTAATCACAGGGTATAGATAAACATACTAATCACAGAGTATAGATAAACAAACTAATCACAGAGTGTATAAAAATTTATTAATCACAGAGTATAGATAAACATACTAATCGCAGGGTATAGCTAAACATGCTAATCGCAGGGTATAGCTAAACATACTAATCGCAGGGTATAGCTAAACATAATAATCACAGGGTAAAGCTAAACATACTAATCGTAGGGTATAGCTAAACATACTAATCGTAGGGTATAGCTCAACATACTAATCGCAGGGTATAGCTAAACATAATAATCGCAGCGTATAGCTAAACATACTAATCGCAGGGTATAGATAAACACAATAATCGCAGGGTATAGCTAAACATAATAATCGCAGCGTATAGCTAAACATACTAATCGCAGGGTATAGATAAACATAATAATTGCAGGGTATAGCTAAACATACTAATCGCAGGCTATAGCTAAACATACTAATCGCAGGGTATAGCTAAACATACTAATCGCAGGGTATAGCTAAACATACTAATCGCAGGCTATAGCTAAACATACAAATCACAGAGTATACTTAAACAAACCAACCACTGGGTTTACCTGTACAGACTGATCACAGGGTACTCCAAAACAATCTAATCACAGTGTATACATAAAAAAAACTAATCACAGGGTATAGCTAAACATACTAATTGCAAGATATAGCTAAACATACTAATCACAGGGTATAGCTAAACATACAAATCACAGAGTATATATAAACATACTAATCACAGGGTATAGCTGAACATACAAATCACAGAGTATATATAAACATACTAATCACAGAGTATATAAAAACATATTAATCACAGAGTATAGATAAACATACTAATCACAGAGTATAGATAAACATACTAATCACAGAGTTTATATAAACATACTAATCACAGAGTATAGCTCAACATGCTAATCACAGAGTATATATAAACATACTAATCACAGAGTATAGCTAAATATGCTAATCACAGAGTATATATAAACATACTAATCACAGAGTATATGTAAACATATTAATTACAGGGTATAGCTAAACATGCAAATCACAGAGTATAGATAAACATACTAATCACAGAGTATATATAAACATACTAATCACAGAGTATAGCTAAACATGCTAATCGCAGAGTATAGATAAACATACTAATCGCAGAGCACACCTAAACAAATGAAGCAAGGACTACCATGGAACAGGTGAACACAACAGGGTAACATACTGTATCACTGATAGGACAGAAGAGGACACAGCACTAGAACAAAAAAACCCTACATTTTTGTTTTATTAAATTCAAGACAGAGAAAGAAGCGAGGTCGGTGAGGGAGCAACTGATTGTAGCTGCTATAATCCAAGTGCACTTGTTTGCCTGGTGTTCCACAGCATTAACGGTACACACAGATGAAACGTACAATATGTTGTTTGTTAATAAATAAACGTCTGTGCTATAGGATGAATAAAACGCTTCGGGGCGTGCTGTTATAGGAAAATAATGAACTTCCAGTTGGAAACAGTGACTCCGCTTCATTAAACCAGGCTGCTGGAGATTACTTTCCTATATCATCATGCTGCATCAGCACTTACTTCATTCATGGTGTATGCACAAAATTCCCACAATGCACTGGGAGAAGAAGAGTTCATTAAAAAGACAATTAATGCGTGTGATCATGGCTCTTTTCCATATGCATGTGTGTGTGTGTGTGTGTGTGTGTGTGTGTGTGTGTGTGTGTGCTGAGTCTCTGAAACTGCAGTATATAGTGAATGCCCTCTTCAGCCCAATTGGAGGTGCTAATGAGAGACCCTGGGACCAGGAAAGCGTTTGCTGCATGCCGCAGTACACACACACACACACACACACCTCCAAGCAGGCATGCCAGGCACGTTTCTCCAGATTTAACTTTATTCTGTGCTACACAGGCGAGATGAATCCACAGGGACAACTTTGTACACTGTTGATCTTGTAACACACACAGACCTACAGCACTATTTCTTTTTCTTTTTACCCCCCCCACTGGACATGGCACAGACTCCTAAAATCCACAGAGTTGCCAGATATGCATGGAAATGCATTTTTTTTTTTTAAATACTTTTTTTTAATTTAAAATTAATATCAAACTACTAGTGGTATCAAAACTGCAGCTTTAAAGCTCATTATTTACACGTGTATTACAGTATACTGGCTATTTACTGAAGCTAGAGAGCTTTTTATTACAGAATGTTCCATCAACTGAATGCAGCTTTCTTAAAATAGTCATCAAATTCAAGATTATCTGTACACTGAGTTGTTTTTGAGTTGTTTAGGTTCGGATTAAACACATTTACGTTTGAGTCACCGGTCAAACAAGCAAATATTTATGAGGACACTGGGTTGATGTTTCCACGAACGTACGAAACTATATTAAAAACGTCAATCCCAGACCCCCTGGCTATGCAGTTTGAGACCCGTGGCCTTAGAGGAAACTAGTCTTTGAGTCCAAATGTTACGTCAATATTACAGGTATTTCATCAATCCCAGGGGGAAGCCATGCCTATGCACGTACTATAGGAGTCTAGTATATTTCTGCATGAATAATCCCACTCATAATGATCACATAAATCACTGCAACCTTGGTTTCATTTAACAAAATGGCTTCCACACTCATTATTTAGTGTCTTATAAAATAGCACTTGATCCAGCGCAGCCTATTATTTTGTATTTAATTCCACAACAGTTAACTGTGCACAAAGTAATAATAATAATAATAATAATAATAATAATAATAATAATAATAATAATAATAATAGGTCATGAAATTGTAATGTGTGTGCAGGACATAGGTTATTATATCACACTTTTAATTAGTTATAAACAGTTGTCCCATTATTAAAAATCATATCATCGGGTTTGACAATTTGCTGCATGGTTCTGTTTGAGATGGTTCCGTGTAATGGAAAACAACAGTTTTCATCGACTGACTGATTGATTTAATTAATTAATTGATTGATTGATTGATTGATCCTCTAAGTGGTTAGCACTGTCGCCTCACAGCAAGAAGGTCCTGGGTTCGATCCCCGGGGTCGACCTGGGCGTCTTTTTGTGTGGAGTCTGTATGTTCTCCCCGTGTCGGTGTGTGGGTTTCCTCAGGGTACTCCGGTTTCCTCCCACAGTCCAAAGACACACACAGAGCGGATTTGGCTAACTGGCTACTCTAAACTGTCCATAAGTGTGAATGTCAGTGTGAATGGTTGTCTGTCTCTGTGTCAGTCAGGATGTACCCCGCCTTTCGCCGAGAGTCAGCTGGGATTGGCGCCAGCTTCCCCCCGCGACCCTGAACAGGATTAAGCGGCAGAAGACAAAGATATTCCTGTGTTTAACATTGGTTTTTGTGTTCTAATTTTTTCCCAAAAGACACATTACAGCAAAACAACCTGGAGTAAAATTCTGCCTGGCCTTACTTGTGTAACTCTCATATAAACTCTGAATAAGGTAAGACCTGAGTAGCGACGAGCTGCATTTCTGTGTTAAATCTTTACTCCACACACTTACCTCGACTCGGAGTATGACTCTTTGATGTTTGTATTTATTTCCTAGCTGTTAGAGTGCATCTCACTTTATGGAGTAGAGATGCTAGCGCTTTACACTTATGCACCCATCAACCTGTCTTTAGCACACATTTGTGTGTGTGTGTGTGTGTGTGTGTGTGTGTGTGTGGAGTTTGCACTAGCTGGCTCTTGAATGCACCCTGCATGCGTAATAAAGTCTTTTATGTGTCAGCGGCTCATGGCTGCTGAACTGCAGTGTGTGAAACTGTCCTTTAAATGTCACCTTGTGAAAATGCAGCACGGCTCCGGCACACACTCGTCTGAACACTCGCGCGCGCGAGCGGTGGCCTGAACACTGACAGGTTATTGCAGTACAAGCAAGAATACTTACACGACCCGTGTCTTCATAACGTTCGAGCACTTCTCTCACTTCAGCGTGTTCCCAGATAGCGTCCGAGCATATACCCCACCCCATCACCCCCCACCCCCCCAGCCCCTCTTTTAAACCCTAATGGATGCGACGGCAGCGTACAGTTATACTATTAGGGGTAAAAAATGATCTCCGCCCATGTCCCTGGGCTACACACGGGCCTATTGATGCCAATCAGGAGCAGGGAGAGATTATGATCTAAGCGAAGCTCCGTGCCTCGGAGATGGAGAGATCATATCTTCTCTCTGCTTTCAATCAATACAGGCTGATTCTAATAACCATTGATTGCATCAAACCCACGATCCCCAAATCCCAAATGCGATTATATAATGGGCTGCCGTGACACTTTATTGAAAACAATGAGTCTGACACTGAGGCATGGGGAGAAAGGAGGAGGACGTATTCGTCTCACTGTGTCACTTTGTTTAGCCACGCCGCTCCATCTACCTGCTCCGTGGATTTCTGAGGTGATATATTGCCGTCTGTCTCACAGTCCTGCCTAAAAGTATATATTGCGTTTTTGCTGAGTGTCACTCTTATGGTCTTGGGTTACATTATGAAACAGATTCACATGGGTGATGTTTCCAAACAGCGGAGGAGATTGGATTATAAACCTCAGGAAAAGAAACTGTCTGACCCCTGAAATCATTTTAACAAGGTTAAAAAAAAGCTAAATTTATTCTTGCTCTAGCATGGATAAAAATCCTAGTAGGCAGATTATTTAGTTAGCTAGCTAGCGTGCTAATATAACAAGCTGATTAATGCAGTGCAGTGAATTAAATACCACATATTAAACATCTTTCATTCAGTAACGATCCTCGTTACATCACAAACATCTTAAGCGATATCAACTGTACAGGAAGGGGGGGGGGCAGGAAATGCTTAGTTAGCTATTAGTTAGCAGAGGTTTTTAAAAAAACAAACCCTGAGTGTGAGAAAGCCAGTCTTTTCTGCCTGGCTTTCGACCCAGTGTGAGACATTGATTTTATTTCGTGTGCATTGTTCTTATTGATGTTTAATTGTGGTTGTTTTTTATTATGTTTTGAATTGTTTTATTTTTTGTCATCGTATTTTATTTTATTTTATTTTATTCTATTTTAATGTATTTTATTCCCATCTTCAGCACTCTGGTCGGTGGTTGCTGTATGTAAAGTGCTTTGTACATAAAGTTGGCTTGACTTGGCTGGCTTGGCTTGGCTTTTTATATTGCTCTGGAATTTGCAGAAATCTCATTTGTTAAGCAAAGGAAGACATAAATACATAAATTTTGTCCCATCTGGCAGAAATCAAAAATCTAATAAATAAAAAAAAAAAAAAAAAAAAACCCAAACAAAACAAAAACAACATCTTATCTAGCCTAACTAATGTGTTCCTGAACATTATAACCAGAAATAAAAGTTAGCATTTTGTTAACTCTAGACATTTTAGAGTTGGATATTATCAGACAAAAGCCAAAATGTTATGTAGTTTAAAATATGGATTATTAAAGAGCTTGGATTGTGTTCAGACTCGAGCATGTGCTGTGTATGTATTCCACAGGCGATCACTTTAGGATTATATGTGAAGTTCAGCATCCTGTAAAATATCCTTCAAACTCTGCAATGAAACGTTTCTATATTAAATATAGACCTGTGCTTATATTTGTCATCACTCTTCGGTCAATATCTTTACAAATCAAATGATCAAATATTGCACTGCAGCATCGCACTGTTTGTTCACTTAAGTCTAGTGCTGCATCCCATTTATCCTCAGACTTCGGGATAGCCGCGTTTTGAGTCAGAAATATCTGCTGAAACGCCCCCTGAAGTCGGATTTCCGACTCGGAAAGTCGGGAGATCCTCACCAACGCCGAGTTAAAAATCCAAAATGGCCGCCCCCTGCCTGAACAGTAAGCAAAAGCTGTGGATTTATCCTGGTTATTAAACTTCTGTCTGTTTTTCTCTCATTTAATCATCAAATCAAACAGCACTGTCCAAGTTTTATCTGTGCCCATATTAATATGGTGTTTTGATGTGTTAAATACCACGTAGTGTGTTTGTTTTTAGGTGGTGTTGCTAATTAATGACTAACGGCTACCTGGTAGCGAGTGACCCTGGCTTCCCCTACCGTGTTAAATATAAAGAAAAGTAATAAAAGGAAGTTGAAATTCCAGTTTAATACTTCAAAAAGATGAAAATCTTAAAAAAAAAAGGAAAAGATCGGTTTATTAGGGACAGATTTTGATTCGATTCGTGGTAAAACACCACTAAAGGTCAAAAGAGCAAGCGCAATAATGGCTTTCCTGGAGGAGTCCATATTGGTTTTCCGACTTGTTCGAGTGAAACATAGTTAAGTCGGGCATGGCGTCATTCCCATCTCCGAAATCCAACTTCCGAGGCAAATGGAACGTTGCATAACAGTTTTCGGTGGACTTCGCAGCCTGCATGAAAATTTCAAAATGATATTTTTAGATGTCGCTCATTGCCGTCGCGTATTGTGAAATTTAGCTAGCTAGGTAGAGGTAGCTTAGTTACTTTTTTAGCATGACCTGGCAGACATAACTAATTTTAAAGAACTATCCAGGAGGCCAGACTGACAGACAAAATGGATAACACACACACACATACACACACACTCACACCTGTGCCTCGTCTATTTAAAAAAAAAAACACACATACCACTACTGATATATTCATAGCTCTCTATACTTTTGGCCTTCACAGAAAGCTGAAACGGTCTGAAAGGGTTAACCAGAATCAGATTTATGACAGACCACAGCAGCAGGTCATGTTTACATCTGATTGAGCTTTTAAGCACGCACCAGTCATTTAGGTCCGACGGAGAACAGAGTAAAATATTTATTTCCTATTCTGAGAAATATTTGCTTTTGTTATTACAGACACACACACACACACACACACACACACACACACACACATGCTAATCCACCATGATAATCAGCAGAGCTATTAAATATATATTAAATATTGACTATACAGTACAGGCTTTGTGTATACTGAAGATATGAATAATCTCTCTCTCTCTCTCTCTCTCTCTCTCTCTCTCTCTCTCTCTCTCTCTCTCTCTCTCTCTCATTTCTGCAGCTCTTTGTTTCAGAGATGAATGTGGTGAATATAAGGTTGGTGTGGTACAATGACGGTGTCTGAGCCTTGTGCTGAAAGAATGAGCGAAACACACAAAAAAAAGGCAAGCGTGGAGAGCCTTGACAGAGCTGCGAGTGATAAATCAAAACAGCGATATGATGTAAATGCAATAACGTGCGGGGCGCCATAAATCAACGGAGCTCTGCCTAACAGCGAGGAGCAAAAAAACCAAAAAAACCAAAAAAAAAGTAGCACAGACTCCCTCGGTGTGTGTTTCTTTTGTTTCGGGCTTTAAAAAAAAGTCTTTGTGGTTTCTCTGTGAAGCAAAAAATGCCAATTCTACCTTTATTTGTGTGTGTGCGTGTGTGGTGTGGGTGTGTGTGTGCTTATGATTGATCGTGGCATAGCCCTTTTCGAATGGTCATAGTTCTTGGAAGTAAAGCCGGGACGAGCTCGGCGGTTTGAGACGAGGCTCAGGGGAATAAACGCCTCTATCTCTAAAAACACAGACACGAATAAACATCACACAACACTGACCAGAGGAAAATTCAGGAACATTCAGCAGAGAGCACAGACGCTATCGGCATGGCGATCGTGTATACACACACACACACACGCACACACACACCACCGCCGCCGTCCGGACAAAGACAATTCCTGGACATAAACAGACCTCGGCCTGGCTCGCCTTGAGCGAGAGAGGAAATTGTGGAAGTTAATATAAGTTTTATTTTGTGTCCGTGGGCGAGTTTTATCGCCGTATCCTCGGGTAACAGAAATGTTTTGACTCCGAATCATGAGGAGTGCTGAAACTCCACTCGTGGTGGTGCAGATGTTTCCAGAGATACACACTCTGCATGATGAGACTCCTTAGGGGGGAAGTGACACACTCCTCACCTCGCTTCAGGGAAGTCTTTCTCTATCGTAAAGCCATTTCTATGCTCTCAGTGTGCGCCTGGAAACTAAAATAGCACACGCACACACACCCTGGTAGAAGATCAGTGTGCTGGATAAAGGAAATGAAAAACAGACTCATGGTGTTCACTGTGAATATGCGTTGTCTTGCTGAGACTTCAGCCTTGCCTTTGTGTGACTTGGGTGTTTTTCTTGTTGTTGGTGGGATTTTTTTTTTTTTTGCTAACAGGATTTTTGGCAAACCAGCAAGAATAAGCAAGATTTTAAAAGTCAACAGGAATAATCCCACCCCCAGCCTTCGGCCCTCCCTCCATAGCCACTCCTCCAAAACGCATGAACGCTCACCGCCTGACTACGGGTGAGGAAGAGCCCCAGAGAGAGCGAGAGCATGAACATAGGGCGTCGTTGTCATACCCAAATACCTCATGTCTCATTCACATGTAAAAAAACTCCTAATATTATCATAGGGAATGGAAACATATATGAACATGGGTGTTGTTAGTACTCACCGCCGTGGACTAGCTCGCTAGCTTTAGCATTAGGCACTTTCAGACCAGGCAGTTCTACGGCATTTTGGGAGGATCTACCTGTCCCTGAGAGCCACACACCCACCTTCCAGGGAGAACGCTGAAGTGACGTGAGCCACATCAATAATGGCCTTGTATTTCCTCCCTCGCACATAAGCTCGATAAAGTCTGGACCTCACTGTCTGTCCATTTATCCGTTTTTCTCCCCCGGTTCATTTTAACATTAATTTTAAGAGCCTCTCTTTACACCCCTGATATTTTCCATGGATTTAAGGCTACAGGTACCCGACTCTGAAAGTCGCAGACATTGAATAGCTGTATTCAAAGCAATTAGAATATCCACCAGTGGTGATTTTTGTTTTTCTTCACTGATTTTAGAGATGATTTCAACTAATGTGTCACGTTTCCTCTTCTCGTGCGACGCTCTTCCTCTGGGTTTTAGTTTCGAGCACACACGTTTTAGTGTCAGTTTACTTTTCCAGTCGCTCCGCCTCAACCTTCAGGCTTGTCGTACCTGTTACCCGCCACATATCAGGTGGAGTTTTATTTTAAAAAGCGCATTTGGGGACGTTTCTGTCGCTTTTATCCTGTCAGTGTAACGCACACTGATGCATTTTTTTTAAAAATGACTGCGCAACTCGAAGAATCTCCCTACACCTACATCTTTCCTAGTGTGCTGCGAAAATACCTAACTCGAAGTAGGACGTAGCTAAAGTCCCTAAAACAGCGTTCTAATAACGATAATCGTTCCTGCAGCGTGAACCAAAGATTCTACAGCGGTGCAAGATGGATCAGTTACGCAATAGGCAGAAGTATTCTGAACCACTGTGGACGCCATTTTGATGAGCCCACCGTAACTTATCTGTTTCGGCAAACAACGCCTAGCGCCGCCTCTTGGAAAACATACGCTAAACTGTCCAAAGTTCTTCAAGCGGTCATGAGGAGGTTAATTGTCGTCAATACTATCTGAGATAACAAATCGATGTCTGAAGTCAAATGCAATCCACGATG
>JAQMCW010000004.1:2820777-2832012 GCA_030068335.1 Chrysichthys cranchii
GCTAATGTACTGAACATGCTAGCTAATGTACTAAAATAGCTAACTAATGTACTGAACATGCTAGCTAATGTGCTGAACATGCTAGTTAATGTACTAAACATGCTATCTAACGTACTAAACTAGCTAGCTAACGTACTAAACTAGCTAGCTAATGTACTAAACATGCTATCTAATGTACTGAACATGCTAGCTAATGTACTAAATATACTAGCTAATGTACTAAACTAAATAGCTAATTTAACTAGCTAAGTTACAAAACAACACCAATTCAAAATACACCTTTAGTACCCAGTAGGCTGGTACTTCACTTTTTTTTATTCGGGACACCAGTGAGACGATTCATCCTGTATGAATTGGAAAAAAAGAAAACAAAGAAGAATCTTATGCTTTTCGGGTACGTTGAAGGTCAAAATGAGGAGTAAGTAAGGAGTAAACAGTATGCTTTTCTCCCGGAAATCCGCTTGCGTGCAAGTATTTAATTCAGTAAAACTTGATCAAAATACAAACCTTTCAAAAAATGTACTCATGTACAAGAGAGCACAATCTCTCAAGTACTATCCGTCACTGGAAGCGAAGTCATAATTCTTGCTCTTGGATAGTCTAGAGTTTAGATATACTGTGTGCTCATATGTTCATATGAGAATGTTCATGTACCAGAATTCAGACTATAGAGAGTGCGTGAATAATTTTCTCAAATGAGAACAGGAAATGTTTTTCCTCTCACTTTCACCCCCCCACCCTTTCATTCTTGTTTCCCCCCTAATTGGCCCAGCGGTTTACCTCTGCTCATAAACATTGCATATCTCTCTCTGCCTCTTCTCTTAGCAGTGTCAGTGGGCGAGCTGCGGCATTGCGAGGAAAGACAGAAAACCGCCAAGGCGTGCAAATCGTTTGCAGAGGGGAAAATCAATTAGAGGTCCAGAGGCCTGGCTGTGAGGTGGGGCACATGTGGAGAAGCATTGCCCGTCTACAGTGATAACTCCTGGGGCAATTGCATTATCCCCATTGACACTGGCATCTATTCATGCCAGCAGTGTTTGCTCCCTGAGTGCCCTTGTTACTACCCCCACTTAATTATTCCTGCAATTTGGAAATTGTCATGTGGCTTTGGACAATTTAAATTCAGAGGTCAGCTCTCCTTTGTCCTCTCTCTCCCCACACTCTCCTGTCGCGCGCCTCCTTGGAGAGAATATTACGTCCTCGGCAGCCTGAATGCAAGTTTTAGTCTCTAGTCTTGGCCACAAGCTTCGAGATCAAGATCACGACATGACCTTTTCATAGCGGCAAATTATCACCGGACTGAAAAACGTTTGAAAAAATCTTGTATTTAAGAATTATCGATGGAATGCTTTTGTTTGAGGGCATCAACTCTGTTTGGTTATCTGAGAAGGAAATTAAAGGGGTTTCTTTTCCAAACTGATTGACGAAATGTTCCAGACTTGCACGACTAATACTGGGCCTCGTCCAATTACTGACACCAGCATCTCATGATCACCAACAGCCAAGGACTATTGGGGCAGTGGTAGCCTAGCGGTCAGGGCATTGGCCCTTCAATCGGAAGGTTGTGGACCAACAAGGTACATTGAGGTACCCTGAGCAAGGTACTGTCCCCAAGCACTGCTCCCCAGGCGCTGCGTTGTTCGGCTGCCCCCTGCTTCACTTGGTGAATGGGTCAAATGCAGAGAAGTAATTTCACTGTGTCACGCTATGCTGTGCTGTGGTGTGTTTCACATGTGACAAGTCACTAGTATCACAAGCAAAACAGTTATAATACCCTGAAGATGTTTTGCCTAAACTTCTCCGTCACGTATTACAGGCTTTATATACATATCAGGTGTAACCTTGAACCTTCTTACTGCTGTATCTTTTCAGCTTGAAAATGCCATTAGTTTTCTCTTAGACTTGTTCTTCAATTTTTGTTCGTTTGCGTTTAAACTGTCTGGTGGTTAAACCCTGGTGTCTCATGAGCTGACTTGGGTTTTTTTTTTTGTCTCTTTCTATAGGTCCATAATGTCCTCAAACTCCAGACAAGCCTGAACATCAATCTGCTGCAAATAGTTGACTTGAAACCCTCTTCTGCACCATACTGTCAGGACAATGGCTTCCCAGCACAGAAAATTGAACTGTTTATTGGTTTCTTGCTGCTTCTTTGTTTTTTTGCTTCCCGTCTCCACCTCAAGGCCACAGCAGCCTTCCGCTGCATCCAAAGTGAACGAGCACTACAGAACTTTCCATGCTGAGAACCCAGAATGGACCTTTAACCACTTGGCAGTGGATTACAGAAATGGGAACGTGTACCTCGGTGTGGTGAATCGCATTTACAAGCTCTCACAAGAGCTGAACGTGCTGGTGTCGCACCAAACCGGCCCAGAGGAGGACAACCGCAACTGCTACCCGCCGCGAATCGTGCAGCCCTGCAGCGAGCCACTGACGCTCACCAACAATGTCAACAAAATGCTTCTAATCGACTACAGAGCAAACCGGCTGCTAGCCTGCGGGAGCCTCTACCAGGGTATCTGCAAGCTGCTTCGCCTGGACGACCTCTTCAAACTTGGAGAGCCCTTTCACAAGAAAGAGCATTACCTCTCGGGCGTCAATGATAGTGACTCTGTTTTTGGCGTCATCGTGTCTTATGGTAACTCCTCACCTGACAAGCTGTTTGTGGCCACGGCAGTGGACGGGAGACCTGAGTACTTCCCGACCATCTCAAGTCGCAAACTGGCTCGCAATTCGGAGGAGGATGGCATGTTCGCCTACGTCTTCCATGATGAGTTTGTGGCCTCCATGATCAAGATCCCATCGGACACGTTTACCGTGGTGCCCGATTTCGACATATATTATGTGTATGGCTTCGCCAGTGGCAACTTCGTCTACTTCCTGACGCTGCAGCCAGAGATGGGTGGTGGTCCAGCTGCGGGTTCATCCTCAGCCAACCGGGAACAGGTGTTCACTTCCAAACTGGTGCGACTCTGCAAGGACGACACAGCGTTCAACTCTTATGTAGAGGTGCCCCTCGGTTGTGTCAAGGGTGGTGTGGAGTATCGCCTTCTCCAGGCTGCCTACTTGTCTAAGGCAGGAGCCATCCTGGCTCGCTCGCTGGGCGTGGGACCAGACGATGACATCCTTTATGCCGTGTTCTCCAAAGGCCAGAAGAGGCGACCGAAGGAAACGTCTCAAGAGTCGGCCTTGTGCGTGTTTGCCCTGAAGGAGATCAATGAGAGAATTAAGGACAGGCTGCAGTCCTGTTACAAAGGAGAGGGCACGCTGGATCTGGCCTGGCTCAAAGTGAAGGATATTCCCTGCAGCAGTGCGGTAAGCCAATAGAGTACAATTTACCATCCTTATCTCGGGCAATATATACACACAGATAATAACGGTTGCCTGTCAGTATTAATCACCATTCATTACTTAAATGTAACCACTGAAGCAGCCACAATGGATTATTCTTGTACTGCTTAGCCGAGGGTTACCAAATAGAGACCTTTTTGGGATTATGAACAAGTTCTCCGATTATTTATGGGCATTTTAGTTTCAGAATATGTTCGATTAGATTTCCTAGAGTGAAAAATAACTGACTATTGATGAAGCTGTTGATGATTCAATATGACACTCTTGAGACATTAGCTTGGCCCTTAAATACATTTTTCAGGCCAAATTAATACAATAACCGGCATTCTGTTGGATAATGCTGACTTTTCCCCTTAGCGCCCCCTTCAACACAGAACTGTCATCATGCAGGATTTGATTACAGGGAACCTGATATGCATTCCTTTATTTGCCAGCTGGTAATATTTACAATTATTACAGGATTTCAGATGTTTCACAGCGCATATGATATTTCTGGAGACTTAAGTGTTTTTCTCCGATTCAGCTATATCCTGTATTGAGTTTAATAAATCATTTGATTAGATTTTTCTCCCTGTCTCGCTCTAGAAAATAAGGTTAAAGTCAGTGCCAGATCTTTTTTTTTTTCCTGCTGGTGTTGTATTTTTTTTTTTTTTTAAATAAATAAATAAATAAATAAATTTTTACAGTGCTTATTTGAGGATGCAATTTTCCCATTAGTCCATTTGATAGAAGCCAAACAAGCCAAAATGCAAAATTGGCCCCCTCTGAGAGTTAATCTATTATTGTAATGGCATTTCATTGAATGCCAGCCATGGCAAGAATTAATCTTTTCCACATTTCACTGATGTTATGAATTGCTCATTGCCATGTAAACAGCCCGGGCCAGGTTTAACTCATACCTCATGCTTGTTAGACTCTCTTCCCTTTGGGATGGGATATTAAATACAGTGGAAATATCAGGGGCTGGTTTATTTGAGCCACACAGCGGTGCAATGATGGTGACGGGTTCTGCAATAATTCAGCTATTGCAAAGACTGTTGTGGAAGGTAAACCATTAAGCCGTATGTCCCTGTGTACACCGACAACACACACACACACACACACACACACACACACACACACACACACGCTCGCGCTTATATAAATGCACTCCTAGCGCATATGTAGCCAGATAAATCAGACGCATGGTGCTAGGTCTGGGAAAAGTGTGGGATGTGGGGCTGAGACTGAGAGAGAGAGACAGGCAGAGAGCTGCGCGCACACACACACACACACACACACACACACAGATCTAAATGCACGCATGGCACATACACACCAGATAAATCAGAGACAAGGTGCTAGATCGCTGTCTCGGAAAAGTGTGGGACGCGAGACCGAGAGGGAGGTGTGTGGAGAAATGGTGCCATTTCAGCACGCGCTGCAGTATGCCCACTGCAGCATAAATTAGAAAGCAGGCGTCACTGAGGGGCGGGAGATAAATGGCTTGCTTCTCCGCCCGCTGTAACTATGGCTACCAGCTTTCCCGCTCAAGCCCTGGCAGACGTGTTTGATTGGGGTGGGAAGAAGGCGACCCAAAACAAATTAGAGCCGAGGGCCGTGCTACAGCAACGGATCACGTAACGATCTCATTTTTAGAGGAATATCCGAAGCTTGAGGCACAAACACCAAACAAAACTCTTGATTTAAGATCGGATGCCATCTTGTAACCCAGACATCAGCCCTCTCTGCCCTCTTTGTGTTAATGTTATGTAATCTCACCATCATCGAGTATCTAATTTAGTCTGTGATGAGGTGATTGTGTAGAAATGCACGTTTTGATTCGCTAATGCAGTATTAATGCACCGGTAAACTAATTAGCACGATAACTAGCTTTATCCAATGAGTAATGTCCAGAATTAGCTTTTGCTCCATCTCCGCATAAAGGGAGTGATGCAGCGCTGCTTTCATCCTCTAGTCTGTCCTGTTCTCTCATCACCTGGCGTGTACTCTTGGCTCAAACAAATCGGCTTCCAAAGAGTCAGCTTTCTTTATTCAGCTAATTTACTTTTTTTAATTATTCCTTTGAACTGTTCTTTTTCTGGGGAAGAATTGTTTGTACAGAATACATATTTAAGAGAAAAATATAAGAAAAACTCGGTGAACAATCTTTCATCTATTTTGGAACAGGGTCAAAAATATACATAAAGTAGCCCTAATACTTGGTTACACGTCCCTTCAGCTTGACCTTGACACTTTTGGCAGCCATCAGCAAGCCTCTGGGAGAATTCTGGTTGGATATTTGGCCCCTCTTCTTGAGTTCAATAGAAATTTGTGTGTTTCCAGGCATGGACCCCCATCTTACATCTTACAGATGTTTGATGGGTATGAAGTCAGGACTTGTTTTTAATCCAGGACTTGTTTTTAGCCTGTTTGATCCATTCCACAACCAGCTCTGATGTGTGTTTGGGGTCATTGTCCTGTTAGAACCCTCAAATGTGTCCAGGTTTCAACCATCTAGTTGGTGGTTTGAGGTTCTGCTGAACAATTCTGAGGTTCTTCATTATTCCATACACTTTGGTCAATATACCAGTTCCACGGGCAGCAAAACAGCCCCAGAGCATGATGCTACCACCACCATGCTTTACAGCTGCTACAGCATTCCTCTGTACCTCTAATCATTATGGACATACAACTCAATCTTTGTCTCTTCTGACCATAAAACTTTCTTCCAGAAGGCTTTTTATCTTTGTCCATGTGGTCAGAGCTTGAAGGTGTGGTTTTGGAGGAGTGGTTAATTTCTTATACAGCAGCCTCACAGTCCATGGTGATGTAAAACTCACAGGAGTGTAGACAGTGTTCCAGCAGCTTCCAGGTCATGGCAGACCTGGTTTGTTGGGTTGTTCATGACCATCCCAACCAATTTCCTTTCAGCTTAGGGGATAGTTTGGTCTTCTTGCAAAGTTGCTACACCGTCCATTAATTTGTACTAGATTTGTATAGACATCAGAAGTCTTGGTGGTCGTGTGGTGGTGCGCCATCTTGCTTTAAAAAATGGGCAGAGATAACCACTACTGAAGTGTGTATATGTTTCTTTGGGTCCCTCTGTGTATTGTTGACCCTCTATCTATAAATTTGACCCTGTGCTGATTTCAGAAAACCCGAAATAGATTATACCATGTGCACCAACTTTTTTTCCCCCTACTAAAGATATATGCTGTACAATCATTCTTCCCCCCAAAAAGGACCAGTTCAAAGAAATTAGTGAAAGCCCAATATACCATGTCATTCACATCCTTAATGTAAACTTCTGTCCGCATTTGTTTGTCCACACACACACACACACACACCCACACACACAATCATCTCTGAACAGACAATACACAATGCTGCTAAACAAAACCGTTCGTTTTTTATTATTAGTGGATTCTGCAGTGGGAATGTGTTGTGTGACAATATAAAAAGCAAAAAGTGACACGATTGGGAGAACGGCGAGTGATCCTGCGAGCTGCGGGTTTCTCTGCTATCACACGGATATGATTTTACAACGTGCAGCTCCTGTTAGTCTCGGATGAACCGCCGGCCTAAATAATGCATGAAGGAATGAAATGAGCGAACGGCACTCAGATTTTGCCGGAGCTTTACTTGTTTTCCATTTAAGCTATCGTTCATGGATACAGTTTTCAACAGGAAGTACAATGAGGGAGAAACAAAGTATGACTGGTGAGAGCAAAGGGAAGAATGGGAATGAAGGCGTGAGTGTAATTGACGCACTCTTTTTGGAAATCAGTCCGCTTCGTTAGTGTAACAGTGCGTCTGCTTCGTCACCCTACCCCATGGGTGATTATTATTTTCCCAAACGTGCATGTCTACGAGTGTTTCATTCTTTATACACCAACCAAACAGCAATCAAACCCTTGTTTGAGTAACCGAATGCTCAGTTTTGTTTTCTAGTTCCTTTTGGAGGTGACACGCGGTGGTACCGTGTAATCTGTTACCATGGGAACGGATGCGCCTCGTATAGGATAAGCACTATGGATAATATCTAACACAGGAGAATATGGAAAGGCTTAGAAATCTGACTAATAAAGGACAATGGACTGGGCAAGGAAGAGTTGGAGAATATGGAGAAGAAGGTGGAATTACAGTTGTATATGTATATTTATCACAAAAATCAAAAACCTCCGAGTTCGTCCTATACATTCACCTCAGTTACACTATGGCACCGTGATCGTCTGTTAAAAGCTACCGCTCTGTAATGGCTACATCTGTAGTCCAGTTCTGATGAATACCTGCCGGTTATTGGATACTGCATAAAAGCAAACATTCCTCAAGGAAGCTGGAATTATGTAGTTAAATTATTACTTATTTCTACTGTAATAGAAATTATTGTATTTTTCTTGCTGAATCGGTGCATCACGCGGTGCATTAACGGCCATGATGGTGATGAGCATTTTATATATTTGTGTGCGGAAAACCATTATCGAGCTCCTCTGGGTATTACATGCGCTCTCTCTCTCTATAACTGTTTCTCTCTCTGTCTCACTGTCTACTCCAAGTGTCTTCCTCTCTCTTTCCCTTCATTTCTTTCTCCCCATCTCTCCTCCCCCCCACTTCTCTTTTTCTCTGCCTTTCTCTCTCTTTCTCTCCCATAGCTTCGTAGCTTCATAACTTCCTCTCTCTCTCACTCCCTACTACAATCTTTCTTTCTTTCTTTCTTTCTTTCTTTCTTTCTTTCTTTCTCCCTCTCTCCCTCTCCTTTTCTTCTGTGTTTGTTTCTCTCCATCTCCTTTCTCGCTCCGTCTCCCTTTCTCCGGGTTTCTAACTTCCTCTTTAATCATGATGTGTTTTTCCACCAATTAAAGCGCAGTGCAGTGACCCTGCTGCTCTTCAGGGCAGCCATGCTGTACAGAAGTGTATGGTTATAGACACACACACACACACGCACAGGCACGCATGTACATAAATACAACCACGAATAAAGATAGACAGCGCATGAGCGTGCACAAATAAAAAAGGAGCTAGCCGGCGAGCTCGGATCGTTTTTTTTTCTCAGTTAAATGTCTGTAATGAAGTTATCTCACTGTCAGACTGTCACACACTCCGTTTACACCTCCGTACGTCTGTGCACATGACTGTTCTGCTGTGTTGTAATAATTTCACTCCATAAATGAACATTGTCTTTCAAATAATATACCTACTCGTTTAATGGACTGAGCAGTTAATGATGGGTTTGAATAGTATTCAGTAAAAGTAACGGTACGTCTTGTTTCATATCCGTCACAGACGAAAGTGCCTGGGCTTTATATTTATAATCAAAGCCCTTTCAGTAAAACCAGCCAGCAGTTGGTCTAAAACAGTATATGTTTGGAAAGCTGCTTACACTTTCAGACGGTGACTCGTGTTATTGTCGTGGCCACAGTGGGAGAAGTCGTGCTCCAGCTGGGTTCGAGATTGGCAAGAAGAGAGAGACACGGCCAAAGCCAACAATTTGAAAGCAGCTTTCACACACATCTTTGTTGGTTCCAGGCTTTCTGTTTTATATATATATATATATATATATATATATATTTTTTTTTTTTACTTTGACATTTCTGTTTAAAATGATTGTCCATACGAAATCAAAATTCCTGACGGATTTAACAAAGTTTAGCCGATTGGCTTTGTTTGGTAATTAATGCCAGTCATAAAAAGTGCATTCACAGCTGATTTGCATGAAGTGACGCCCACAAATCTCCATAAAAGGCAAAACTCACAGCGAGCTGAGAAAGCCAACATGATAACTAAACGGTGAAAGAGTGCCTCCGAAGTCCTTCAGCTGCATCGCTGTTTTCGAAACGCGGTATTATTTTTGTCCTGATTGAACATCTAGTCTTATTTGTTGTTATTTACAGATTTGTTTTGGATTGCTTTCGTTCAAGTCAGTTACACTAACTGACTGAGTTTCACAAAATCGTTTTCAAATTGGAACACACGAAGGAAAATCAACAAGTAAAGGCAAAATACACGTAACAGCTTTAATAGAAGTAACTGTGAGAAGTTGAACATATTACCTTTCCACATAATCCCCACGCGAGATGACGCATTTGTCGTATCGTTCATCGAGCTTCTGGATTCCCACTGAGAAGAAGTTTTTCTTCTGCTCCCGAACCCAGGTGAGCCCCGCTTCCTTTACTTCATCATCAGAGGTGAATCCGTGACCGCGCAGTGCCTCCTTCAGGGGACCGAAGATGTGATAATGGCTCGGCACCAGATCCGGGCTGTAAGGAGGACGTGGGAGACGTCGGAACCCGAGCCGTCGCACGGTCTCTACTGTCCCTGCTGCTGTATGAGGACGTGCATTGTCATTGAGCAGCAGGAATGTTTTGGACAGCGTTCCTCTTCTTTTGCCGCGAATTGCAGGTTTAAGGTCATTTCGCAGCAATGCACAGGAATCTACACTGTTCACACGCTTGGAAATGCCCCAGAATAGGAACCTTCATGTCCCAAAAGAACGTTAAGATGGTTTTCTTTGGGGAGGACTGACCTTTGAATTTCTTCATCACTGGAGAGGCTGGATATGTCCACTCATTGCTTTGTCCTTTGCTCTCTGGGTTTTCACATCATCACATAATAAAAAAAAATTGCCTTTAGTTTTTTATCCCCCCTCAGAGAACTGAAATAAATAAGCAGTTTAAACTCGACAGCATAATCCGTATGTGACATTGCAATCGACGTCGGACACAAAACTGGTTTTTCCTGAACGACACATTTGCTCTTGTGAACGATTTTCAAATAAATTCATTCACATCCAATTTGAGAAACGAGGTCTATTGTTTGTGAAGTGGGAATCTTTAGTATCCTGCATATGTCGGCGTGTTTATCAAGAGGCTTTATTTCCATAAGCAGTTAATGAAGTGGTCCTGATTAAGACGGTTACAGCTTTTGGATGGGTTCTGAAGCCGGAGCCGTTTGCTGGCTGTGATTAGACGTGATGTTTCACCTTGTGCACCCCGGCGAGTGCTGTAAACGGGTTTGGCATGGAGAGGAGAGTCTTCCTGGAGTGCTTTCGAAAGCAGGCGACTCAAGTGCACAATGCAACACTCAACAGCAGTAGTCTGGGTGGATCCATAGATCATACTGAGGGGGACATTTGACCTATTAAAAAAAGCACTTGCAGCCTGTGTTCCTTGTGTCAGCAGAAAACGAACGAGGGAGAAAGTCTGAGGTAGAAATCTGGGGAATGCAGCGGTACATTTTTATTTCTTTCTTTTCTTTTCCTCTGTTGAAGCACTGCAGTTGTGTTAACATGCAGCTTCCTATTTCTTTCTTTCCCTGGTTAATCCCTGCCCAGTCTTGCCTCATTCTATAGTATAATATAGTATATTGTGCTCAAAATTGGCCTTTATTACATCTCATAATGATTTAAATACGTTTCATTCAAAGATAAAAAAAAAAAAACACTCTCTATACCGGGCCAAGAACGCCAATCTTGCAGTTCTTCTAGGTAATTCTTATTTTCTGTTACGCTGTTTGCTTTTGTAAATGATCACCTATGGATGGCGTTGTTCAAGCTGCAAAAAAACACGACGTCCCCAAAAGTTATTAAACCTTTTGTCCACTCGAGTAAACAGCCTTGTCCGTCGTCCTCAGAAAAGCCCAAGATCGTTATCCTGTTATCATAAAAAGCTTTACAATACAAAAGACGGTTTTAGGTTAGCAGGATGCTTTCTGAAGGTTTTAGCTACAGGTCTAGGAACTGTTCAGGTGTTCAGAATGTTTCTTCAACACAATATGCTCATGTATATTATATAAATATATAATATGGCGATATAATAATTTACACACACGCACACACACCCACACACACACACACACACACACACACACACATATATATATATATATATATATAAATATATATATATA
>JAQMCW010000004.1:2899306-2909785 GCA_030068335.1 Chrysichthys cranchii
TGAATGGTTGTCTGTCTCTGTGTGTCGCCCTGCGCTGGATCGGTGACCTGCCCAGGGTGTAACCCCGCCTCTCACCCGAAGTCAGCTGGGATTGGCTCCAGCTTCCCCCTGAACGGAATTAAACATCAGAAAACGATTGAGTACAAAAGCTTTAAACTTGCGGACCCCACTCCGATAACCTCTCTCTCTCTGTCTTTTTCTTTTTTAAACCCATCTGCTATGATTATTCCCACCTGATAAGCTTCTGGGACCCACAACCAATCCAACATGGAATCCAAAAAACTTAAAGATGAATTTCCGATTGGTTCCAAAGATATAATCTGTTGGACTGTCTTGAAATTCTGACTCAAAACAGTGGGGACATTTCTCTAGGGAACAAGGGAAACACCTGGACTTGCTAAAGCGCCCAACGTTGGTGGTTTGCAAATTCTTCCCCACAGAAGCTCTGCGGTTGGTTTTATACACGATACAAGTCGATCGTTTGTGCCAGGTTGGCATTTTAAATAGGAAAAGCTGACTACGTTTGAACACCATCACCAGTGTTCATGACGTTATTCATCTTTGGGAAGCGCCTTATCATGGTGAGGATCTGCAGGATCCAGAGCCTACGCTGGGAACACTGGGGGGTGAGGCAGGAATACACCTTGTTAGCGTTTCTTGCATGGGTTTTGGGAGACGGCATGGAACTGGAGACGCAGGGAGAACATGTGGGACTCAGCATAGACAGTAACCCGAGCTCAGGATGGAATCGGGGACCCTGCAGGTGTGAGACGGCACCGCTACCCGCTGCACCACCGTCCCGTGTTGCTCCTCATCCTTCACTTGTTTTAGGATTGCACCAAATTTGTCACATCCACGATCTTAGAGGACCATCTTGAGGCAGGTTTTTAAGGTTCGGAATTCGTTTTAGAATCCCTCATTTCTGGATCGCTTCACATTCCGGCAGCATCGAGCGCCGCTTTTCGCGTTTGGCACCTACCAGCGCTAACATGTGCTCGGCTCTCGGACGTTAATCGAGGCGATAAATAGAACGCAGAAGAGCAGAAATGACGCTTCTGACACGTTTTACGAGATGAGCTCGAGCATGCTAAGTGTGATGTGTGTGTGTGTGTATGTGTCCCTGTCAGAACGCGGTGCTCGGACTACCCAGACATTTGACTGACAAGACAAGCTTGTCAATTGGCGCCCCGTTCTTTGGCTGCCTGAGCGGTTTGTCTGAGCTGTTTGCATTCAGCATTAATGGGGTTTAATGGATCTGAAGAGGCCTTTAAGCAGAAGGGCTTGTTTAAGAAAGCGCTCAAGGGCAGCGTCCAGCTGCCTGCTTTCTCTCTTTTCACGCAAATGTGTTTACCCCTAAAGCCTTGTCCTTGTTCGCTTCTTCTATCTTGCGCTCTCTCTCTCTCTCTCGCGCGCTCTCGCTCTCGTATGAATAAGCGATGAGATTTCATACGTCACCGACCTCGGGCACTTTTTACAAGTTCATCAATCATCGTGCCTCCTTCCGTCTCTTACGCAGAGCAGATGTTTTGGGGTGCGTGGATTTTTTCCGGGGCCTCCTTCCTCTGACCCCTTTCATAGATCTTAGTCAGAAAGATGGAGCTAAGAAAAAAAGAGAAGTAAAGCTCCAAAAGGAGCAGCGGGAGACAGGGAGCGCTGGTGAAGCACCGGGTCATGAAGAGGTGGGCATTGATCAGCTGAGAGCTCGGACTGTGTTGAATTATAAGAGCGCAGGCTCTGGCTAGGAGCTTGTAAAACCCAGTCGGAGCAGCTACGATCGTTCCTCGTGATCCAGTGCAGCCAGGGGCTGTGTGTGTGTGTGGGGGTATGCACCCGCACAAACACACACACACACACACACACACACACACACTCATTCTTCTGCGTCTGACACGCACTACAGTTTATAAGAGAACACAATATCAGTTGGAGCTGGAGAGCAAGAGCTCTGGCGTGCGTTCACGATGTTCCATCAGTCATCATCAGTCGAAGAATGAATTTGGTTGTAATTCCCTCTCCGGGCCTCTTTCTGCGACCAAACACGCCGCTGAGCCGTGACCAGTATAGGTTCTCAGACATCAACACAGACAGATGTCATGCTCAACTCTTGAAATGAACTATGCAGGTTCTTGTCTCCTTTCCATCCTGGATTCTAACCCTGCGTGCCATGATGACTTAAAGTCAACTTTTATAAAATTTCTGCAATAAGTATGGGGTAAAACACCAGGGGGTGTGCAGGTACAGGAAAATAATCAACGACGCACCCACTGATTACGAGCAGGATCACAGGATTCCTCGTATACCTCTTGCATAACAATTTGCCAACAATTACAGGTTTGGGGTTTTTTTGCGGCGTTTATTTTTTTAAATGTAAAACGTCACATCGTACTTTTTATCCGTTTCTAGTTACATTCTGTGGAGCGTCGAAGTCCACCGTCGTTTCCTTATTAACAGGCTCGTTTCTCTCTTGAACTTAATAATAAGAAAAAAACCCTCGTTCAGCATGAAACCGTCTGCGGTAGTGTCCTCCATTGCCCTAAGAAATCTACGCAAGGTTCTCTTCCCTTCCTTTTAGTCAAATTCAAACAGGAAAAAAACAATAAAACGTCGCATGATCCTTAAGTTAAAAACTTCAGTCCAATCTAGAACCCTATGAACTCTTGATTATCTAATGAACGTCTCTTGAAGGACCCTTTTTTAGGCGGGAAATCTTTGTCGAACGTTTAACGTTGACTATTTGTGAGCCGTGCTGGCGAAATGAGTCGGAATGCGTTCCTGCTCTCGTTCTTGCCATATTAAACAACACAATTACAGATAGAAAAAACACAGAAATTACGCAGACTGATAATAATAATATTAATAATAATAATAATAATCATATAATTTTTTTTCTCGATCCACATCATCATAAATTTGTATCGCCACACGATATATGATTAGACACCTACCCGACACCTGAGTGGGTTCTGTTTTAGAGATGATTTTGAGTAGAACCACACTAGAACATTAGAACATTTTTTTTTACACATTGGCCAGTTTATCTGCTTGAGTGGTTTCTGCTATGTTTTGTTGGAGAATAACACATTTTTTCACATAGCCTTAAAGATCTACATACGCTGTTAGGAAAACAACGATTAAACCTAGAACCATAAAGGTTCTCTGTGGAACTCTGTGTTGGATATAGAGTTTGCTTCCAGAGACGATTTGAAGCAGGACCACTGTAACACATTAAAAACCTGAAGAACTTCTGACCAGCCAGAAAATCAAACAACAATGTAAAAAAATATACTTTATAGTTTATATTTTTTTTTACATTGTTGTTTTATATTCATACTTAATTACTTAGTTCATCCTATTTTATTCTAGTTTATCTTATTGGGCTTATACCGGGCCCAGGGAATCTAATTTCGTTCACGTCATGTGTTTTAACTTGTGATGTAATGACAATAAAGCTCCTTGAATCCTTGAAAAATTAATTTTTGGAGTTTTATGACACTCGGGTCATAAAGGTATCAAGAGTTTATCTGTTAGTCTGGAAACGAAGCGTTTTCTTGAGATTTGTTTTTAAAAAAAAAAAAAACCCACAAAAATTCGATATATAAATTTAGATAAATAAAATATAGCATTTATACCAATGTATATATTGCCTTTCTACCACTCATGGCTGCTGTGTAAAAAAAAAAAAGACTAAAAACAACAACAAAAAAGACTTGTAAGTAAGGGTAAAATGTTTGAAGAAATGAACATTTTCCCCTTCTTTTTTTTTTTTAAGCAACAAATCCCACAGCCGCCAGAAAGGCAGATCTTCCTCACGAGCTTTCTTCATGTCACACGTGACATATTTATCCGTCCACAATTAAAGATTCGGGAGTGAATGTAAAGTTCTTAAAACTCTCCAGCCACCGAGCTCCTGAGTCGTGGGAAATCGGGTGTAATTTCACTACAAATTCTCTCTCTCTTTTTTCTTCCTTTCGCTCATTCATGAATAAGCAATAAGGAGTGGTTTTCGATGCATTAGCGTTGTTGGGGATCACTGGGAGAACTTGAGGAATGAGAGGAGCGGAAAGTGGACTCCCTTCATCCCGGTCCATCTTGTAATAAAGGAAAAGGGGGTGCGTTTACTTTTGCACGTTACTACACGCGCTTTAATGTATTGTCTCCGGATGCAGCAGGATGACGAATTGATTCGATCAATCAATGAAGTAAAAGCCATAAGTGCTGTTCACTACTGTAATGGTGGCACTTAAGGAGGGTGGACCATCATTCCTGAACGAATACATCACCCCATCACCCCATCACCCCATCCCAGAGAGAGAGAGAGAGAGAGAGAGAGAAGCGGCATTAAGGCTGACTCTGCTGTGTGTCTGTTCCTCTTTTGTGTTTTAATGATTAATGTGTGGCTAAGCAGGGGGTCCACTACTTCATTACGCCGTCCCTCTCCTCCTCTCTCCTCCCCTCTTCTCCCCTCTCCTCCTCTCTCCTTCCCTCTCTATTCATCCTTCCACCCGTTTGCTTCTCCTGGTAATTCATCAAGCGACGCTTTGTACTGCATGAATCCGAACACTCGTTTAAACAGCGCTGCGTATTCTTGCTTTCTTTCTTTCTTTTGTTCTTTCTTTCATTCTGAATTTTGTTTTTTCCATCCATCCCTCCTTTCTTTCTTTCTTTCTTCTGTATTTTGCGTTTTCCTTGCATCCATCCATCTGTCTCTTTCTTTCTGTCTTCTGAATTTAGCTTCTCCTTCCTTCCTTCTTTGTTCTGTATTTTGCTTTTTCCTTCCTTCCATCCATCCATCCATCCATCTTTCTTTAGCTTCTCTTTTCTTTCTTTTTCTTCTTTTTTCTTTCTTTCCTGCATTATGTATGTTGCTTTTTACATCCTTCCTTCCTTCCTTTCTTCCTTCCTTAAATCCACCCCTTCTTTCTTTTTCCCATCAATTCTTTCTTTCTTTCTTTCTTTCTTTCTTTCTTTCTTCTGAATTTAGCTTCTCCTTCCTTCCTTTTTTGTTTCTTTCCTTCTTTCTTATGTATTTTGCTTTTTCCTTCCTTCCATCCATCCATCCATCCATCTTTTTTTAGCTTCTCCTTTCTTTCTTTTTCTTCTTTTTTCTTTCTTTCCTGCATTATGTATTTTGCTTTTTACATCCTTCCTTCCTTCCTTTCTTCCGTCCTGCCACCCACCTCTTCTTTCTTTCTTCTATCGATTCTTTCTTTCTTCCGTTCTTTCTTTCTTCTGTATTTTACTTTTCAACCCACCCATCCATCTTTTTCTTCCGTTCTTTCTTTTTTCTGTATTTCGCTTCTCCTTCCTTCCTTCCTTCCATTTTCTTTCTTTCCTTCTTTCTTATGTATTTAGCTTTTTCCCATCCATCCACCCATCCATGCATCCGTTCTTTCTTTCTTTCTTTCTTTTCTCCTCCTTTTTTCTATCTTTCTTCCTTACTTTTGCTTCTCCTTTCTATATTTTTCTTCTTTCCTTCTTTATTCTGTATTTTGCTTTTTCCATCCATCCATCCATCCTTCCTTCCTTCCTTCCACCCACCGGTCCCTTCTTCCTTTTTTTCTTTCTTTTCATTTCTTTATTGTTCTTCAAAAGGAAATCTGCCTCTCTCCACTTTCATCTTCATTTTTATTTTTATATCCAGAATTTAAGAATGAAATGTCGCTGCATCTCTGTCGCCGTGTGTGTCTGTGTGTGTGTGTGCGTGTGATTCAGAAAGAACAGTGATCATTTGTACAGTTGGAGTCGTAAAGCCGTAACGCTTTGCGGGGTTGATGAGTGCGTTTCTTTCTCCTGACCCTGTGCTAACTGCTCTGCTCGTCCGGTGTCTCAGCACACAGGAGCTCTGAGGTTCAAGGAGCTATTTCGACTCATCAAACATTCATCAGTTCAAAGCACCATCTTAAAGAAACGTCTCAGTGGTGTGTGTATGTGTGTGTGTGTGTGTGTGTGTGTGTGTGTGTGTGTGTGTGTCCTCTTCTGTTAGTCTTAACCTTTTGCTGCTATCCTAAGAGAAGGATCAGCTGCCTGACACGGTTTGTCAGTTGGTCTTTATTGCCTGCAATAATGTCTGAGCCGCTTGTACAAAAGGAGCAATAGAGAGCTCGCCTATAGGTGCAAAATCTCTCTGTGATTTCACTCAAGAAGAACGGAAGGAATAAAGGCGGACAGCCTGGGGTGTGGGGGGGTGAAGGAGAAGGGAAGAAGGGGATGATTGGCGAAAGCCGAAATCTTGAAGCGTAATCCCATCCGGGACTCGTGCGTCATCCCTCGGTGTCCCGCTTTGCTCCGGGTCTCATATATGTTTAAAGTGGGCTTCATGTACATGGATGCTGAAGTATTGACCTTCTTGATGAGCTCTGATCCACAGGGAGGAGAGCTGGAGCTCTTGAGTGCCTCCCCCAGGCAAACACTTACCCACAAACACATATAAGAGCAAAACCTGGCACCGGGACGGAACGAGATGGGATGAGATGGTGCTTGGATGAGGTGGGAGATCATATTGAATCGCTTTAAGTGCCGTTTCATGGCTCTGCGTCTCGGCTTTAAGTGCGCGGTGCGATCCTCCGGGACGCTGCCTCCAGCCCTCCAGCAGATTTTACGGAAAGCTCCGGCTGAACTCTGGTGCAGCACCGAGGTCAGGCCTAGACTCTCGAGGTTAAGTATGTTATGACTGATGAGGTGGCTTAATAGTGCACGTCTGCTCCGCTATCGATTAACAGCATGGATTATGCATGCCTTTCTCCATTTGTGTCCACACAAACGATGGCGTACATTAGGATGACGGATGTGGGAGAACATAAACTCCGGCCCAATTGCCTTTCTGTTGCACCTCGATTGCATTATACATGATGAAATGTGCGGCCCAGGTCTTACGAGTTTGCAAATTTCCATTATATTTACGAGCGTTCTGCTAAGGTGTGAGTTTTTTTTTTTATCGTATTTTATTTGATTTTTTTTGGAAACCCGAACCAGAACGCGATCTGATTAGGGCTTGGAGTCCCTACAGAGATCTGATTTTGATCCAAGGTGGCAGAATGCAATTAAGAAATAAATAAATAAAAAGTTTTTCAACAGCGATAAATGTATTTTCCCGTATAAGTACTTAAGAAATAATATTCTAATCAGGACAAGTCATGAATAAGAATGGAATTTTTTTTTATTTTTTTTATATCAAGCCTTCCAAAATGTACGTTATGATGTTGACGCGTTCAAAGGCAAATCATTTGAATGTTTATTATTCTGTTATCTCCTTTCTACTTTTTATTTTGTTTTCCTGTTTACGGAATAGGCTTTTTCGGCTAGGCCTGTGAGGAGGAACATTCAGAGACAAAACAATTCAGGAAATAAACAAGTAAACGAGAAAAAAGTATGCGGTTGTGTTTGCTCTCGAAACTTTCTTGTTGCTTGAATGACGCACAGCGCCTCATATACAGTATAAATATTTATTTAGGATTTAATATGAACGCGACAGTCATTTTTCTATTTATTTAACAGAGGCCATCTCGGTCACGATGCAGTAAAGCGCCCTCTGTGGGCAGTGCATCAGTAGCGAGCACGTATAGTGAAAACGGAAAAATTGCGTTCGGGATTTTTGTGGCCTGATTTTCCGGAGAATTTCTTGTGCGTGACTTTGAATTGTGTTGAATGTTAAGTGTAAAAAGGCTAAAATATAGTTACAACTAAAAAATAAAATATGGAGCTAAAAAATAAAAAGTAGTAGGGGTGGGAAATCTGTACTGTGGGTTAAATACAATATAAAAATGAGCAGAAAAATACTGAATTAAAAGAAAAAGGTTAAAAAGCAAAGGACAGTAAATAGGAAAAAGTATTGTTACCGTTTCTCTCTCAAATGACTGGCTTATTATTATTATTATTATTATTATTATTATTATTATTATTATAATTATATGTTTTATTACATATTTAATAATAATAATAATAATAATACATGGATGAATATATGCCAAAAACAATCAAGAACATTTCGAACATGCTGCTTCCAGATTTTTCTTTAAAGTGATACGAACTTTCTGTGACAACTCAAACTTTTGAAATAATAAACATTTATACATTTCGTACAGGTGATACACTATAAAGATAAACGTACAACCTAAACCTACAGACACGTGTTCAAGCCTTCATCTATAAGCCTGGAGAAACTGATTCCGCCACACTGTGAAAGATTTATTATTTATTTATTTATTTGTTTGCTTGTTTGTTTGTTTATTTATTTATTTTTATTTATTTAACCATTTTTTACACTTTTTTTGACACCAACTGCTAACGTTGTGCTGATTTAATTCAGCCGTTGATTTTAACTTTGTGGTAAAGTGTTTTATTGATGATGCTTTGCTTTATATCTGGAGAATCGTCAGGGATTTGGGGGGGGCTTTATTTTTTTTCCCTTTTCTGTATTAAAATTCAGGGTTTTATTCAGAGCTCAGGCTTGAATAGACTCCCAGTCACCCGTTCTGCCAGTCTCGGAGACATGAGCCGTATCTTATTCAGACCTGTCCAGACGCTCCCAGAGCCTGTGATTTGCCCTGCCGCCCTGTGGGCGCAGCCGAGCTTTAACACACACAAAGGCCCAGTGGGTGTGCAGTGAAGCTTTGCAGAAGGCTCATGGAAAAAAAAAAAAAACAGCTTCTACTTGGTTGTTTACTTAACACCACTGAGATAAGTGTGGCTGACATGCATTCACACACACACACACATACACACACACACACACGCAGATGCACATGTGCAATCAGGGGCCATTTTGCCTGCGGGTTGCACCCATGGTCCGGTCCAGACGTGCTCACCCACCGTACAGCCCTGAGGGACAAAGGTCAGAGGTCACACTCAATGGAAACAGGAGGGAATGATTATGTTGATGTTCCCCCAGGGTGAGGCTTCGTGCTCCATGTCAGTGCCTGATAAGGTTATGCATGCATGAGCACATTTTGTTGCAGCTGACGGGAGCAGATTAAGCCGTCACTCGATGTTTTTAATGGGTGCTGTTTGATTTGAGGCACTCATAAGGCTCATCAAGCACTTCCTCTTAAAGTGAACTGCCAGACTTTAAGTTCATCTTACTTAAGTAACCCCTTATTTTAAGATATTACAGCAGTCCCCCGTCTTTCGCGGGGGTTACGTTCCAAAACTTTCCACGAAGGATGAAAATCCGCGATACGCGGACGCCACCCCTAAATGCTGTGTTTTTTTTAATAGTTTAAGCCCTAAATCAGAATCGGAATCAGAATACTTTATTAATACCTGAGGAAATTATGTAAATGATCCTCCCACACTCTTTAAACACTTTCTTGACACAATTAAACACATAAAGAAAACATTTGCGAGCATATAGCGAGGTGAATTTTGTGTCGAAAATTTTGTGTCACATTTATAGTGAGTACTGCTACGGGCGAAGAACTGGGATGTTGGTGAATGCTGGTTGCTTCTCCCCGACCGTACGTGTTGCAGCCAGCAGCCAATCACAACCAAGGTTAAATGAATAGGGCATTCCGATTGGCCAGACTCGTTCCTCCAGCCATATTTTTTTCAATATCCCCACACCGCGTTTTCGTAAACAACGCTACGTGTTCTTTGTCTCTCGTGTAAATATGATCCACACTGTACCGTATTTTATTTATTATTAATATTTTACTCCATTTTAATTAAAGTTTATATTTTATAATACAGGGCAAATCCCCCAAAAATGTGATATACAGTGGTACCTTGACTTACGACCGACCCAGGTTACGACATTTCCGAGATATGAGGTTGACGTCGGGCTATTTTTTTTGCTTTGTGATCCGACAGTTTTTTGTGATACTCCATCATCGCTTCTTGTGATCCTCAAGGTAAAGGACACTTAATAAAACCAGTTTATTTCTTTACATTCACTTTTATTATGTCTTATTATTGTTTTATATGTTATTTGTTATTTATATAGGACATTTCTCTTATTTAAAAACACGTCACAAGAGAAATTGGTGTGTTCTGCTGGGGGTTTGGAACGAATTATTAGTAATTCCATTCATATTAATGGGGAAATTCAATTCGTCTTACGACACTTTCGACACACAACCTCACTCCTGGAACGAATTAATGTCATATGTCAAGGTCCGACTGTGTTCTAAATAAAAACCCGTAAATAGCCGGGGACGCAAAATGTGAAAATCCCACTTGCTAAGCTAACTAGCAAGTGAACACAGCTTAGGTTCGTGGCAGTGACGTGCGGTGAGGTTGATGGCTGGTGAGGCAGTAGCTTTTCGTTATGCGATTTCTGCATTCATTTGGTTTTCTTCATTAATCTCTCAGTTGCTGGTGTCTAACTTATGGATACACACACACACACACACTTTATTTATTCCCTCTTCTTTCGATTGAAAGTCCAGTTTAGAAAATAGTCTGAGCCTGGATATAAAATCCTCCATTGTAAAAACAGGCGGGGCGAGAGGGGAAAAAACATCACAGCACTTGACTCGCTCGTGA
>JAQMCW010000004.1:2927455-2941747 GCA_030068335.1 Chrysichthys cranchii
AGCGGAAGTGGCGTACACCGCCACTGTGTATTCATCCACTGATGAAATACAGCGCATACTGTTTTATTTCCATTTAAGTGTTCTTTTAATGTTTGAATTAACTTTTTTTTAAAAAAATATTTTATATTTTATATTCCAGAGTCCCGCAAAAGCCAAAAAAATCTGCGAATCAAAATTTGAAAATCTGCGACGCACCGAACCCGCGATAGGTGAACCGCGATATTGCGGGGGTTCACTGTATTTTTTTTTTTACCTTAGAGAAGAATAATATACCAGTAAGAGTCGCTTTTTTTTTCTTTCACAGTGTATTGTGGAACTTAAATATATATTTCGTCCTGTGGCCATCATTCTATATATGACATACGCTTATCAGCAATTTCAGAAAGTTTAGTCCATTTTAATTAAAGGGAAAACAATACTGTAGTGGCAGACACACCGCAGTAGACAATCCCTTCCTTTGTTTTGTGCCAAAAAAAAAAGTTTAATTTTCACCAGACAATGTTAGTGGGTGGTTACTCATCTGTGTCTCTCTTCACACTGTCTTGCTTCCTGCATCGTTTCTTCACCTTGCCGTCTGTTTGCCTCTCATTTCATGTCTCCCTCTGCCGCGTTCAGTTGCTGACCCCAGTGACCAAGTCCAGATGGGATGGCCACTGTGAGACTAATGAACCAGTCTCTGGTGTCTGACTCTCTTCCTCTCTTTTTCGTTTGATCCTCCTCGTTTTGGTCTGGGTGCAAACCCTTCACCCAGCGCCATATTGTTACTGTTTACCTAATTTAATGCCTGGCTCCTTGGTGTGTCATTTCATCTTGCTAGTAACTCGTTCAATGCATTATCATTATGGAAAAAAAAATTTCATGGACGGCGGCTTGTTCAAAAGCTTAAGACGAAATTGAGACTGGAGGTGAAAAGTAACAAAATGAAAAACATGCACTGCGGAAAAGCACGTAATGTTGATATGAGGAAGGAAAAATGACGAGATTTCCCTTGAACCGCCGAGTACAGTCGTCCCTCGTCGTATTGCGGTTCACCTATCGCGACTTCACTGTATCGCGGTTTTTACATGCGATATAAAAAAATATAAAAATGTTCATTCAAACATATTAAAAGAATCTTAAATCGAAATAAAACAGTGTGTATTTCATCAGCCGATGAATACACAATGAAAACGCAGTGTACACCACTACCGCTTGAGCTAGTTCGCCCACGTGAGCTTGTACACAGCACACGATTGGCTGATGGATGGGAAGCGAGCAACCAGAGCGCCGTGTTCTGTTTCCTGGGTGCTGATTGGCTGAGTGAGCGTTCATCTCCTCGTCATCACCTTCATCGTCATCAGTACTGCATAATAAGCTAATTCATCATCTTGATCATTCAAGTCGTAGTATACGTCACTGGCGAGTACCCATGTAGAATTTTATATGCTGTAAAAATGATGTCGGTTTAAGAGCACAGGAACATAGGAAGTGTTTATAAGAGTGTGGGAAAGGTTAATAAGAGAGGGGGAAGGGTTTATAAAGCCTTAAAATATATATATATGAATAATAAAATAAATACAAGGTCGTTACTTCGCGGATTTCACCTATCGCGCCGGAACGTAACCCCCGCGATAGGTGAACTCCGCGAGGTAGGATGGCTTAGGTGAGGGATGACTGTATACGTAAGTGTACAGCATATCGCTATTCCGTTTGAGGTAATATGTATGAGATGAAAATTGTACAAGGTTTATTCTTCCTCTTCGTTATTCCGCTAATAATAAAAAAACGTGAATCGGGAAACTCCTTTCCGTAATGAGGTTTTGCCGGAATTGTGATGTGGCCAGTCCCCACTGAGGTGTGGCGTATAATCCGATTTAAGTGTTTTAGTCATTTTAGGAAGCATGGAAGGAATTGTGGACGTACAGAATGGGGCAAAATTGCAATACCGGCTTTGCGCGTGTCCATTAAAAGAATGTATTAATTAGCATTTCATTTGAGAGTCAAAGTGGTGAATTGTGGGAAAAAAATGGGTTTGTCTTGGGGCAACAGATGGATATTGCTATAATAATAATAATAAGAAGAAGAAGAAGAAGAAGAAGATTGAGCAAATAATACATGATATAAATTGATTGTAGTGGTATAGTTCTTGGGCCCAGTGCTTATTTATGTATCTGTATGTTCGGTCGATTGTTTTTTCACATTTTTCTTGGTTATTTCGGCACCAAATGGTCGTTTTTTTTAAAAAACTGTTTTCACTTTCGAATTCAAGTGAACTAGGAAAAGTGAAGTTTTTGTGACTTCTGACTTTTATTCAGACTTTTTCTCCCATGATGGAAAAAAAAAAAGTTACGACTCCCTGTCATGACTTCTTTGAAAAGTGTCAGATAATATAATCCCCAAATCATTAAAACTCTTCGACCATCTGTCTCAGAGACACGACAGTACAGAACTGCAGTCTCCAGCAAACCAACACTTTGGATATTGATTCAAAGGCCTGTGTGTGTGTGTGTGTGTGTGTGTGTATGTATATATACATATATGTGTGTGTGTGTGTGTGTGTGTGTGTGTGAGAGAGAGAGAGATAGAGAGAGTTAGAGATGTGAATCTGATCTTTGTTGATATTGCCCTGTCATCCAATCCTGCCTCATCTCCCTGTCCTCCTCGAGCCTGGTCTTCAGGGAGGTGACAGATCTGTTTTGTGGGCTGGTGCTGATACTCAGCCTCATTCCCTAGTGTCCACTTTAATGTTCAGCCAGACTCTTTGTCTGTGCCGTTAGAGAACTCGGGCTTCAATGCGATCCTATTGTGTTTCCGAGCACTACAAGTGGAGTACTGACCCCGAAAGCTCCCTCTTCAATTATAAAAACACAATTAGAAGCACTCGGAACTCGAATACAATCTTATCCCGCACCCCGACATTAAAAAGTCTCATTAAAGTCCGCTGTACAGCCTTGACCCAATCGTAATAGCGCATATTTATTACAATAACGATCTCCGAGGATCATGAAGAGTGTGGAAGGATCAAAGTGTCTTGAGCATCGAATGTATTATGGAATGCAATTAAAATACATTTTTCACCCTTGTAACAGTTAAAATTTTATTATGGAATTCATCATTAAAGAAAAATGTGTTGACCCACTTCAGGCGTCAATATCTTCAGGTTGTTTTTTTGTGATATTAGCTACGTTTGGCTTTTAAATAAGTAACAGGGTTGAGTTTTTAGCACAGAACTGAGCAAATACCCAAAATGTGGTTCACAAGCATCCGTGCTCATGTCATGATTTACTTAAAATATTATTGTTTTTTTATTTTTTATTAAAAATGTACGATCCAGACCTAAATTTGGGTAACTCTTCGCAATGTTCTGCTTTCATAGTGACCTTGTCAGTAAATATATTCACAAAAATCACTGAAAATTGCAAAAATAAATAAGTAAATAAATAATTAAAAAAACTTGCCTTTCCTGTTCTCATCATCTTTATTAAATTCTCATGATGCAACTTCCTGTTCAACATGAGACTTGTGGACTGTACCAGTTATGGACAGTGTGTTTGGGGAACAAAGGGTTAAGTGAATGAAATAAAATGTGCATTTTTCCCAGGAAGTGGTGTTTCAAGGCTTTACACATTAATGCAAATATAATGCACTTTTAAAAAAAAAAAAAGAAAAAAAAAAAAGGTTTTTGTAGGGTTTGTCATTTCAAGTTGGGAAAATGCACATGGGTTGTCGTGAAGGAAACTGTCCATCTGTGTTTAATATGTCTTTTTTTTTTTAACGTGACACACACGTTTGTAAATGTAATATCAGTAGGATACAAATGGCACCCCGCTCCCAGGGGCACCCATGTCGAGAGGACTAAATGTTGCTCTATATCCTATAATAACGAGAACACGTAAAAACATGGCCTCCCAGGAATATATAACATTACTTAATTACCAACATTCTTTCACCATTTTCTCTCCGTTTGAAAATTATGGTAATCTCCCTGCTGTGCGCGCAATAAGGGCAAATAATGTGCTCAGTCTTCTAATGAACATAATTAGTTGAATTGTGTTAAACTCAGTGATTCTTAATGTCTTTTCTCCCAGAGCTTTGTGTCTCACTGTTTCCTTGCTGTTTGGAGTGAAATATTTAGCTGTGAGAAACTGTCTTTTCATTCAGGAGTCAAATTTGATGCTAACTGAGAGTACTTAGAAAATTATAAGCGCCCTTAACATGGGGGAAAAAACCCGATGATTTTTAAAAAGTAATTCCTCATAGATGGGTAATTTAGGTTGTACGTTTTGGTACACTAATCCCCCGCTATAACGCGGTTCACATTTCACGTCCCCGGCTATTCGCAATTTTTTATTTAGAATATATCTGATTTTTTGGCGGATTTCCCTGGTATTATAAAATATAAACATGAATTATAATGGAGCAAAATATTAATAATATATAAAACACAGTAGAGTGTAGATCATATTTACACAAGAGACAAAGAACACGTAGCATTGTTTATGAAAATGCGGAGTGTGGATACTGAAAAAAAATATGGCTGGATGAACGAGTCTGGCCAATCGGAACGCCCTATTCATGTAACCTTGGTTGTGATTGGCTGCTGGCTACGATGAGTACGGTTGGGGAGAAGCAACCAGCATTCGCCAAAGTGCCGTCAGTGTTGGAGCTCCTATATTTCTTTTATTTTTCCAAAATCCATGCATTCCATTTAGAAAAATGGATAGAAGATCCATATAGAAAAAAAACCTAGGCTAAAATATACCTAAAATATAAGTCCAGGCTACGCTTGTATAGTATACAGATCAGTACAGTACTCGCTATAAATGTGATGTTTCTACGAATTCGACACAAAATTCACCTCGCTATATGCTCGCAAATGTTTTATTTGTGTTTAATTGTGTCTGGAATGTTTAATTGTGTCTGGAGTGTTTAATTGTGTCTGGAATGTTTAATTGTGTCTGGAGTGTTTAATTGTGTCTGGAATGTGTTTGGACTTTTTGGAAGTTTATAACTACACAACTGGGACGCTTAAGCTAGCTAACTAAGCTAATCTTAGCAGTTTACTGTAGTTGCGAGGGTGTGTGTTGACACATTTGAAGGTGTTTTTGACACATTTGGCTGAGAATATGATGAGATCAAGACTAAAATGGCTACTTGTGAAAAATGTAAGCTAGTTTACTAGCAGCTAACTAACCCCCCTAGCCAAAGACAGCCCAGGTATACAGTAGTATGTTTCAGGAAAACAAAATTTTTCATTCTGGTGCATCATTTGTTCATTCTGGTGAACTTCCCTGTCAAATGTAGCTATGTCTGCTTTTCCATGATACAGGGTCAAATATCCACAAAGTCCTCTTCCAGCTAATAGCGCATCATAACCCGTGAAGTGAAAGGGTGTCAGAAAGGTGTGGGGGTGTGTCCTATTTGCATATCATGCATATTAATAGGTCTATGCATTCTTTATGAGGGTAAAGGTGCTGTTTACTGGTTTCACATATTTAAAAGTTTAATCACTTATGGAGATTATTTTAACGGTTTAAAGGACACATCCAGGAAGATTTTGTTAGATGTTGATATCTGGTCCTTAGTGATTTTTATCCAGGTTTTATGAATATACTACATTTTGCAGTGGTACAACCGGCCAGTGAAATGCACTTAATCGGGATTATATGTGATGACAATTTATAGAATGTAGCCTATGATTCTGGATTGGGAAATAAAAATATATTACATGGAAGCCAGTTGCCATCAGAAGTTGCATAATTAGTTGTATGACATTTAACCAGGTGCAATTAAAATATCACACGAACTTAAGACACTAAATACACCTGTTCCAGTAAAAAAAAAAACAACAACAAAAAAAAAACAAAGAAAGTTTGCTAAAGTTTGTGAAGCATGGTGGCGGTAGCCTCATGTTAAGAGTTACCCTTGGCCTGATCGAAATCCCAATTGATACTTTCCCAGAAGTATCCTAGACTTGTTTGGGCAACTTCTTGCTCTTCATGATGCTGATTGTCTGGTAGATCTGTCCTCTAACAAACATATCTCTTTCTCTCTATATTACATTCGACTCTGAATGTGAAAACATTACACAGGCTAAAAAACCTTTGTCATCCAATGCAAGCTTGATTTACCCACCGCGTCACCCTGCTTTTATATTTGTATTTTTTTTATGTTCTCCTTGACTAGGTTTCTTTCAATTTATGTAGCGACGAGACAGGTAGCGTCGAGTGTCTGCGGCTCAGTAGAGAGGAACAGGGGCTCAGGCGGCGATCTGTGTTTCTCAGAATTATTCCGACACCAATCCTTTCTTCCTGTTATGGATATCTAAAGACGGAAGAAAGCCCATCTGACCTTTTGCATTCTTCTTTTCTGAATCACAGGCGACAGCATTAAACGCTTAAGGGAACGCCGGTAATGTGTGCTGTCTGCGCTCACAAAAAAATGTTATTTTTTCCCCCCACTTTTTTTTCCCCCTCTGTGCGGAACGCTGAACTGAAAAGATGAAAAGCACTTAATCTGTCAGGCGATGTCAGGAGACAGGATGAGCTGTGATGTGTCAGAGGGGGGCTCGACTGGGCATGTGCATTTAGATGTGCATTCAGAAGAAATACCTGTTCCTCTCGACTCTCTCTCTCTCTCTCTCTCTCTCTCTCTCTCTCTCTCTCTCTTGGTCTTTTTTTCCATTGCTCTCCCTGTTTCATCACCTCAGGCTTCCAGGGTGCCTGCCATCCACCTGAAGAATGCACACACACGCATACACACAGAACCCTCCGCTTGGTTTAATAAACACCCCATGAGTGGGATTCTTCCCCTGAGAGCTCTCTCTCTCTCTCTCTCTCTCTCTCTCTCTCTCTCTCTCTCACTTTCTCGCTCTCTTGCACTCTCTGTCTCTCACACACCACCACCCTTAGAGCGCCCTCCACTCCGCTAGCTCACTTCCTGCCCATTTCCACCCAGCACCTCTCCATGCTCTGCTTGATGCGGAACAAATGCAAATCTGGGCAAATGAGATGCACCCGCCAAAAATAAATAAATAAATAAATAAATAAATGAAAATACTGCCTGGTATCCCAGCATGCCACAGTGCACCGGGCTGCTAAACTACCTGCATGATCTGCAAGTCCAGGGGAGCAGATAGACAAGCGTCTGTGGCATAGCAAAAGAGTTTGCCAAGATTCGCATGTGATCATCTCCTAAGAGGTGTTTTAAAAAAAAAAATTTTTAGTATCTGATTTCCAAACGATCTCGCACCATGGATGCCAGTCAATTCCAGTTAGCTTATGCAAATCAGGCCACGCTAATTGGTCCCACTACGTTTAAAATTTCAGCTAAATGTCAGAATCAACTTGTCCAAACTGAAACCCTCAAGTTTGCTCACTTTGCGTTTGACCTCGCCGGCTGCGCTGTGCTCTCCTACGCCGTCCTAGCTTAGGAAGCTGCAGGCTGCGCGGTTCACGATATATCTACCATCTGCTCCATTAAAATGCAACCGATGCTCCTTCTGCTGACTCACAGTCTGCTCGTGGCGTGCAAACCCTCGCTGTGGACATTTTATGCGTTATTACACCCTGCTGATGGAAGTCATTGGTTTTTGATGAAGTTAGCAAGCTCAGGAAATAAATAAATGAAATTAAATAAACACAACCCACAGCTTCTCGTGTTGTAGCGAAACTGAAAAGTGACACTGGAGACTCCTTACGTCAATGCGAAATAAAATGTCTCCTTTACGAAGTCCCCGTGAATGAGCTGTTCCTATAGAAATGATCACGTATTAGAGTGGCGCAAACACTATTGTCAATGTAATACAGTCGTCCCTCGCCATATCGCGGCTTCACTGTATCACAGTTTAAAAAAATAAATAAAAAAAAAAAAAAATATATATATATATATATATATATATAATTTTGTATCGCAGATTTTTCTCTATATCGTGGGATTCTGCAATGTAAAAAATATAAAATTTTTTAATTCAGACATATTAAAAGAATATTTCATCGAAATAAAATACAGTATGGATTTCATCAGCGGATGAATACACAATGAAAACAGCGTACGCCACTACTGCTTGAGCTAGTTTACCACGTGAGATTGTACATGGCACACGATTGGCTGATGGATGGGAGGTGCCGGACCGTAACCCCCGCGACAGCCGAGGGATGACCGTAAACCCCTTCTGAGCTGTAAGAATCATGGAATAATAATAAAAAAATGATTTCTTATAGAAACTAAATCAGCAAAATATTTTGAGTGACTTGTTTTCAGGTTTGGAACAAGCTAGTCTAGTTGCTAGCATTAGGCTTACAGCTACCTTCCGAGAAAGGACGTGTCTTGTATATGGCAGGGCCTTGAGGTTGAATGGTATCTGCACCGTGCAATGTGTGGATTGATGAAGCAGGTTGATGAAGTGTGTGTGCTCAGTGTCATTTTATTTTATTACATTTAATACAATAAGTTTGCTATTTCTCATAAAACTGTTTAACACAATTTGTAATCCTTGGGATTTCTGGCCTATTGCCGAGGCGTATCCGGTTTCGAAGTACCTGCCTGTCTTCATCCTGCGCTGCCACCAGGGCCTCGAAGTGAATCGTGTTGTTCTTGCTGATGACTCTGATGTAAATTGGCGAGGCAGCGCGATCATTTTGACTAAAGGAGAGGTCTCGCGATGATGCATCAGTCGCAAATTCTCCTGGCTTTTGGCACCTGGTTGGTGTGAGGAGAATGAGGAGGCAGGCACAAGAGAAAGTGGTGTTTCATTTACTTGCCTGTGCAACCTTCGACATTTAGCACCTCATTGGCGTACACGGCGTATAAATAGAGTGGCGTTAATCAGACACAGATGTATGCTCATTCGGGAATTTACACACTCCTTCTCCAAGATGTCTCTGTTCGTGGACAGAACAGGCGTAGAAATGCACAAATACAGCGCAGAACACCAGGGTGAACACATGTTGAACGAAGCTGATGACCAGACGGGGTGGAGATGAGATTAAAACTCACATGAAGGAGGAAGTCCACCAAATTGTGTTAATTAACTGATTTTTTTTTTTACTGAAGCCTCATTGAGTGTACAGATGATTTTAGCTACTCATATAGGTACATTTTATATACAGTACCTATATTTTTAGCCAAAAAGTCCACAGACCACAAACAGCTTTTGAGAAATCACTGACGTTTGAACTTTTAGGCATCGTGATCTTTGAAGTCGCCTCGCTTCCTGAAAGTGGAAGAAGCGGATTTTCAGAGTTCGACGGCCTGCATGTCAAGTGCTGGAGATGTAAAAGTAATGCATACTTGTGCACACTTTGGCACTTGCTCTTAAATCACATAAGGTCACCTTCCTCTTCTTTTTTTCATGCACATTATCATTCAGCGTCAACGACTCCTGCCCTCCTTGGGTGCATTATAGCACAGCACTATCATATCATTGCTATTCTCGAGAGTGAATTGCTGATTAATCTGTCAGGCCATTTATTTAAAAAGGGACATAAATCATTTATTGATCTCTCTCTCTCTCGGTCTCTTACGCACACACTCTCCTTCGTTTCCTTGAGATGAATATTCAGTATGGACTGGGTGAATATTCAGCAGGAGCTGACACAGGCAGTGAATGTCAACACTACAGTGAGATAAAGGACCTCTTAGGGGACCGAGGTGTCCTTCCCGAAAGCCTGTCTTTAAAAGGCTGGGAGAAGTACATCTCCTGAGTCGTTTCCAATTCAGCAAAGATGTCACGTCTTTTTAAGGATACTACTATCTTAAACCGGATCGCCGGGAGAATGAAGAAAAAGTTGGGGGGAAAAAATACCCAGCCTTTAGAAAGCATATCCAGGCATGCATAATCATTGTTGAACACAGTTTCCATGGTAATGTGATGTCCGTGAGAGGAAGAAAACGAACAAAAAACATATTTTGAGGTCTGAAAAAGTTAATTGTGTGTGGGTGGGTGTTTTTCTTGGGTCTCTTTGTGTACCATGGGCACCGTATCCATCGATTTCTGTAGCTGCTTCCGATAAAAGAGCTACTTTTCTGTACGTTCAGCTAGCTGAGCAACGAAGTAGCGTGCTAATACCGTAAGGCTAATTTCTAGAAAATGAACAAGCTACTTTATACCCAGAAGAATGTATTATTCCTTTTATTTATTATGATGTGGAAAATAAGTAGGAAATATTTATCTCCTTGGAAAGCATACACTAGCTAATGATTTAGCTAGCTATTAAACAGGAGCTACATTGTTCATATGATCGGACGTAAAGCCAGAATGATGATGGAAACGAGACGAATTTGTCGGGAATGGCAACATTTTCCTCAGATATGATGATAAATTGCTGAGAAAAGACTCTTTTATGACTAATATTACACTGTGATATTAAAATATTTAGCATTGATTGCTAATAGAATTTCTCTGAGGTTGGCTGTATTAAGAAACACAGGCAATGTGTCACAACATGTGTGTCCTAAAGTGTTGGAAAATCACAACTTGTCTTGAAGTAGTGAAAAAAAAAACCCTCGATGAAACTACTTATATGGATTTCCTTCATGAGTCCAATAAACCCAATCCTGTTTGAATGAAAAGTAAGAATGCCGTTATTAAATTAGACATCCATTGCTACGCGTAACCTTTTCCTTCCTTATTGAATAAACCAGAAATGAGATTTTTCTCATTTTTCCGTCTTGTTGTTTTTTATTTGTCAAAAACTCTCATGCATAAAAACGATTGCACATCAAAGATCGACTATAAAAGATTTCCAGATGCCTGTACAAGTTGACCAGCTCTCCGTCTGCGTAAGAACAACACATTTCTCTGTCCACTGTCCTCCAAAGCTTCCCAGATCTGTTGGTGGGTAATTACCCATTACTAATCGGTACTTTCCTGCAGCCGGAGGCGCTCTTAATCTGCATGTAAAAATACGCATACACTGCTAGGACAGTACATTACCTACTATAGAGTTTGTTTACCTCTGAGAGATGGCCAGTTTCCCCTTCGTGAGATTGAAAAAACCCAGTCGAGTCATGAATATGCAGGAGCACCTGCCGGGGGGTGACAGTCCTCAGGTTCAGGACTATAGTGCGGAGACAGATTTTAGAGTTTGACAGTTGAAAGAGGGGGGAAAAAAACAAAAAAAAAAAAAAGGGAAAGACATCGTGAAAGAGAAAATACAATGGGAAAGGGGCGGATTAGGAATTAGGCTGCCAAACGTCAGAGGCCGGTCCGAGTCAACAGGAAATCAAGGGGGTACATTGACGAGTGCCAGTTTGTCTTTACAACAACGCTGCCTTTCTGCTAAATTTCCTTCCCTTTAAGAAATGTTGGTTTGGATATACACGCATAAGAGATGGGGGATATAATGAAGGAGATCTTCACCATCATCATCATCATTATCAGATTATATACTCTTTGAATGGCTAAATCCATAAACCAGAAGTGGTCTATGGTTTGTCACATTTAAACCATAAACTAAGGTGTTTCTCTCGCAAAGGGAACTCTCCGAAGCACCTTTTTAGAAAGCTTCCTTGTCTCCAAGGATACCAAAGTCAGATTAGTTCGGAACATGTTTTTCAAATAGGGTCATTACAGCGCCGGAAATCATAATCAACCAGTCTTCAAAAATAATAAAAAATCTAGAGCTATTAAGTAATTTTTTTGGTTTGTCCCATTGGAAACCCTTTAAGGTTCTAAAAAAGAAACCCTAGAACAAAGTGTTTGCCTCAGACCCCTGGGATCTGGGTAGAATAGCTAGGGAGTTTGAAATGATGGAAATCACAATCAACAACTATTACAGTTATTATACATCCTTTAGGATTCTTATCGTTTGTCCCTCTGGACACCAAGCCTTCGTGTTTCTTAGTAAAGCACTACTATACAGAGCTTTCTACTCAGAGAAGGTTTTAACTAGAACATCTGCAGGAAGCTTTTGTAGGCTTGATCGTGACCATGTTGGAGAAACCAATGTGTGAATGTGACGCCCAGGGCAGGAACGTTGTTGATGTGTCAGATGTGAGTTCAAATCCCAGCAAGTTAAGCTGCCATAGTTTGGTTGTTAAGAAAGTCCTTTAACCTTCACTTGCTCAGGTGTATCCTGTTACTCTGGAGGAACCCTCTGTTGGAAGGTTTTATGAAGATCCTCGTCAGAAAATTTCTTCCTGTTGGTTTGATCATGTCCCTGTTGGAGAACCTGCCTTGCCAACCTTAACACTCAACTGCTCAATTATATCCTGTCCCTCTGGGGGTACCCTCTATTGGAGGGTTCTAAGTAAATCCTTTCAGAAGTTGCCCTTCTGTCCAAGAAATCATTTCTGTGTTGGATAGTCTGCATTGCCAAACTGTGTCCTTGAGCAACAGCCTTACTTTTCCACTGCTCAGTCGTATCCTGTCCATCTGCTGTAGTATTAAAAGAGTAAAACCTCTTCAGAAAGCATCCTTCTCTTCAAGACTACGATTAAGATGATTTGATCGAACCCATGTTGGAGATACCACGGTGTGAATGTGGCTCTAGGGACAGGTGATGCAGGAGAGACTATGGAAATGTGGTATCAAGGATCTTCTCCTCATCGAGAGGAGCACCAGGAGAACTGTTCTGTTTTAGTGTTAAACGTGCCAGAAAGATAATCAGCATTGTTAAGACCACTGTTCTCAAGGGATTCATCAATCACGGTGAGGAGGCCTAACATCCAACCACTATCCAACCCTTCACTGGCCATGTAATGGATCCACTCAGGGGATTTTTTTGAGCATAACCAAGTGGTTAAGATGGATCCTTCAGGTTGAGGTAAATTCAGTGCATGTTCCAATGAGATACAGGGACTCAAATTGTGCTCTACCAAATATCTGACCAGAGCGTTAAAGCATTAAGATGCTAAGAACCTTTCAAAGAACCCCTTTTATTAAAGCCTGCCATTAATATTTAAGTATTTGAGTGTTCCGCTGATTTGAGTGAATTTGATCCAAATCTAAGAAACCTAAGACATGTAGCCTTGAAATAATGTGAACTGGAATCTCAAGGCAATTTCAGTAGAACTAAGAAAAGGACTAATATTTTTAATCATTTAATCATTCAAGCATTTGAGGCTGGGTTTAGATTCGTTGGGTGGAGATTCAGGTGTAAAAAAGCTTTAATGCCTCCAATAAATAAATATGATGTTATGCTCTGGTGCTAATCTTTTTATATTCATTGAATGACTTTTTGGGTGGCTTGATGGGCGGCACGGTGGCTAAGTGGTTAGCACTGTCACCTCAGAGTGAGAAGGTCCTGGGTTCGAGCCCTGGGTTCAGCACAGGTGCCTTATTGTGTGGAGTTTGCATGTTCTCCCCGTGTTTGCGTGGGTTTCCTCTGGGTACTCCAGTTTCCTCCCACACAAAGCCATGCTCGTTAGGTGGATTAGCTACCCTGAATTGCCCGTGTGTGAGTGTGCCAACGCCGGTTGGGGTGTTTCCATGGGTGCATTGGATGTCACACTGCCAGGATGGCCTGTGACGACAGCGGACCCTGCACGGCACGGGATTAACGCTAGGAATTGAATGAATCTTGATTTTTTTTATTACACTTCAAAAAGTTTAAGAAAAGTAAGAGGAGTTAAAGGGGAAAAAAAGCCCCAAAAAAACACCCCCAACAGCCCAAAAACATCCACTGACCACAGAGAAACCGAGAGACCAACAAAAACCATATGACGCAGTACGTAAGGAGGTGAAAGGAGGAGGGAGTGTGTCGTGTGCTGTGTTTTTTCTGCACCTTGCTGACAGCTTTGTCTTTCTTTTTGTGCTTCTGACGTTATTTGTGTCTGAAAGCTTAAAAGCTGGCGAGCGTACAAAGCTGTTCTGCAAACGTTAAGGCTACAGCAGAGAGGAAAAAACAACGTTAAAATGTGGCTATATAAAGTCTTTGGAGGTGTTGGGTTATATCAGCACCTTGCACATCCCGGTTCTCGAGCGCTGCATAGAACCCTTAAGGAGAAACCAGGTTGATTGATTTGTGTTTATTGACATGCCTATCACAGGTCACGCTGAGTTTATCTCCTGAAGGCAGCATACATTACCGGCTTAGTCATGGACATCATTGCAATGCAATTACATTGTATTAAAGGGATTACAGATCTCATATGTGTGTGTGTGTGTGTGTGTGTGTGTAAATGAATTATTATTATTATTATTATTATTATTCTAAATTATCTGCATAATAGCATCTGGGGAGGTTTTATTATTTTTTCTAGCTAAGAGAAGACTGGGACAGAGCATTTAGTTTTACACACACGCGCACACACACACACACACACACACACACACACACACACACACACACACACACACACACACACACA
>JAQMCW010000004.1:2965045-2977936 GCA_030068335.1 Chrysichthys cranchii
TGACGTACGACCGCTATTTGTTGAAAAATAAAATTGGTAATTAACAAACTTGTTTTATAAATACTGCATTTTATTTTGTTCCCTTGCGCTCAGTGAGCGAAGCCACCGGGGAATCAGCTAGTTTTCCTATAACAACACTCCCCCGTGTGTCGTCGTATTGTCAACTTTTCAACTATGAATTGAAGCGGAGTAGATAAATGCTCGGTTGTTTTAATTCTGTAACAGGGCCCCCGTTATTTTTAGCTGGATCCACCACAAACGAAAAAGTGTGAAATATAAAAGCATTTATCAGGGACGGACGCGGGCGGAACCCAGGTGCGGTTCATTAAAGTTCACGGGGAGGCAGAGGTGCCAAAACATTAAGCAATAACCAAATCCAGAAACGGGCAAATGTAGAGTGATGTGCGAACGCACTATCCAAGACTGGAATCTGGTACCAGGTACACGATCAAAACCATAACTGAAACATGGGAAATTGTGTAGCTCGGCAATAGCAAACACACAGGTGGCAGACTAACGCTTCCCAAGGAAACACTAAAACGGAGAGTCTTTAAAAACGTATGTTTGGCTGCGAGTGTTAATTGGGTGCACCTGCACCCAATTAGAATTCCGGAGATTCAGAGCGCGGGAAGTCGGCCATATCGTCAATGTCCACGAGCTCGTGTGAGTCGGAGTCCATCTTCACATCAGATTCTGTGTCTGTGGCGGCCGTGTTGTCTGGGTGTACGTGGATTCTCACTAGAAATGGAGTCAGGAAATTAACGTGATGGTGAAATGTGTGTAAAAGTCCCTGGAGTGTGTGTGTGTCGGGTGTTAAGAAAACGGGCGCTGGTGGCTTGGGTGCAGGAGCGGACATGACAGTCAACTGTTTAAGGTCCAAAGGAACAACGTTAGCACTATAAAAAAAACCAAATACTAAACAGTAATAGATTTGCTGCATTGCCGCTGTGACAAAATAATGATTTTGAAACACTAGATTCGCACAAAGGGCACAAATCCGACTGTCTCTTGAGTTTCCCCGCCCCTTCACGCGTCACTCCTGGCCAATCAAGTCCAAGGTGAAAGGTTGGATGTTTCTCTTTCAGAGAACTGCTTCTTCTAAGTGATTTTCCGACTTTATCAAGACTTTGGAAAACTGTCCCGAAACATAAATCCGACTTCAGCGGTCCGTGGATGCAGAACAGCGCAGCAGTCGAGCCAAAAGACAATGGCCTCGTTCTCCTGCCAAACCACACAGCACCCTGGGAAAGGAATGTCCCCGTGCAACTCTATCACAGAGCAGCCTAACAGAGACACTCACACTCCACGTCCTCGCTTTGTGTGCTGGCTGGAACACTGTGCACTTTTGTTCCAGCCGCTGAATAATGTGCTCATACACAGAAATCCAGGTATACACACACACACACATGCACAAAACCCTACCCAACCATGGGGTGAATGTCTCTCCTCACGTCGCTTCTACCTCCACCCCCACGCCCACCCCCCACTCCTCGCACTTCAGAGCCTGCCATCTCGCAGTCCGCCATATGTCCAACAGTTTGTGCCCTCAATTTTTCACAGGTGCGGGAGTTCATAGGTGGACCTGCTTTCTGGCTGTCTCACTCCCTGCCTTTCTTACTCTATTTTTTTTTTTTTTTTTTTACTGGTAAACAATACTGTATGTGGATTTATGATACTAGACCAGGTTGTTGTCTAGTATTCATGCCTAGGGTAAGATAACACCTCGCATAGGCGTATGTTCTGCCCAAGAATGAAAAGATTTTTTTTTTAAACCCTCTCCATACCAGGAGGGGGCAGTAGTCAGTATTCTAACGTATCTAAAAACTATAATAACAAATATGGTTGAAAATCAAGCACAAATCAGGTCCCAGTTTGGACACTTCTATGCTAGACCAGTGTGTAGAGTAGTATATGATTTGGGACGTAGCAAAGCAAGGTATGTTTTGCAGTTTTGGAGCAGAAATGCTGCAAATAACATGCAAAAGGGTGTTGTAGGAGGAGAAATAATGAGCTGTCGAGCAGTGGTTGGAAGATTAAATACGTCCTGAGCGCTGTAGAGTGTCCTTGCATTCTTTGCTAGCTTTGGTTTGTTTTGAGCTCTGTGCAGTTTCACTGCTTGTCTATAACACCACTGACAAGCTCTGACTAGCATCAGTAATGTCAAACTATGGGAAGTGGGCGACTACTGACACTGTGCAGTGTGAGCAGCCATGTTGATATGATGACGGGGTGTTCCAAATATGCGATATAGTGGCAAACCTGGGTAAGTTAACTCGGAGAAAGTGGTAAACTTACTTTTCGTGTAGGAATTTTGGGTCGAGAGGGCATTTTCTTAGGGTTTTTGTCATTGAAGAGGTAGAAAGCGCCATATACAGGATGCTTAGCCATCTTTCCAATTAGATTACATTACATGATGAGGCAAAAAATGTTCATCATTTTTTTTCTCTCTTGAAAAGTTCATCCACATTGAGGCATTCCTTAAGTTTTTCTAATCAAAGAATCGGGAAGTTGTCATATAGGTTACTGAACTGAACCCCTTTTCTGATTTTCTGAGTTATAATTCCCGATGAAGGGGGCATTTTCCTTGTTTTTTCCTAGTCGGAGGTCAGAAATTCTGAGTTCCAATACAGCAATAAAAAAATCCAAAACCAAACAGACCACGCCTACGGTGGCTAGTGGTAGCGGTCCCATGCGCAGGAAACTATAAACTGTACGTGACATCAACGTGAACGGATGGTTATTTATATTTTAAACTGTACATAATAAATATTATGTATAGAATAAATATTATACACTACCTCCCGTGGTAACTACGGTGACACTAATTGGAAAGTTGTAAGAGAGCAAGTCAGCAAGAGGATAAGTCTGGACCCACCGCCAGGACTTCCTGTAGGTGTATGCTTCAGGCTGGTCAGATATAATCAATCATTCCTGGTGAAGAAACCAGAATAAAATGTTTGTCGCACTTCTGCTGGTATTTGTGTCAGATAAATTGCCTTCATTGGAGCGAATTCGAGCATTGCCCTGCTGCCCTGTCCACCTGCAACGCCGCTAACGAGAGACAGATAGGGATGTAAAATACACACAGAGACAGGAGGAGGGAGAAGAGAAGATCTGGGCTTGCAGGAAGAAATAGCCTACATAAAAACAAGCCTGATGAATGTGTACGGCTGGAAAGGACACCAGCGACAAGAACAGAAGAAGGATTGGGAAAATGCATGATTTGGCAAATGTGAATAAAAATCATTTGCACGGGCAGGTCATTTGTAACGATAATGATGGTTGTGTTGTGCAAATCTAACAAAGCTGGAGCAAATTAGATATTTGTGTGTGCGTGTTCATGTGTGTGTGCGTGTGTCGAATCATCCTAACTGACATGGAGTGCATTCGTTTTCCGTATTGGTACATACTGTAGCGGATATCAGAAGAGAGCCAATGCCTGGAAGTCCCCAGCCTGACTGATTGCAGTTGTTGTGCCATTGGCCATGCTGAACATGCCGAGCGAGATTGCTTTCTCTGAAAATAAGAGCGGAAGAAAAAAAAAGTGCCAAATCCCTCTGGAGCCGAGTCCGGCCAGAGGCCATAGTGTCTCCTCCAAAGTAGAATGCATCGAGTCAGGACTTTCAATCTAACAGCAGTGAAAATGTGGAGAGACAGAAAGAGAGAAAGCGAGGGATGGTGAGTGATAGAGGCCGCAGGTGACGGGGTGCAGCAGATGGATAGCGTACGAAGCCGTGTGAGAGATTGAAATAGTGGCACATAGGCTAGTATGGGGGGCGGGGGGGTGGAAGAAAGCAAGCCGAGCTAGAGATTGAGATGGAGAAGGTGGCAAGCGGGTGGGGAGGGAGCTGAAAATAGGGAGGAAGAAGACGATAGATGGAGTGACGGATCAGTGAAAGACCCCGTACTCCATGCCGATGGTCTTGCATGGCCGTTTCAATTTGAGCAAGTGACTGCAAAGGAGAAATCATTCACAAGAGGACTGGGCGAGTTAGGAGTCTTCGTACCACTTGTTCTCTCCAAGGATCACGATCAAAGAAGGGCTCCAGGATCCCCAAGAGCGTCCCTAGTTAAACTCAAATTGTGCTATCTTTAAAGCAGTAGGATATAACAAACTGTTACTATGTGGTTTGGGGCAAAGTCCAGTTATTTACAAGAATTTTGTAGAATTATGAAAATTCGAGTTATGAAAATAATCTGAATTGGAAAAGAAGTTAGCAAAGAAAGTGTCTACAAGTAATACCTAAACGTGTGTCAAGAATAATTATTCAAATCCAATACAGTGGAACCTTGGATGGCGAGTAACTTGGTCTGCGAGTGTTTCGCAAGACGAGCAAAAATTTGTAATAAATGTTGACTTGGTTAACGAGCGAAGTTTTGCAATACGAGTAGTATTTGTCTGCCGAGGTTCACGTGATCACAACTTCTCTCTTTCACGCACTGCAGGATTGTGACTTCCAAACTGACATATACTGTTAGTGTATGTCACTCATCTGTTTAATGACGATGCAATGTCGCATTTCTGCAAAATCCTCAAAAGGAGACAAAAGCATCCATTATTGAATAGTTTACTTGTTAAAGTCGCACGAAAAGAAAAAGATCCCAGTGAGTGACAGACTGCAGTGATTCTGTGACTTGTAGTGAAAGTAACACACAATAATCCTCCTCCTCTCTCCCGCTCTCTGTCATGGATCACACCCATTTCGGGCACTCCCAATAGCCGCTCAAGAATACTGCTCAAGATTTGCGCCATGCTCGCGCATTTCCCCGCGCTATCGCCAAGCCATGTTCTAGTGTTGACCTTGCTCATGTTTTGACTCTTGTTTGTACTCCAGTTTCTGTGTTTTTATTGTAGCCTTCGATATTCCTGTTTCTGACCCTCTCTCGTCTCCCTTACGCCAACCACGATTCTTTTCAAAGCTAAAGTGCAGGCTATTTTGTTTTATGTATATTTGTTTTAATAATTTTTATATAAATATTTCTGGGTTGTGGAATGAATGATCTGAGTTTCCATTATTTCTTATGGGGAAACCCGCTTTGATATTCGAGTGATTTGGATTACAAGCACGTCTCCGGAACGGATTATGCTCGCAATCCAAGGTTCCACTGTATTTTATAGTATACTCTATACTGTGTACTGTATCAGTATGTACTTTATATACTCATGATTTGACATCCTTCCCAAGTCTTTAACTCGAGAAAGATCTTCCTATTTATTTTTTTCTGCAGTCTCTGTGGAGGTGTGACATGATGGACATGTGGACCTGTTAGACTTTTTAGAGTGCTCTCTCTCTTTCTCTCTCTTCCCGTGAGTTTTTTTTTAAACAGGTCGAGTGGTGTGATCTCAGCTTTGCTCTCTGAGGGCCTACAGGCTAAGAGATGTGACAGTAGTGCTGTTGGTCTGCTAATGTCCCTTTACAGGCCTCTACGGCCTCTTGAGAGACATGTAGTGCAAATGGTGCAAATGTATATGACCTGATAGATTTTGTGGTAAAAATGATGTGCAGGCATGGTATGGGCAAATGGTTGAAGGTGGATTAAAAATGTAAATATGTACCCTGGTTTTAGATATATACATATGTGTCATGTCCACCTCCACTGCAGATCTGGCATCTGTAGTGTACAGGTGTTCCTCAGGTTACGAAACTGTTCCGTTCCTACAACAGTGACATAACCCGAATTATGGTGCAAGTCAAAACACACCCTAGCCTGAGTCACTTACCGATCCTAACACAGTTGTAAAATCATAATCTAGAACATAAAACACAACTAAGCCACAGAAAAAGGAAAATGACATAAATAATCCTGTGCTGTACACGGAACAGAAACACTGACATCCGATTTCCGTGGCTGTTTCTCCCTTTTCTGATCTCTTTACAATGTTGAATTTCACTTCCATCCTGATGGCTTTCCTCTTCGTTGAAGCACGACCATCTGAAGACTCGGACATTCGTTTAGGAGCCGTGATAAGGGCCAAAAAGTCACCAAACAAAGCAACACAAACGGAACACTTGCGCTTTTTTTACAGTCAACTTCGGCAACTTCCTCACTCATACGCCGCGTTACTGCGTATTCTTCCGCCGCGCAACCAAACTAGTTCACCCACGTAGTCTGTAAACACGATGCTAACAGCATAAACCGAACATGCATGTCTCAATTTTTTTTTACGTTTTTATAGGAGCGAACGCCATAAACTCAAAAACGTCGCATGTCGAAACTGTTGTAGCCCGAGGATCTCCTGTACGTGTAATACCATGTGCAAGAATTTGGACATTTTTCTTTGTACTGGTAAAAAAATAAATAAATAAATAAATAATAGAGAAGCTGTTTGTTCAAACCTGCCAAAGGGCAGTTTGGTAAAACAACAACAACAACAAAAACCCATACATGTCTGTATAAGCAAATGTAATGCTAAAGCCATTACATGCATGAGATAGACAGTCTTACACAAGCTGCAAAGCTTATGGAGTTGTGTCCAATATTTTAACCCTGGAACAATACAGTAAAAAGTGGTTCTCACTCACTTATCTTCTGCTGCTTAGTCCTGTTCAGGGTTGTGTTCAAGGGGAAGCTGGAGCCAATCCCAGCTGGCTTTAGGTGAGAGGCGGGGTACACCCTGGGCAGGTCACCAATCCACTGCAGGGCGACACACAGAGACAGACACCCATTCACACTCACATTCACACCTACGGGTAATTTAGAATAGCCAATCAGCCTAATCCCCTCTGTGCATGTCTTTGGACTGTGGGAGGAAACTGGAGTACCTGGAGGAAACCCACATGGACACGGAGAGAACATGCAAACTCCACACAGAAAGGCACCCAGGTCGACCCCGGGGATCGAACCCAGGACCTTCTCGCTGTGAGGCAACAGTGCTAACAATCAGTTTTGAGTAAACCAGGGATAACTAATCATTATTGGTTATTCAATCTAAACTACAGGTACACTCGATAGAGATTGGAAAAAAATAATTCAGACTGTTCCTTGAAGGTGTGGATTCGTTTACTCCATTTTTTTCAAACAGTAGTGATAGTTTAGAAAAGAAAAATTACATTCTCCAAGTCAGCATGGTAGAACCTTGGGTTTGATGTACACTGTCAGAGCCTAGTTAATTAAAATCCAGCTGAGCTTCAGTTGGACTAATTGTGGAGATGAAACCAGAGGAAAGAATGGATCAGAAAATCTGATTAGGTTACTCCATCGTGGGGGTTCTCTCTGCGAGAAGTGTCCCCAGCTTTATACACACATCCACACATGCGTGTATGCACAGTCAGGATCAGAGTGTTTCAACAACTCCAATCTCCAACCCAGCAACCAAAACAAAGCCTCCCGCTCTCATCAACATGGCTGCTTACTGGGTGCTACATGCCCGCCAGAGAACGGGCTCTTTTCCTTTTTTTTTTTTTTTTTTTTTTTTTTTGCTCATTAGCAGCCCAAATAGCACATGGTATTCACAGGCAGAGTTTTCTGTGCAAATTGCTTTTACTCCTCACATGTAGTGGTTCACTTTTTCTTCCAGTAAAAGATTAAAAAAAAAAAAAGGTCCGTCTTTGTACTTCGGCACTGAGGAGATCGATCCGCTTCCAGCAATGAGATCAAACTCAGTGCGTTGCAGCTTCAACCTGGACAATGACTGCAAAATCCTGTATTGTTCACTGACGTTAATTTCGAATACGTAATGCCTAATGCTTTACAGTAAGCTGTGGCACACAGAGCAGCTTTTAGGATTTGATCATCCCTAATGCTGTAGATTAACGTCAACTCATCTGGGGCTGGTGGGAAAAGCAGTCGCCTCCAGCTACGTATTGACGCTTCCACACTGAAAGGAAAATGCAGCATTTATCCCGCTATTGACTGACACTGAGATACTTCCCAGCCTTTAATAGCTCCGTTGTCCTGTAGAGATTTTTCTATACAGGTGTGAATTATAAATAAACAAACCCTTGAAGAATATGTGTGAGTTTAAATCACATAAAACTAAGCTGATAAATACATTTTTAAAAAAAAAGCTTTTTTAAACTGTAATTAGCAAGATGTTATAAACCAGTTGTCCATTAAACAAACTTTTAGCCATGAAGCCATAACACTAGCTTGCTAGCCAAACACACATTATTATCCAACTAGCTGGCTAATCAACGTGCTAGCTAAACACAAAGCTGACATATAAGACAAGTAAATAGGCATTTTAATGGACACTGGATTGGATGTAATGGATTTTGAAGTGAAAAAATAAAAAGTTAACTAGCTGGCTAGTACTCATGCTAGTTAGCTCAAGTTAATTAAACTGGTCTAAGTTTAAAGTACAAAAATACAGCGAATCTCAACACGAAACACCTTTAAAACGGTGTAACAGGAGCTGAAATTCCTCAAGTATAGCTAAAGATGTCTTAGCCTTATCCTGTTTACTGTATACGCAGGGAATTTTACCTCAGGCAAAAGAGTTCCCAGAAATATTTAGGCTAAAAGATAACATAACTGCAAAGGATAAAAGCCTGCATGGGCTAGTTAGCAGGAGTTCATTTGCATAATGCTAACTGGCACTCAGTAGTTTTTCTTTTTTTACTTAACTGGCAAGATGCTATAAACCAGCTGCCCACTAAACACATTTTCAGCCAACAAATCATAATGTTAGCTTGCTAGCCAAACACACATCATTATCCAATTAGCTGGCTAATCAACTTGCTAGCTAAACACAAATCTGACAAATAAGATGAGTAAATAGGCATTTTAATGGAGCCTGAGATGAAAAAATAAAAAGTTAACTAGCTGGCTAGTACTCATGCTAGTTAGCTCAAGTTAATTCAACTGGTCTAAGTTTAAAGTACAAAAATACAACGAATCTCAACACTAAACTGACTAAACACCTTTAAAACAGTGTAAGATGTCTTAGCCTTATCCTGTTTACTGTATACTCAGGGAATTTTACCTCAGGCAAAAGGGTTCCCAGACGCATTTAGGCTAAAAGCTAACATAACTGCAAAGCATAAAAGCCTTCATGGGCTAGTTAGCAGGAGTTCATTTGCATAATGCTAACTGGCACTCAGTAGTAGTAATGCTGACATTTTCAGGGAAATTAAAAAAAAACAAAACCCATCATCAGCTGCCAACCTGCACAACCAAATAACTATAAAACTCTAAATCTGTCTCCGTTTCTGCGGACGTGGATATATTCTCTCTACTCGATTTTATGAACCTTAGCATGTACGCATGTGTTTGTTCTCCACAGGGAGCTGTTGTATGGAAAAAAGGAGCGTAAGGAACCGTGTGCGCTGTCTGTCTATTTATTGCATCTGCAGTGCTGTCAGCTTGCTTCAGCTGGACCTATATTTTCAGATACGCAGCACAAATCAAACATGCATTCGCTGAAAAAAAAAAGCGCTGGTTGCACTTTGCTTGACAGGCACACACTAATCATCCAGGAGCAGGATGGAAACTCCAGGAGAACATGGAGGAACTTCAGCCTTGTCTGGGAAGTTTCTAGAAAAAGAAAAGGAGAAAAAAAACAAACCACCCAACTGGATTGTCTTTCAGCTCTTGGGCTTAAAGTAATACCGTGTTGTAGTGAGTCGATAACATTAGAAATGAGAGCATTAGGAAGTTCTGCCAAATAAAGTGAAACAAAAGAGCCTATTGGCAGGAAATGAATTGGCGACGGACTCTTTTTAGAGCTAAATCTACTCCAGTGCTGCAGCACCATCGCTACACAAAAGACATGACGATAACATGTTGTTGACTTCTTCCTCGCTATGTAGTGCACTGCGGAGTACATAACCTTACAGTGCTTTAGGTCAAATAGAGGTCTGTTTCTGCTTGGGAAGCACTCGGGCTTGGAGGAATAAAGATTAGGTCCTAAAATAGTTAGTAGTTTAAAGGTCAAACCATTTAAAGGTCAAACCAAAGTCAATTTAAGACTTTTTATAAATTACTTTTCACATATAATTAAAGGCCATATATAATTTTATCTTGGGTACCTACTGTATCTAAATCCAAGGCCACTGAAGCTAAGATGAAAAAAAAATGTAATTGCTTTAAAGAAGAAAAAAAAGAGTTTTTTCGGTGACGATGCACCAAATATACAAACCACGTCAAATGCATTAAAAAAGAAATTAATAAAAACATAAAAACATTTAAAGGTTGAAGTTAAAAGTCATAAAATCCCAGCGGTGTAAATATGAAGAAGAAGAAAAAATGTACGAATTTTACCTAGAAGTTTAAAGCTAATATGAAATTTGTCGGGAAAAAAATTGCATTTTTAGACAAATAAAAGTTCATGTTGTGAACATTTATTTACAAATAAGTTTTTTAAACCGTGACATACAAAGTATTTTCAAAAATATATTTAGAAACAGCCAGAAATGTATAAATAAAAAAAAGAGTGAATCAGGAAAGAAGGATAAAATAATAAAGAATAAATAAATAAATAAACAAATCTTCATTTTCATCTTGAAAGCTTAGCATGAAGTTTGCTTTGCTGAAATAAATAGCAAGCTTATATAAAATAAGCTTTTATGTGTCACGAATTAGAATCTCATATGGTTATAATACATTTTCTTCTTATATAATTTTTACCTTAAGTAATTTTATCATTTAAATTTCAAATTGTTTTTACTGTCATACACACAATAAAGAAATATCATTAATATCCCTCAATAAAGAGTATATTTACACGTATCTATTCAAAAATTTACAAAGAAAAATTATTATAAAAAAAGGTTAAACAAGAAAAAAAATAATAACAAACAAAGTCTAACGATGTGCTAAAGGTCAAACTTTGAAGCCTTGGCAGAAATGTATTTTCTCCCAACAGCCATGTACATTTTGAACTAAAGATAACAATAATAGTTATTTCGTACAACTGTACAATTCACACCTAGTGTTGGTCAATATCATCACTTTAATTTCAAATCTAGGTTCGTTTTTTCTGGTGCCTGTTTGCTCGAACAGGGTGAAATTCCTGTATCCTTTATTGTTATACAATCGAAACACCTGCTTCCCTCCTCTCTCTTGTCTCTGTCTCGTTTTCTTCTTCTCCTCCTCCTACCCCTCTGTCTCTCTGATTGCGGTGTTTTAGCTGACTGCAGGCTTTAGTGAAGGCTTTCTTGTGCCTGACTATGGAAAAATGAGGCGTTCTCCTGAGATTGGTGCTTACACAGATAATCCAAAATCAATGACCACACCAGGCTGGTGAATACGAAAGCGCACACTTGAAAGGCCGCCTGTCGCCAGTGGAAACTTCCAGGAAATGCAGCATCATGGATTTCTTTCGAGTGGGGATTACAATGCCACGATTTTCTTTTGAACCGACTCAGTTTGTGGTCGGAGGCCTTGCCTAAGTGCTGCTGAGAAATTTAATTGGCATCGGCAAGAGGGCTGTAACCTCTGGCTGTAAAGAGGGGTAAAACATTTTTAAGGCAACACAGCTGAAATTATCTCTGTTCTTAATGATAGTGAAACATGGTGCCCGTGTTTGCGGGGAATTCTTTGCGAGATCACCTTGTCTCAAGGCTGAGAGTGGGTTGTAAAGTAGTGGTTTTATAAATGGACCTGGAGTTTAAGATTTTATGGCGAGCTATTACTATATTTTAATCTTGTGCATTTTTAAATCATTGTTGAATTTCAAACGTACATGATGCTTATGAGACTTTGTGCATTTTCTTGTCCTTAATAATTCAGTGAAATCTTTCCTGAGGACCCGTGCTCAGCCTGGGATTCTCGGAAATTCACAACGAATTTTTCACACATCTTCCCACGCGAGTCCGCTGTCCACTGTTGATCTTACGTAATTCGTCCTGATCTACATGTCTAAAATGTTTGTTTGCCCCCGACCCGTTTTGATCCGCTCGCCATAAGACCAGGGATCAGATGGAGGCTGTTCTGAGCCAGAGGAAGTGGCAGTTTCCATGGCGGCTAAGCAGTGTCTTCCCAGCACGAGGAAACTGTGAAGCCCTCGCGGTTATCGCACCGGAATGGCTTCCCTCGCCACCTCGATTTCTGCCTGCTGCCAGCTTAGTCAGGCGCCAGCTCAGCTCACACATGCTGTTACAATGCTAAAACACAAGTGGACTGGGTTAAGCTTATGAACACTGGTACTGAAATCCACTCCTATTAATTGGATTTCTTTTCTTTTTTTGGCTTTGTGAAATAATTACAAATAAAGAGCCTAGCTAAAGCTTGCTAACATTAGATCCTGATGTTCATGCCAGTGCTGTCAAACAATAGAAGCTGATTGGTTAGTTTTCCAGTTCTCAGCATCTCTAACAGTAGTGCAGCTACAAATCGCAGGTTTTACATTTAATGCGCTCGTTCTGATTCAGTGGGACGATGGCAGACACAGACGATTTGTATAAGATGGGTTTTTTTTGTTGTTGTTTTTGCATTTCTGGAATGAGTCTCCAGTGCCAGAATGCTCTGTCAGTCAGAAACGGTTTTGTTGCCTTGTTTAGACAAAGAAGAGAGAAGTGATGAGTGAACGCCTGAATCTAGCTGCTGTAATGTAAGCGATAATAAGAAGTGACTTATTTTGTGGCTGTTCCACAACATTCAGTGTAACTATAAAAGGATACAAACTGTGAAGTGTAGCTATGATGTAAACACAAATATAAGTCTTGGCCAATTTCATGTGGGTAAGAGGAATTCAAGGGGCCGACACTTTTCTGGGATCGTCCAACTAGCCTCTGTATTCCTGCAGAGAAGACGTTTTTTTTTTTTTTGGGGGGGGTGGATTATTCCCTGACTTATTGGTACCACCCTGAAGTTGGTTATTTTCCCATAACTTCATGCCTTGAGATGCTTAAAGGGGCCAGCTCAGCCTTCCCAGAATCCTCTGCACCAAGGAGCGAATCACCCAAAACCAAAACCAATCCGCAACAATCCAGTGACGTTGTAGGCCAT
>JAQMCW010000004.1:3026886-3048255 GCA_030068335.1 Chrysichthys cranchii
TGTTGTAGTATTTTTCCTTTGAGTGGAAAGATTTAATTTCATTATTTTTGAAGTCATTTTAACTTTGCAGCATTTCCATGCACGTGCCTAAGACTTTTGCACGGTACTGTATATATGTAACTTTTATTAATTATAAATTATCAAACTTATTTTATAAATACTGCATTTTATTTTTTTCCCTTGCACTCAGTAAGCAAAGCCACATATCTTATTTGTTTCAAATATTTAAAAATGTTAAAAATTAAATTGGTCTCCTGTGCACACAGTGATTTAATGAAGGCTATCCTTTCGTAGCCTTTACCTCAGAATAAATTAACTCCGCACACCGGCATCTCTCAATCTGCAGCATAGTGATGAACTGCAAGCAAAACCAAAAGCAAAAGAGGTTGTTTTAGTGTGCAAATTTTAGCAACGCACCAACTTCGGACAATCTAGGATCACGAGTAACTCTTATGTTTTAGAAATTAGGAGCAAAAATGTAACTTTAAAAGAAATGGAGCAGCAGCCCGTCCAAACTTTCAGAATTCAGGAATTCGAAGGCGATGAGATCGCCTTGTCCAAGCAGGATACATGCGATGCCAGCTTCAACTTTGGTCAAAATGCACAGCTAGGCTCTGACAGGGATGGTCTTTATCTCACAAGGGTCCAGATTCTGCCCACAAATGCTGTCTAACTAGGACACGGCCTTCCAGTGCTGCCGAGAGCATTTGCCTGACAATGCTAACTGGATTTCTGATGTGTACATCAAGTCAGAGTTTAGGGAAAAGGACAAAAAAGTGTAAAAACTTTCGTAAACGGAGCAAAATAGGAATTCAAGTCACATTAAATAGAAGTTTCCACTAGCGTACTCGGTCCAAGACATTGGAAATGTCCACTCTAACACAGTATTGCAGACATATTGTTATAGTTTTCTTTCATAGTTGTAGTTATGATATTGTCAAGCCATAAACAAAGTTTTCATGATGCAATGTTGAAACATAACTTAATATCATAGCACAGTATTTGAATCCAGGAACGTAGAATCAAAAGTGAAATCCATCCATTGTCGACGTATTATGTTTTTATTCCTACTTTACGCGTATTTGCGAGACATCTTTATAGGCACAATGCAAGTTTTATTCCTTTTTTTGTCTCAGAAAGACTGAATAAAGGATTGTAGCAATCTGCAGTTTGAGGTTTTGGGTTCACATAGGCGCCAGTATGTTAGAAAAAAAAAACAAAAAAAAGAGCTGGTAGAAACCAAAATGATAGATTTGTACAGGTTTGTGCATGGCAGCCAGTAAAGTAGGGAATTTGGTCCAAATCAACTGTATTATGAATTTCAATAAATATAAAAAAGGTTTTTTTCCCCCTTCATGCTGCCGTACCTTTGGGAGAAAGGCTTTATTCTAAACAAGGTCCTTTTTTTTTGTTGGCCTTTTTTTTGCACAGCATGGTATATTTAAACTCTACAGTATAAATATAATATAAATGTCAGCGCTGGTACAAATGTGGTTATTTGCAGAAAATATACGTCGGCCCTGCTTCGAGCCCCGGGTAACCTTTTCTGAGTTTCATTTTAATATATATTGAATACACTGACTTTAAAACTCCACCAGGAATGGACAAGGAGAAACCACTCTGTTTTCTTTGTCCCCGAGGGCAGGAGCCGCGACTTCCATCCATTTGTATTTAAACCCCTCTCTGCCATCACAGCAATATATTTCCATTTTAAGTAACCGGTTCTGTATGATGATTTATCAATTTCTTTCGGTGATGCTTTTCACTTGGATGCAAAGGTAATCAGGGAGCAGAGAGCCGTCGCTTCGTTTTTGGATTGCGTGGAGGTTTTTTACTTTATATATTTTTTTTTGTTTATGGGGTGCGCGTCTGTCAACGTGAGGAAATTTTCATATTCATCCCAGCCGGGCGTCTGAGTTCACCTGCTCGAAATGTAATTGGAGAAATTCTCAGCTTGGCTCGCTAAAAGAGAAAAAAAAAGAGATTAAAATCCTGGCATCAGCTTTTGCATCCAGAGAAACGGAGGGAGGAGGGTATCTTTCATGCGAGCGTCTTCCTTCTCATTAAATAGCAATATAAAAACAGCGTAGGTCAGCCGTTCTGCTGGGCAAAGGCTGTTACGGCCCCATATCGCTTGAAGAGCGGAAAGAGACGAGGCAGCATCACAGGCCCATTGCTTTCTCTATCAATATGGATATTTAGGGTTGACCTACTACACATAGAGTAGGCTGGTTTACAGTTTGGCCATCTACCTGGATCAGAAATGTTCTCAGCATGCATATGTATGCACATGTGCTTACTGTAGGCCTCAGATTCCTGTTCTTAGGATCTTCTTTTGTTGTAGCTCATCTGTTTCAAGGTTTTACCCTCTTATACATTCTGAGATGCTTTTCAGTTCACCACGGTTGTAAAGAGTGGTGATTAGAGTCTTCATAGTCTTCCTGATGGCTCGAACCAGTGTTGGCATTCTCCTCTGACCTCTGCCTGCCTACCTGCCACTCACTTGAAGTTTTTTTTTTTTTTTTTGCTTCATACACCACTTTGTGTAAAATCTAGAGACTTTAATGAAATAATAATGAAACCAGCCTGTCTGGCTTGAACCGCCTTTTCACAGTCAGCGTCACTGAGCTTGGATTCAACCTTGTGTTGTGAAAGCCCTAAATCGGTTCTTTTGGAAAGTGACATATACACGATCACATTTTTAGCTAATGAGGAATGACATCATTTGCATATTTTGCCCAGGGTCGGGTTTAGTGCTCTACTTGGTGTAGTGGTTAGCACTGTCACCTCACGCCAGGAAGGTTCTGGATTTGATCCCTGGGTCAACCAGGTCACCTTTCTGTGTGGCGTTTGCATGTTCTCCTGGAGATTCTGTTGGGTACTCCGGTGTTCTCCTGCAGTCCAAAGACATGAGCATTAGGTCAGCTGGCTTCTCTAAACTGCCCCGTGTGAGGCGTCCCAGGCACAGCGGTGCACAAGTTAGTGCAGTCATAGTGCCAGTCCCAAGCCTGGATAAATTGGGAGGGCTGTGTCGGGAAGGGGATCCGGCAGAAAACCTGTGCCAAATTGACGAGCAGATGACGGATGATGCTCCGAATGGGAGCAGCTGAAAAAAGAAGAAGAAGAAGAAAGTTTTAGTGCTCTAATTTGCCCCCTTGTGGATTAACAGAGGCTAACACTTTTTTCGTGACTTTAACTTGGATTACAGGCAACAAGATGATTCTAAGGTTCATTTGATATGCCAGATAAGAATACTTATCAGATTGGGACTACATTTGCATCATTTGGCAGACACCCTTATCCAGAGCGACTTACATTTATTACTTTTATACAACAGAGCAGTTGAGGGTTAAGGGCCTTGCTCAAGGGCCCAACAGTGGCAAGTGTGGTGGTGCTGGAATTTGAACTCACAATTGTCCAAGCAGAAGTCCAGTGTCTTAACCAGTTTTCCTCTTAACCCCTTTTCAGCTTTTGGTGTGATGATGACTTGTACATCATACGGACATTCCCATGTCTTATCTTATCCTGTGTGAATCAGTAATAATCCTACGTATATAGTACAGAGTAGTACTTTGGATCCTTAAGGAGTTCATGCTAATTCAGACTCTGGAAATGTGTCGAAGATATAAAGGAAATTTTCATTGCACTGAAATGTGTAGCAGGATAAAGATTTGGCCAGAGTCTGGTTCCTGAAGCTCCCGACTGTCAGTGAGCTGTATCAGGAGAGGCCAAGTCCCTCAGGTGGTTGGACACATCGGGTTTGTCTTGTTAAGCAGAGCTCCTCCAGTGTGGATTAGACAGGCTCTAAAAGCCCACCATTCAGCTGGCAAACTACACCGAGAGTGTGGAGATCTCCATGTGAGTCTTGGCTATCGCGCCTGTTCGAAAATGGCCGTCTGTGACCAATAAGGATAATTAAATGAAAAAATATTAAAGGGAGACAAGGGCAAGAGCAGGGAAGTAAATCAGACCTTCCTGAAATAATAGCTTAAATATTAAAGAGAAAAGGTCAGAAGGTATAAGGAATGTGTCTGTGTGTGTTCAGAAGGAGACAGAGGGCAAGAATGGGGCCATTACTGTCCCATGATTGGATTTGTCCTTATTATTGATTTTTTTGTTTTGCTGTTTTTGTATTAGGCGGCACATTTTTCCCTAGGGCAAAGCAAATAAAACTGAAATAAGCTAGGGAGTTATATCGCCAATCTTCTCTCTCTCTCTCTCTCTCTCTCTCTCTATTTCTCTTTCTCTCAGTATTTTCTCTGTTTCCTCCGTCTGTCTCTCTTGGGTCCAGTGGATCACATTAAACTCAGTGTGTGCCTACAGATGGTTGGGTTGTATCAGGAGCAGATGGTCATGCTCAGATATTTATCTTACCACACACTGTATTTTCTCACTTTTTTGGTGGCTGAGGTGCATCTGAAGGTTAAAGCATTTTTTTCCTCAAAAAAAAGAAAAAAAAAGCCAGTATCCATGCTGTTCTGTTAAAGTTGGAGTCAACAAGTGAGAAGTACTTTGGTGGACCGGTTGAACATGATGTTATAAACTTAAACCTGCTGTCTTTCCTCCTTTCCAGCTCATCCTGGAAGCCCACAATGTCCCCGAGCTCTCCGCTGGTGTGAACTGCACCTTTGAAGACCTGGCTGAGATGGATGGACTTGTGGAAGGCAATCGCATCACTTGCAGCTCACCTGCTGAGAAAGAAGTCCCACGCATCATTGTAGACCAAGGTGTGTTTACACACGTTCCAGAGTATTGGAGCCAGCAATACCGGTCTTTCTCTTGGCAATGGTCCATTTGGATATCTCCAAGTTGGTTTCATATTCAAGGGTCACACAAGTAGCTTAGCTGTAAAAAAAAAAAAAAAAAAAAGAAGGACTATCAAAGAGTCTAGAAAATGCAACTTGACAATTCAGCACTAGATAATACGGCATTTGGTGAACAAGGCTTGGGCTTTAAATAAATGATCTGAGTTCATGATGAGACGCTGATACAGCAGGGTATAAATCGGAAAACTTATTAAGGGTGAGACACAGAACAGGTGAACACAATAGGTTAACACACAAATCACAGGATGGGGTAGAGACAGGATTAGAGCAGAAAGACAAACGCATGATGCAGAGCCGCATATCAAAAGATCATTGAGATGTCAAAAATCACCCCAGCACAACATGACTCAACAAACATATGTTTATGCTAATGACACGTAACGCCACATGGGCCATTTTCTCCCACCTATCACATCATTGCTCGGCCATTCTTAGCAATTTGCCTGACTCGAATTGTGTGAAAAGTTTCAACAGTAAAAACCAAAGCTAGGCTTGCGATTAGTATTCATATCTCTTCCTCCATCTTCAGCATCCTTATGGAATCCAACTCGAACCCTAGTACTGTTCAAATACTTCATGTATTTGTTATGAGTCCGGGTTGAATGAAATAGAAGGGGGATATTGGAGGCAGTGTCTATCTTCTATTATCTAAGAGACACTCCCACACCCACACTACTGCCTTTTCACATGCTGTTAAAGAATTATTCATCAAGCTGCTTGGAGAATACCAATAATTACAGCAATTACGTCAGTGGTGAGTGGAAATGGCACTGCGAATCAGTGCAGTTGGTGAGAGAGAGCAAAGTGTCAGCAGGAAAACAGTAGCCCTGGCTGAACTAAGATAAACGCCTGGTAACCCTCAAAGTCAACCAATTTAACCTCGCTCATGTCTTCACTTACTCACGTGGCACGGTAATTGGAGCGGCTGGATGGGACGATGTGCCCCGGACTCCTGGGAGACCTCATTTGCATCGGAGGCATCGAAGAGGCAGAGAAGGGGAAAGTGAAAGAAATTGAGAGATACCCCAGAGCAGAGACGGTGGTTTACATGCTCTTTTTGTTTCTCATTATGTTGCCTGCAGCTGTTGACTAGTGCAGCAGGGCATGTTTTGTAATTGAGTGAATAATCATTAGCTACACTGGCATTTCGCTGCCATCTTCATTCTTCCTGCAGCCCTTTCTTCCTCTCCGAGGATCTTTTTGGCAGTGGGATTTAAGAGACTTTGGAGCTGAAGTGATTAAATCTCTTCGGGTGATGGTGGTGATGCTCTCCACATCCACAGCTGTTCAGCCGGAGAAACAGTTTTGACAGCATTCATTCCACTAGATGAGAGCGAAAAAGGACAAACAGTCTCTCTCTGTCTTTCTCGCTCTCGTACCTGCCTGTTTTGTTCACCGCCTTGGTTGGTTAACTTCCGAATAATTGAAAAGTGCTCACATCTGGGCAGCTGTCATGAGGTGGGCAATTTTTCATCCTATGAAAGTGTCGCAATGTGATGCTAATAAAGACGACACACTGTGCTGGAAATCCCCCATCAGGCCATGAGGATACATGTTTATCCTAGACCAAATTTCTTCTCGAACCTGACAAACACCTATTTGAGCTGAACTCCACCCCTATAGGTGACCACACCCCATTTTTTGCATATGTCTTCAGAACCTTGTCCTGAACGTTCCATCGTGTGGCATCCCTCCATACAGTATAGTGAGTTATACATGCGGAATAAATCAAGCTCCTCCCTGTCTGGACTGATTAGCATGTCACAGCATGAAGATATCCAAATCATCCTAAGACTACTCCATAAAAGTATGTCTCGCACATGATGCAAACTTTAAAATTAAGTGGTTGGGCCTATCATCTGCAAAACGCCCATTTTTATGGCGTCAGCAAATCAAGGGATTTTCCTCGTGCACTTATTTTATATGAGATGTTCTAGGAGAACCTGTTGCACAAGGAGACCTGTAGGGTGACTTTATGAGTGTCTGCGAGAATAATGACAGCTTTAAGCATCCCTGGAGATGGAGGAAAGCTAAACACCATAAAATACAAAGCTTACCAACCTTCTATGGCCTCAGGATCTCAAAATGCCTGGTTTAGTGAGCCTGAGCCCACCTACACATGGAGGTATAAGGAGAAAGAGAAGAGAAGGTCATTCATTAACTAGCTCCCTTATCCTCGCACTATTTCTTTTCTCCTCAGCGTCATAACTATATGTGTCCTGTGTGACTCATTAAGAAGGCACACTCTCCAGGGTGTGTTAGGAGGTCTACACACACACACACACACACACACACACACACACACACACACACACACATGCGCGCACACACACACCAGAGATACCAGCCATCAAGGTAACATTTAGCAGGACTAATTAGGGCAGATTCTTTGTCAGCCACACTTTCCAGTGATTGATGAATGATTCCGTCTTCGTTGAAGAGAATGAGACAGAAGGAGGGAGAGAGCGAGAGATGGGGGTGCTAAGGAAGAAGTGGGAGATAGTGGGAGCGAATCAGAGGCAGAGATAAAGAGACAAAACAAGAGTGGGTGACAAAGAGAGGTGAGCGCTCTTCCATCGAGAGGGGAGATGTCGGCGTCCGGCTCATTGAATTAAACATGAGGTTCTTCATTAGCGCTGACAAAAGGACACCGAAAATCCTTTGTGCCTCGCATTCATCAACTTGTACAGGTTCCTCCGTCTTTCTTCCTTCCTAATCTCCCTTTTACAAAAGGACTTTGAAAGACTTTCAGATGGAGTTGTAGGTTTTATATTCAAAGGATAGCAGGTAGCAACGTTGTGTTATGCAGGTGAACTCCAACCCTCAGGCTTGCTGCTTTGTTACAAGGTATAATTATGCAGATATCTAACTGGAACATAGTGTACACATTCATGTCTGTGTCTCGTTTATGTTCTTTTATAGAGGTATCAGGGATAGGGATAGGAAGATATCAGAGGCTTTATTGAGTACTGTTAATAAAGCTGATGATTATTTTTTTTTCATTCAAGACTGATGATTCGAGTGTTTTCTTTTGGATTTTAAGCAAGCATGCCTGAAAGATTAGTGATCTTTGTTTACAAGTGTTGAGAAATCAAATTAGGGGACGAGCCAGACTTGATAAGTTAGTTTCACAAGTCTCGGCACAAGTTACAAGTCTACTGTAAGACCTAGTCGAGGTCAGAATCCCAAATTGTAGGGTCCAGACTCCAAAGATGCAGATTGCAAGCTGAGTCCTGAGCCTCAATCTTTACTCAACTATAGAATCCAGGTCAAGTCCCAAGATGTAGAGTCCAGTGTCCCAAGATATAAAGTCTGAATCAATCAAGTTGTCTACTGTAAGCCTGATCTGAGCCCTAAACCATAAAGTCTGAATTATGACAAGAGTCTCAAGTTGTAGTGTTTGAACTGAGCCAATCTGTGGAATGTTGTTGAATCATTTGAAGAGTCGAGAGTTTTGACCTGTAGAGACTGAATCAAGTGCAGAGTTTAAGCCTGAGTCAAATCCAGGGTCCCAAGATGAGTTGAGTTCAGACTCCAAAGCGATAGAATCTAAAGAGACAAATCCATGTCTGTTAAGTCTGAGTCTAGAGTTTTTAGCAAGTTGAGTCCTAATCTGCATCTTTTGCGTCAAGCCCAGATTCTCAGATGTAAAGGAAAATCCAGATTCCTAAGCTACGGAATCTAGGTTGAGTCCTGACTTCCAAAGTCAATCACAGAGTTCCAGACCACAGTCATAGTTGAGCATTACCACGGTATACATTTACATTTGTGTCATTTGACAGATGCCCTTATCCAGAGTGACTTACATTTATCTCATGACAACTGAGCAGTTGAGGGTGAAGGGCCCTGCTCAAGGGCCCAGAAGTGGCAGCTTGATGGTGCTGGAATGTGAACTCACGACCTTCCGATCAGTAGTCCAATGTCTTGACCCCTGATCTACCACTGCATGATTTATACCTATAACTAGAATCCCAAGGTATAGAGTTATACCTAAAAATAGAATTATAATCCAGTCCAAAAGTTCCATCCTACAGAGTTTGCGTAGAGTGCAGAGTCACGTTGAATCCCATGCTATAGAATCCAAGTCAAGTCCAGACACCTGAGGTATACAAGTCCAAACAGAGTCCAGAGTGTGGGACCAAGTCCCAAGCTGTAGAGTGCTAGCCAAGTCCAGTCTCAAGTTGTATATTCTAGGTCAAATCAAGGTATACAATCTGTACCACCGGAGTCGAATCCAGCATCCCAAGTGGTAGTCATGCTTGAGGGTCTGAGTCCAGGTCAGAATGTTGAAGTGTCACCTGTGCAGGGCTAAGATACATTTTTATACAATTGAAGAGTATAGAGAACATTAGCGTTCATTTAGAAGTATGTCCTTTTGCTTTCCAGGTGACCATCAGATCGTGCAACTCTACCTCAAGTCCAAAGAAACTGGCCTAGCTTTTGCCAACACAAGCTTTGTGTTTTACAATTGCAGTGTCCATAAATCGTAAGTATCTTTTTTTTTTTTTTTTTTTTACACTGTTTGACCAGCATTGACCTTAGTGTAATCCGAACCTCCTTTCCTAACTGCCTCTTTTGTCCTCAGGTGTCTTTCTTGTGTTGGAAGCCCATATCAATGTCACTGGTGCAAGTATCGTCACATCTGCACCCATGACCCGAAAACCTGCTCTTTCCAAGAGGGATGGGTCAAGCAGCCTGAGGTGAGTCATGATTTCTTACTTCTACCTCCTATTTAGAGTGCTCAGGGATGTTTAAACTCTCGAAATGGCACAAAGTGACGTTGTGATGAGCTTCTTTGAGACCAGCGATTCTAAGTTGGCTTTGATTTCCTTTAAACTTATATATTTAAGTAAGGAGGCAAGTTGGGAGCGATGCCATCTCACAGCATCTGGGTTAGCGTCTTTGTTGAGTTTCACGTTATCCCCAAGTTCAGATGGATTTCCCCTGAGAATGATTGGCTAATCTAAACTGGCATCCCATCCAGGGTGTTTTCCGACCTCATGCTTGGTGCTCCTGGAATCGGCTCCAGGCCTACCACAACCCTGACTAGGATAAATATTAATTCATTTATTGTAAGTCTAAATTCCACCCAGTGGTTCACTGCAGCTGGTGTATCAATATTATTGGCATCATGCTCATGTGTAAAAGCACTTGCTGAAACTCAGATTAATTAAAAGGCAGTTTGTGTTCAGAGTTTCATAAAGGCTCACATGCTCACACGTACTTCAAAAGAGGCACATGAGCGAGCAGTTGGGGTGTGAAAGGTAGAACCTGAGTTAAAGCCGTCATTCAAAGCTGTGTGCATATTTCACTATAGTTCAACCAGATTACATGAACTATTCCCTGTTGTTCTTCCTCCAAGCGTACGGGCATGGATAATGCTATGTAAAGCGTTAGTCCACCCCTGAGGTTGCATGTTTCAGCCAGATGCCCATGTTTGGTTTCTAATACTTGGCATTTATTAGCGTCTTTCATCTATGGCTGTTCACATTTGCATTTCTAATTATTGACCAGCGCACGTAGTCAATATTGACCGAGCTAATATTTGGATTTCTTTTTGTGGTCCCAACAACTGGCTTACAAAAGCAGGGATTGGACATTAGCACATATTAATGACATTTTCTCCACATGCTTTTGTTTGACTGCTGTTTTAGGGTAGGTGCTTCGACTGGCTAATGAGTTTTACTTTGGATTTCATTAATCTGCGATACCGGGGAGGTCGCGGATGGGGTCAGATTCTCGTCGCATTCAGTTGCTGCTTTCAGTTTAATGAGTTTGGATGTTTACCTTAGACATTTGTATTAATGACAACGAGGTGTCAACTTTGCTCATATAAATGAGATGGCCCTTCTCGCTGATCTTCTGTGGATGAAGCTCTGTGCTTTATTCCAATTACGGGATTTATATTAGAAGACGATCAAAGGGATAATCCAGAGGCATAAATGAAGGGAGGAGCCTTTTTGCCACAACAGGCACACAGTCAAAGTCTGTTTTTCTTGCTGCTAGGGCACGTACACACCGATGGGGGGTTAAGACAAACGTATCAGCGCTCCACCATGCTGACTGTGCTCAAACACAACTACTTTGCATTTAAATAGTCAGTAAAAAGATCACCTCATTATCAAAGGCTTCGCATACCGCGTGTTTTCTCATGCACTAGAATTTAAAGTACTTACTGGTACCAAGTGCACAATGTCCTTCTTTTATTTTATTAAAACAAAGTTAGGCAGGTGGGACCTAATAAACCAAATCAGAACTTTCATCAACTTTATTCCCCATCTATTTTCTTAATCTGCTCCTTCTTTCCATTCTTTCTCTTGTTTAAACCTAGCATGCTTTGGTATTGCTTCCCATTCTCTCTGGGTTAATACGGCCATGTTGAGTCATGTCGGGTTGGCATTGGTGTTGGCACTTGTCGTCGTCCTCAGCTAGCCTCTGGCAGAACATGCCATGACTAAATAACACATCTGCCTTGGCCAGACACCCAGCCTGCTTTTATTCGGAGAGAAAGAGTGTGACGTGCCACCCCTGCTACTCCTCTCCCATACCAATAGCAGCACTGCAGATTTCACGTGCCACACATGAGCCACGACTGGAAGAAGGTTTAAAGTGTTTGATCAACAGAAAAATATGTTCACCCTATCAAGCACAATTTTGACTCCCGACAGTGCCGCAGCCACCCATGGCCACGAGTTCAAAAGAGCAAAATTGGCCATGCTCTCCGGGTGGGATTGGTGTTGTTACTGTCACCCCTGGCAGTCAGATTGACACTACCCAATCGTGCGCACGTGTATGCAATTGAAGCAGATGGTGGCCCTTTTCCCCAAGCATTTTCAGATGCCTTGTGATGTAGCATGAGGAACCCTTTGAAAAGTCTCTGGTTTCACATGTCTGAGAGGAACCACTTGGTTGCTTTCACCTTTCCTGGTTTGTATAGTCATGTCAAGGGTAGCTAGTGGCTTGGGAATTGTCAGATGATCAAATTGGGAAGAACTCTGGGGAAAAAAATCCCCCCCATCCCAAAAAACAAACCAAGATGCATTGAGGAGCTTGCAGGGAGGGAGAGTGAGAAGAACCAGGAGGGCAAATCAATCTTCTGGACTGCCTCAAGTCCTATTAAGACGTTAATTTGCAGCCTTTATTGGCAGGAGGTCTATGTGATTGAAGAGATAGTGTTGTGGAAGGCTGATTTCTGAAAGACGTAACTACCTTCCCTCTATCTTCGTCTGCTTGGCTTTATTTTCCATGCAGCAATTGTTAGAAATGATAAATGAGAAGAGAGTTACTGTATGTGTTTCGGGGAGTACAGGAAGAAGGATGGGACAAAGGTAGGGGAAAAAAAGGTGAAGGATAGACGAGGTGATTGCAGCGTGGAGGAGAGTGAAATGTAAAAGCACAGGAGGGAGGGAAAAAGGCTGGCTGGATGATTTGAAAGCCTCAGAAGCTTGCATAGCAGGACTGGTAGTCACCCACTAGAGCTAGAGAGACAAAATGAATCATTCCTGTACTGTCTGGATCAGACACAGCCATCTCTAACACACGTACACACACACGATCACGCTCTAATTATGGATCTGCCCATCTGTGCCAGATCCACTCGGTATGCCAAGGCTTTTCCCGCCCTCGCTCTCTCGTTGCCTTTCTCTCTCACACCTCTCGCTGTCACCCTGTACCAAATAAACTCGATTCCGCCATCGTCCGTGCTCCTCCCGCACCACAGTAAACATGTGCAGTGATTACAGCCTGAATCACTCCACCTTTCCTCCTGTTTACGAGCAAACCCCGGTGTACCTCCTCTCTCAATAAAGGCCTACAGAGCAAACATACACAATCCCCCGCCCTCGTTTTTCTCCGAAATGTCATCATTAAATCATCGTTTCATTATTTTTTTCATGTATCATGTATCATCTCTCTCCCGTTTATGAACAGCCTTGAGCATGTGTCAGATTTTCAATATATCATTGTCAGACAGTGGAACCAAAGGTGTCAAGACATGGATCTCCTGGATGTGCGTTGCAATATTATGTTTGATTTATTTATTCATTGGGATTCCAGTAAGGTTCTCAAATGTCTTTCGCTCCGGGGTGGTGATAATCAATTCTGGCTGGGCTGAACAGACTCTGCTCTTCTCTAAAGGTGTCTCTAAGGAGTGGCTGCCACATGGAAGTGTGTATAGAAGCGTCTCCACGTGGACAGCATCGCGCTCTGGTCAGATTCCGCATGGAGACAGGGCTAATTCCTCTTGGTTTGTGCTTGCCTGTGGCTGGTGACTTGGCTCCGGTCTTGTTGGTGTGTTCCTTGGAGATCTTTTGTGACTAAAGTCATTGCTCTGAAGCAAGACACCTTTAGGGTTTTTTTGTGTCTGGAATGTTACAACCTGTTCCTGCGGTCTTCCATTAGAGAGCAGCAGCCTTGAAATTTCCATGGCCCTTCTGTGATTAAAGAAAAGCTAACCTATGGACAAGTGGATATGCTTCTGTACCTCACTCTGTATAAAGGCATCTGCTAAATGTCATAAATGTATGTAAATGTAAAATGCTTGGGCCCCTCCTTGATCAGGTCTTTGGCCCACTGATGCTTGGACCCCTAGGTGCATTTTCTTCATTGTCTAGAAATAAGTCTTGTAAACTATCATATCATTTTGAATGTAAACCTTATAATTACTTTGGCTTAACACAAATAACTGTGCGGTTCATGATGTTAGGAAAGCTTCTACATGTTTAGCTCTTTTTTTTCCCAGAGAGCAATATGGCTTCACAAGGATTCTTTGAATGTTCAATGGTTTCTAATGAGGATCTTTAAGGCTTCCCCCAAAAGACACAACCTCTTGAGAAAACACAGAAATCTTCTTTAGGTTGCAAAATGTAACACGTCTTGTAAAATACATTTTCTCCAAAGTTGGTGGTTTGCCAATTTCCTCCCACTAGTTAGCGCTTCCTTATCACATGACTGGTTAGTGTCAACAGAACATGGCCAGTGTTGTTCTCGTGGAGTCATGGGTGCCAGCCTTGATTTCAATGACTGTAGATGACTTGATTTCAGTAGTTTGGTTATGTATCTATGACTGACTCCCATTGCATAACTGTACCAGTGAAAGTAGGACAAATTCTATACTATTAATACCAAGTGTCCCGCCGATGTTAAAGGCGTCATTCCCCGAGAAACTGTTTAATACTTGTTCTTTCTGAAATATGATAGGTCACTCCTAGTTGCATATGCATGCTGCACTTGAAAATGTTCTTCTACCCCCTTTGCCTGCACCAGCCATAGAAAGAACCTAGATGGAAAAACGCGCGAATCAGAAAAAGCCCTTCGAACTTATGTCACTTCAAAAATTAGTCGTCATGGCCTCACCCACCTTGGCTTGCGCCCGCCCACGGGAAGACGGTGTTGATTTTGCAGCCAGGAGACAGCAGGGCCCGTCTCGGCAGGTAGAAAATTTAAGTTGACATGCAAATATTACCATTCCGAAACGTTCATCGACAACCGATCAGGAAGCGGTTCTTGTGCTATCTTCTCCTTCCTGCTCGGATTCAGGATCAAAAACATAAGGCTGTTTCTCTGAAGACATTTTGTTGTAACCTTAGAGTGTTCTGAGTTTTAGCAAGCAGAGGCAGGTCGAACCTTGGATGACCCAATGGAGGGAGCGTCACAGTGCCGTTAGCCAATCAGAGGCGATACGTTTGCATGTCATGAATATTCATGAGTACGTGCAGAAATCCTGTCGTTCTCCCCCCACCCATTCCTCCACCAAACTAGAACAGCCTGAGACAGGAGCACCAGAGTATTTTTTTTTCACCAAAACCGACTCACAGGGCGTTCATTCATACTAGAGACCACTGCAAAATTAATGAAAAAACAATGCAAAGACCCCTTTAACAGTATACACTCCAATGCAGGAGCTTCATGGTTCGATTAAGCTTTTCCTCGGGATGTGGTTTTATCTGAAAAACTAATAAAACCAAAAAAATCATAGGTGTTGCTCTCCTCCTTGTTTGGTGAGGGACAGTTTCTAGCTCCACCCATATGTCCAGAATCCCTGCTTGGTTCTCCTGGTACCCTGGAAAGACAGTAGCCCAAATCAGTGCCTGATGTTTGATGGAAAAAGCATCATTTGTTCATTACTTTTGGTTGCACAGTTATAACAGTATTGCGTCCTTATTTCATTATTATGTTCTGTCCATAATTCCCCGGAGACCACTGTATTTCTCCAATCGCTGCCTCGAAAACGTAATAACTGAAGCCTCTGTACTAAAGCCTTCCAGGTTAGTGTCAATCACTTGGACACATAAAGCTGCAAATCTGAAGGACGGTAGAGAGAACAAGAGCAACCTATTCCCAAAGAGGAGAGGGAAAAGTGAAGAGCTGGCACGGCTGGCATGGCGATGACAGCACACGTTTTATCAGCATAACATGGCTATAAATTCAGAAACGAAGTTCGAGACTGATTATATGAGAGTGGGTTTGTTTACGCCCAGGAGAGACGCTATGCAGATGTAGCTTTATAGTTACATAGGGGTGCTTTTCTCTAAAACATACTGTTAGCTAACATTAATTAGCCATGTGTTTGATCTGAAGGTTTCCTTAGGGGGTTGGTGACTATGATTGGGGATTTAGTGTTCAGAATTGGGGCTGAATCAAGGGGCAACGCTGTCTTTCCATGAGGGAAGGCAGCGTGTTTATTTCCATCTGCGGGTTTAACTCTGCCTACTCACGTGGGCGCTGAATTGGATAAGGGGCGAGGGGTGAGGAATGCAGTGTTTCTGCGTGTCTGTGCGAGCGCAAGCATTTTAGAACAACAATTATATGTGTGGGTGAGTGTGTTTTTGTGTTGTGCATGTTTTAATGTCAGTTTATGAATTTCAATGCGAGCTATTTGAGCGTGCAGGAAGAAGAACGTGGGTATGCGCGCGTACCGTATATGAGCGTAGGGACACATAATTGCGATAATGTTTACGTGCTTGAAATCCCCGGGGCTTCTACAGTTGATCGATTCTGCAGATTGTAACTGAATAAAAGATTTAACACCACTGCAGATGTTTGAACCAAAAGAGTAACAGTAAGATAAATAAATGAATGTTTTAGCATGCTTTTAGGGCAGTTCTGGGAGGGGCTCAAGGGGGAGATGATGGGGTGTGGCTTCATTTAAAATGTGGTTGACCGTCTGCGCGGCTTATTACCAAAGATTTCAACAAAGTTCGTTTTAAAAGCAATTAAATAGGAAAAGATTCGTTTGACACAATCGAGTTTGACTGATTGTGGGGATTTTTGGGAGTCTCGCATGATAGACGATCGCATGATCACAGGAGACACGGTATCTTTTCGTGTGATTACATGGAAGTATTTTGGAAAAGCCAAGACTGCTATAGTTTGCTCTTAAGTTTGTATGATGCAAACCAACAAACACTTAAAAAGACAAAAAAAAAAATCTAATCTTTCTGAACTTCTACACTGCACAGTCAAGTTGACACTGGAGACTCCTTCCATAAATGTTAACTATACATTTCATTACAGAAAACTTCACCATATCAACAAAGATCATACGTGATTTTATGAGGCGTCTAAGTGTGACATACAAAAGAATAAGTTGAGAAAAAAACTATAATCACCTCCACTAATGATTAGTAAGAGCTAGTGCTGTGTGTTAGACTTTAATTAGGCAAAAACACACAAGACGTAATATGAACAATTCAGAAAGGATTTTTTTTTTTAATTTTTAATAAGCACATTAACAACACAGCAATATGTAAAGTGTTTTTATTTATATTTAGCTATTAACGCCGCTTCTACGAGAGGATGGAAGAGAAAAATGGGAATAAACAGAGGTGAAAAACAAACGTAAAGGAAAAGATCAATTTTATAATAAAAATTAAAATAAAAAAAAAATGAAAAAGAAAATGTAAAAATATTGTAAAAAAGGGGGGAGACAGAAAAGAGAAAACAAATACTATACACATTGACAATTCAAAATTGAGTATTTTGGCAGTAAATTGGCAACAAAAGTGAATACACCCCTAAGTGAAAAGGTCCAAATTGTGCCCAATAAGCCGTTTTCCCTCCACGGTGTCATGTGACTCGTTAGTGTTACAAGGTCTCAGGTGTGAATGGGGAGCAGGTGTGTTAAACTTGGTGTTATCGCTCTCACACTCTCTCATACTGGTCACTGGAAGTCCAACATGGCACCTCATGGCAAAGAACTCTCTGAGGATCTGAAACAAAGAATTGTTGCTCTACATAAAGATGGCCGAGGCTGTAAGAAGATTGCCAACACCCTGAAACTGAGCTGCAGCACGGTAGCCAAGACCATACAGTGGTTTAACAGGACAGGTTCCACTCAGAACAGACCTCACCATGGTCCACCAAAGAAGTTGAGTGCACATGCTGAGCGTTATATCCAGAGGTCGTCTTTTGAACATAGACGTATGAGCAAACGATGCCGTGATCACTCACCTTGCCTCACTCTCTCCTGCAACTCACGGAATTACCTTGTGTGTGTATACCGGTGTATATATATATATATATATATATGGAATTGGAATTTATATATTTCTCTAAAGTTCTTTTGAGGCAATGTCCACTTAGTTCCTGTACGAATAAAATTGAATTAAATGAATATATCACTTGAATATGTTGTTTTGAATGGATGCATGAATGTAAGATCTGATAAGCTGAAAACATAATTCCTCCACCACCTAGTGACACGCGTAGAAAAATATGACGGTAGAGTGAACAGGAAGGAGCTCCCTCAGAGAGGAGTGTTTACTGTTGGATGGTGCCACCATAACACCCCAATGAGCCTCACTTTACAGCTCTGCGTTATGCATAATTGAAATAACAGAGCGCTAAATTCGGGCATTTGGATCCAAATAAAGTTTCACGCCTCAGGTTTAACGCACGCTGAAATCCACACCGATCATAAGCCTCTTATCACCGAAAGCCAAGAGCGCTGGGATGACATGATGCCCTATATTCAGAGCACGATGAAGTGGCACCTATGATACACTTCTGAACTGTCTCACAAGCCGGAGAAGCATCTCGCACACCTGCTGTAATTGCAGACACGCCGACTAGAGCAGCAAATGGAAAGTAAAAACCACAACCTGTCAGAAACGGAGAAAATCATCGTGTTCACACCGTCACGCTAATTCTGCTCAAAACATCCTTGAGTCAAAGAACCGGGAATCCTGACAGCTAGAGATAAATACCTGGAAAAGCCCATAGACATAATAGCAGGTGATGGGGGCTTGGAGAATAGAGTTAGTGTTGGCGTAAATAATGGCACCTGTGCCGCATGGGAAGAGTCCAGTAGAGATCCTTGGAGAGGATTCGATGATAGCGTTGCCAGTATCTAAAGTGAGGTACATCTATGAGGCATCTGGTATTCCCAACAATGAGCCAGCTGAAGACGTAGCCAAAATTCCCTATTAATTAGACCGGAAAACTATTAACCCTGGTGCAATCTCAAATGGGGAAACATTTTCAAGTATTTTCACACCGTAAACAGAACCCATGCTGGTTTATTAGAGGATTATCACAAATACAACTTTCCAACCTCAATGGCAGGAATGACATAAGTACAAGCTTGGGAAAATAGCTTTGATATCAGAGGCACATTGCAAAGAAGAAAGAAAAAAGAGAGAAAAAACCGTTTAGGTTTTATTTTACGTTTAGTAGCGTAGTCACAGAGTAGACGTATAATATACGTACACTGGCTTACACCTGTAACTGTTGTAAAGATCAAAATGTGACCCGTGCTGGCATAATGAGTCAGAATGAGAAAATTTTCCAAAGTGAGTTATTGTTACTTCCACATTTTCCATATGAAGACCTTCAAAATGAGACATGGTTTGTTGAAATCAGACAAAAACATGACCGCCTAGCGACTAGCCAAATTCATTTACGTCTATTTAGGGTTTGGAAACTCACTTTCCATTGGTTCATAAAAGCGTCATTGGGAATTCCATGTGTATTATCAGGAAGTAGAGGAGCTACGCTTCACAACGATACCAAACACGGGTAGGGGGATTCCCCCGTCTCGCCGCGAGCGTGCGGTGAAAAACACGGATTTATCATGGAATATTACGACAAAGGACTAATTAATGAAGACATACGAATGAACACAATGAACAAAACCTTAAAATAAAAGTAGTTCGGGATGTTTTTCTTGCTATTTTATCATGGGGATCAATAAATGAGGGCTTTATGGACTCCTTTTTGAGAAAATCTCATTTCATCCGAAACCACGTTTTGCCTCTTAGCTCATAATTAGCCTACGCACATTCCGACTCATTATGCCAACACGGGTCATGAATAGATCCGGCTAGCTAACTAGGTAATGCTAAGAGGCTAGAATTCTGGATTTACAAATAGGAAAGACAAACATAGCAGTGCAGGAAGTATACTTTAAAAAGATTATCCCAGGTCTGAATGAAGTTAAAATGAAGGTTTGTTTGAAATGTGTTCAAAGCTATTTGGCCAAAGTGAATACAATAATTGACTCCAAATATCAACTATGGATCCCCAAGTGGGGTCACATTCTACAAACGTGATGGCGAGCACCGACATTAGTGGAGAAATCATGACATGCAATCATGTCGTTATTAGGAAAATAAATAAATAAACAAACAAACAAACAAACATGGTATTCGGACCTATGACCAGAATGTGATTAGAAAGTAGATACACTAATACCATAAGACCTAAAGACATTAAAAAAAGAAAAAAAAACACATAATCGCTAATAGTTTTAGTGTTAAGCCCTTCATGGGTTCACAGAAATGTCAATGTCAAATAAAAAGTTTGCTTGATAAGCCCTTGTAGGGTGAGCATACTTTAAGTGTTTCTTTCAGGAGCAGGATTTACCCAGAAGGCACTGCGAGGCCTGATGTAATCTCTTTTAAAAACAGCAATAACCAAAATGTCATTTGATTTGCTGCGTTCACGTCGGGTTTCTTATGTGGTCAAATATGATTATGACAGCTGACATAACGTTGTTACGAGCTAGCTCTTAGCGAGTCTGCTAAAAGGCAAGTTGGTATCATATAGTCAGAAAGAAAGCGTTCTTGCCGCCGAGGCTTTTATAAATCCGTTTCCTGTCATACTGCACTTTCTAAGCTTAAAGAGACCACTTGTATGAAGTGCTTGAGGTGAATAGATCAAGGGCATGTTCTAAATGCGTGATGTGTCTCCGAAATATCAAAATGAAACACCTAGAGATGTCTGGTGAAGGAGAACAGTGAACTGCAAGATAAAAAAAAAAAATTTAAATGGGGTAATGGCTTTATTATAAACATGTGAATTAATTGAAAGCTTCTGAAGAATCAGAATTGAACAGCGCCGGTGTGTAAATATGACTACAGCATGTGATGGTCCTCTGTAGCTCGTGATTCACGCTAATGAGGTGGTCAGACATGTGTGCGTGTGTGTGTGTGTGTGTGTGTGTGTGTGTGTGTGTGTGTGTTCTATTATGTGTGATATGAGTGATTAAAAAAGACGACAAGTTGTGAGTGCAATCTAAAATTTGGACTCACAGAGAGCTTGTCACAATGAAAGATGATGAGAGTGATTTTGTATGCTTGAATGCTTGGCGTGTTTGTCTTGCTCATTATGAATTTCTGTGACAATGTTCGAGTGTGTGTGTGTGTGTGTGTGTGTGTGTGTGTGTGTGTGTGTGTGTGTGTGTGTGTGTGTGTTTATCAGTAAGGTTCCTGTTTCTGCTCACTTTGTGAAGTCTGCATTCCGCCCTCTCGAGAAGTTTCTTCAAACTACATCTGGTACCTTACTCAGTAAAACTGTTTAAGATAAAACTTCCATTTTCAGGTGCGACAGAAACAGTCCAGTTTTACATGTAAACAACCGTCCTCATGCTCATCCTTTGCTACTTCATCTTTTATATGATCTATAATTGGCTTTTTGACAGGCATTGTTGAGGTTTTTTTTTTTTTTTTTTAGTATGCAAACCGGTCTGCCGTTCGGATAAAACCTAATAAAACAAGCATATGTGTGTGAACAGGAAGGAAAACACCATACGCACTCTCTTTCTGTAGTGTTACTCTGTGATCGTACTCGGTGCAGGAAGGATCAGGGGTAAAAAAAAAATCAAAAATTGAGAAAAAGACTTGACACGTGAATGAGTTCTGATTTCGGGACTTTTGGGGATGATTAAGTAGTTTTCTGTTTTATGTAGAATGAGAAATGATTGTGGTGCAAGATTTCAACCGTAAAGGTGCAGTAAGGATATCAGCCGTAAAGGTGCGGTAAGGATATCAGCCGTAAAGGTGCGGTAAGGATATCAGGCATAAAGCTGCGGTAAGGATATCAGCCGTAAAGGTGCAGTAAGGATATCAGCCGTAAAGGCGCGGTAAGGATATCAGGCATAAAGCTGCGGTAAGGATATCAGCCGTAAAGGTGCAGTAAGGATATCAGGCATAAAGCTGCGGTAAGGATATCAGCCGTAAAGGTGCGGTAAGCATATCAGCCGTAAAGGTGCGGTAAGGATATCTGCCGTAAAGGTGCGGTAAGGATATCAGCCGTAAAGGTGCGG
>JAQMCW010000004.1:3111761-3125457 GCA_030068335.1 Chrysichthys cranchii
TTTTTTGTCCGATTTCAACAAACCATGCCTCATTTTGAAGGTCTTTAGATGGACAATGTGGAAGTAACAATAATTCAGTTTTGAAAATTTCCTCAATCCGACTCATTATGCCAGTACTGGTCACGTTTTTTGCTGTATCTTTCTTTATCATTTATTATAAATCATTCATTCAGTTGTTCAATCAGTCATTCAGTAAGTCAATAAGTCAGTCAGTCAGTCATTGTTTCTCTGTTTTCACCACTCTTCACATGAACCCAAATAAAACATACTACGTTATAAACCACCATTACTTTCATTGATTGGTGTATTTGATCCTTCATTCATTCATTTATTCATCATTTCTCACTTTCACTTATCTCCAGGCAAAGTCTGATCCTAATTATATTATATGCTGCTCATTCATTCATTTATTCATGCTTTCACTGCACTTTAGAGAAACTCCTCTGTAAACCATGCAACACTATTAGCCACTCTTCCATTTTAATTCACTCATTCCTTCATTCATTCAGGCTTTCATTCATTCATTCATTCATTCATTCACTCATTCAGGGTTTCACCACTCTTCAGATGAACTCTAGTAAACCACATTACATTATTAGCCACTCTTCCATTTTCATTCATTCATTCATTCATTATTTCATTTGTCTTTGCCTATTTTCATCACTCACCACTAACCAGTCTTACACAACATGCTACAATATAAGTCATTCATTCATTCACTCATTCATTTACAGTTACCTGCTTTCACCATTCTCCATATGGACTCGAATGCTATGTTATAGAAGCTACACTCAGCATGAATCCTGTTCTTCTCCCCCCTCTGCGAATAGGAATAAGAATAGCAGGGTGCCTTCAGCTCTAATTCTGTCTCTCACCAGTCAGACACATCCTGCCCCGTCCAAGGCACTGACATTAATTCTTTGATTTCCTGTCGGGAAACATCTCACTGTGTTATATAAGCTCTTGCTGACATTTTCTATATCTGAGCAGTCTGAATGCTATCAGCAATCGAGAATCTCACCAAAGTGCTAGTTCACGCACTCAGACTCGCTCGGTATGTGCGATGATGAAAAGAAAAGAAAGACTTCGCCTTCTCCAGTGATTTTTTTTATAGTAGCTTAAGATACTGATGAAGTTAATGGCTGTAATTGCTTCGCTATTAGAAAGAGAAGTGTTTTTTCCATTCCCATCATGCTCCCTGTGTGGTCAGAGCCACTCTCCTTTCTCTCTGGACCATCCTCTTATATTTCACATTATCTGTGTAATGAACAGCAGTTATAACTCTCTGGTTAGATTCCGGATAGATAAAATAATGCGGTAATTGTCTCCCAGCCCAGCGCTCATGTATTCACCAGCGCTTCGGAGACGATCCACAGACGATCACCTTAATTAACCCTGTAAGTGTGTCAGGTCTTGGGTTGCCAGATTGTGCTGAGACAGGGAAAACTCATTGGGATGGAAAATCCCCTGTCTGTGTGCTGATTGAATCTATTTGTCTGCTTGGTCAAGGCTGTTTCATAAAGTTGCACTGCCTGAGTGGTTATATCTGAAAAATCCATTATTGAATTGGGAGCAGGAGAGACTGTATTTTCTCGAAGGCAATTTTATATTCTAAAAGAAAAAAAAAAGATAATATTATAAGAGCGGTTTGCTAATGTTCTTCCATATAGAATGAATTCTAATTTTAACTTGCATCATTGTATAATATAATATAATATAATATAATATAATATAATATAATATAATATAATATAATATAATATAATATAATATTATATTATATTATGTTCTATTATAGCATTAATTTTCTATAAAATTGCCTCTGATTACACAGTAATGTAGCTTCAAATCATAGTTTTGTAGCCTATTAATCCATTATCGCTTCTATAGTAACAGGGACTTGTACGACAGACGCTCCACATAACCTCAGACTAATCATAAACCGATTCTGAAATGTCATTATTTAACATCTATCATTATTGATATGGTGTAGCTATCTGTAAACACATTTATTTGATGTTTTAATGGAAGGTCAGAGTTAAAGAAATTGTTTTTTTTTTTTGCCACAGGATAGTTATTGCTTTTTCACACACAGGAGTGATAAGGCAGGATAAGTGATAACAGGAACTCCTTTTGTGGTTATGCATTAAAATGTAGATAGAAAGTTATGATGTGTCATTTTGCTGTAGTATAAGAGCAATAAAATGCTTCGGGACATGCTGTTACGGGCAAATAATTAACTCCAAAGTCTATAGGGTTTGTATAGTGCGTGCACGTGAGTAAATGGTATAGCTTTTTATTCTGCTCATTCCGTAATAAGGAACAATTGTCTTCCACTTCTGCAGGTGTCCGATAACGTACTGGTGGCCCTCGTACCAAAGCAGGTGACTGCCTACAACTCTGTTAACAACTCCACCGTCTCCAGGACATCCGCTAGCAAATACGGTAGGCATCATGCTTCTGATTTGGACAGTATCTTAGAAGTATCTGACTATGTGAGGATTTTTTTTTTTTTTTTTAAAAAGAACCAGTTTCGTAGAAAGGTAAGCGCAGACAGTGAAATGAGAAGTATCTTTCAGCAATATCTAGCCATAAAGGCAAGAACCTGAGAGAGCTTTACATGAAAAGAGTTGCCATCACACAAAGGTGGACGGAGGAAAATGAGTCTCTTTGCACTTGACTTCCCTCCCGAGACGTATCCGTCCGACTCGTATCGCCCAGCGTGCTATTGGATCCGATAAAGTAGAAGATCAAAGGGCCGGGGCAACACGAGCACTCTCCGACACACATCAAATAGAGCATTAACAACATCTCATTTCCATAGTCTTTCACCTCGGCTCCAAATTAGCCCTAAATGAAGGGAGAGAGCCTGTGTGTGGCAGACACGTCCTGGGGGCTGAGAAGGAAAAGTGTGGGAGTGGATGGCACACATCTTTTTAGTTCCTTTTTAGAATTAATTTCAAACGAAAGGGGACTTTTTTTCAAATGAGCCCAACTGGAGATGCTCTTTGAACCAACAGGACAAAAGACACTGAACCAAGAGGACAGAAACGCACTCATTACGCTGCCTTCCTCTCGGCATCCGAACCCCAGCGTGCAATTTACCAGCGAGCGTCTGAAGGCTGAGGTCTGCCATGCAGAGCGCTCTTCATTGTTGTGTGTTTGGGGATTTCTGGAATGTTCCAGGTGCATGTAGCTGCATTTCAGTGTTGCATTGTGGGTAAATTATTAAAAACCTTAATAATAAGCTGACTTAAACTAAGCTAACCCTAACCCTTCACCACACTACACTATACTATACCACATTCTTTACCATACTATGATATTCTATGCTGTACAATACTGTGCAATGCTACACTATCCTATACTATGCTATGCTCTATCGCACTATATTATTCTATACTAGACTATACTATACTGTACTCTACTATTCTATACTATAATATAATATTCTGTGCTATACTATACTAGTGCTGTGCAATGCTACACTTTAGTATGCTATACTATACTACACCATTCTATACTATGCTTCATATACGATAATATTCTAGGCTATACAATACTGTGCAATTCTACGCTCTACTGCACTACATTATTTTATATTAGACTATACTATATTCTACACTTTACTATACTATACTATAATATTCTATACTATACAGTGCTGTGCAATGCTACACTTTACTATACTATACTACACCATTCTATGCTATACTATACTATAATATTCTATACTATACAATACCATGCAATGCTACACTATACTATACTTCCCTGCACTATCCTATGCTATACTGTGTTTTTATTATTCTGTACTATACTGTACTGTACTATATGTGCATACTATACTGTACTATACTATACTATACTGTGCTATACTATACTATGCTGGGTTTTTGGGTTCTTCAACATCATAATTTCTCTAAAATAAAAGGTCTACCCTATGGCATACTATAATATCTTATAGTATTTCATACTATAATATAGTGTATTGTAGAATGCTGTACTATATTTTATTATACAATGTTGTACTATGCTGTGCTATACCATGCTAAATTATACATCAGTTACACTGTAATATGCCATATTGTACACAGGATCTGTGGGTCCTTAAAAATATCTGTACAGTACCGTAGCATAACATACATCATAACATACCATACTGTACTGTACTACACTATGCTATACTGTACTATGCTATGCTATACACACAGTCTGCAGGTTATTAAAGGCTTATACTATGCTATATATACATTCTAAATTGTCCCATACTGTGCTCTGCTACAAATGACGACACTATACCCTACGATACTATGCCATACCATACTGTACCATACAATAATATTCTATTGGTTCTGCAGGTTATTAAAAATATCTTAATTTATCTGAAATTACATTTTACAAAAAAAAAATTAAAGGCCTGTGCTAATTGTACCATACTACACTATATCATACGACACACTTACTACACTCTTGTATACTATACTATACTATACTATACTATACTATACTATACTATACTATACTATACTATACTATACTATGCTATGCCATGCTATGTTTCACTACACCATACAGTATTATTCTATGTAAGTATATAACTGTGTTCTGCTATACTATCCTGTGCTATATTATAGTATAGTGTGCTTTAACATGCTATACTGTAATATAATACACGGTACTGTACTATCTTATACAGTACCATATCTCAGAGTAGTCCCTTATTTTTCATTGGTAACATGTAATTTCATTCAAATAAATATTTTAAGAACCTGCAGATCCCCCGATCTTAGCACTGTTAGGCTGGGAGAACCTACGCACAAGTAAGGTTATTTATAATTTACCCACAGTGCAACACTGTAATTCAACTGTGTCCACATTACAGTCTACAAATACCTAAACCCAGTACACTGCAGACGGCCGTGCGTGCCAGACCTCAGCCCTCAGACGCTCGCCAGTAAATGATGCCAATAATGTGTGAAAACACTGTAGAACTGATGGGATTTGTGGTATTTTTAAATCCAGTTTCAAAGATGTAAGTATTTACCCTTCCCCTTATCCACACTCACATCCTCTCCTTCTTTTCCTCATGTCCTGATTGTCCTCCATGTTTCTTTTCTTTCTTTTGCGGTTTCTTTGTCTTCTCCCTCCGCTGGTCAGGAACCGTTTTGCTGTCTCTCAGCAGAATTGTTCTCTCTCTAGAGAAATTTGATTTCTGCTGCATCTAACATGGTGAAAGCTCCACGTATGTGTAGCAGATTTGCTGATCAGTCCTTTTCACGCTGCGTAAACATTCCCTGAACTCCCTGCCTTTTATTTATTTATTTATTTTTTTTTTTTAAATGTCATGCTCACCCCTGCCGCTGGTGGGGCCATAAAAATTTCATCTGCCTCGACACCTGTTCGATTGGCCGTCCACCAGGGCGAGCAGAGGAGGCACGATGAAAAATTAAGTAGGCTGTACATGCTAAAACATTCATATCCAATCTTCAACCCAGTGTGAGCAGATAGGCCCGGATTCGAACCGCCGAGTATTCTGGTTGAAAATAAAGAAATAAATGACCCCGTCTTTCTCTGGTGATCACCACCTGGGATCTTTTTTATATATATAATATATCTTCCTTTTTTCTTTTTTCCAGAAAACATGATCAAATACACAGGAAGCCCAGACAGCCTGCGCTCTCGTACCCCCATGATCACACCTGACCTGGAAAGTGGAGTCAAAGTTTGGCATCTGGTGAAGAACCATGAGCACGGAGACCAGAAGGAGGGCGATCGCGGCAGCAAGATGGTCTCTGAGATTTACCTGACCAGACTGCTAGCTACCAAGGTGAGCTTTTCTCCAGAGCTTTGCTCTGAAAGATCAATAAAATGCACTTGTTTCATACCCCATATTTTCTATCTCACAGACTTATTCACTTACGTAAAAAAAAAAAAAAGTATCATCACAAAAGCGCAATATTTTGGTGAAGGATAAATTGGATCACGGTGTTTCAATCAGCTTCAGCTGGAGAAACGTAATGTGTTTATTTGTGATCATTTGTTTCAGACACAAACTATAATTTCTGCCAGGTTGCTATTTTTTGTTATACAGCGTGGCTCGTCATTAACTGCGAACAAATTAATCATAAAATGACACACTGTAGTTCTCTTATAAATATCACAATGACCCAGGGATATTAATCCCGCTCAGGAATGTCTGCTATAAACGAGCTCTTATTGATCATCAAATCATCAATATGACACATTTTTGTCATCCATTTCAAATTATTTTGCTGTTAAGAAATGCCCCAAGATGCATTTTTTCAGATTTTCTGGAACCCAGCACAATACCACCACCAGTGGTTGTAAGAAAAATGTCCAGAATGGTCCAGCGAAGCAATAAGCGAGGCAGGAGTGATTACTTTTTAGCCCAGACTGTAGATTCACGCAGCCTATCGGTGACGGCCGTGTCTGGTGACGTCACAGTTTAGGAGTTTAATACTAAAATCCAAAACACAAGGCAGGAGTGAGTCGGCAGTCAACAAACAGACAGAGGTCAATCGACTAAGTGAAAGGACACAACAAGGTAAACCGGATCAGAAAGAGGACACGGGGAAACAGGGATGTAGGGCAGGAACATGAACGTTGCAAATCTTAAGAAATTCCAAAATGAGAGTTTAAATACAGTGAGAAATGAGTGAGAATTTGAAATAGGGGCCGGGACAGAACCAGGAAATCAAACCCGGATGTCAGGATAAAAGTACGTAGCGTGAAGGATTCGCATCACTGGGACACGCCCTTTCGATTTGATCTCTGTTTGGGGCTGATATTTTTCAGCACATGTTTAAAAAAAACAAAAACAAAAAAACAGTCGTGAATAAGATGGATTATTTACTTATTATTTAGTAACTTTTTTCAAAAAATATCTTTTGGGGGGGTAAATTAGAGTATAAAGGCACCAAAAAACAGATGACTTGAACCGATATATGTGTTTTTTCCTTAACTTTAGAAATCATGAATGAAGATCTGTCTTTACGTTCGTCACTGTGGGCGTGTGATCATTTTCCCCCATATTTCTTATTACACCCTCAATGATAACCTGTATTATAATACGTTCCTTACCATATATTAGAATAGTTTCATTCTTGAGCTACGTCGCACATATTAGATTTGAGCCTCGCGGCTAATATCACGACTGGCCGCCGCCGGTCCTGCTGTTTAATGTATACCTTGTCCTAGTTGTGCTTCCCAAGTTTGTCTTAAATCTAATAGATGCGAGAAACTGGAACTTCATTTGCAACGACGAATCATTTTTATTTCTAACACTTATGATTGATCATAGCCAAGAAGCAGAACGGGTTTTTGCTATGACAAATCTCTTCATATGTACACGAGGAATGTGCGAGTGTGTGAGTGTGTGTGTGGCTTCATCATCTGTCATTTTTGTGTTTTGTGTGCCAATAAGCACCTACGAGAAGCTCGAACACATCCAACACATACATTTCTAGGAATGCCAGACAAATCACCAGCGCCCGCCTGATTCCCTGCCCAGCGTGTGGGCCGTGTGTCATCGCTCAGATGGATTGTTTTTTGTTTAATAACAAGTTTATTATGCCGCCAGTTCTCTCAGTGAAAAATGATTGGTATGGCAGGGCTGTAATTGACTGTTTCCGTTTTCCCTCGTCCAGTAAACACCTTCAATCTTCCAAGAGCGCTTCATATTCACTCCTTTGCGGTCTCTGTATTCAAAAGAAATAAAGATGCACTAAGGGTTAATATCGCTCGCTGAAGGCTTGCATCTCTTTTATTCCCTCCCTACCTGTTTAATCCGTCCCTTACTGTGAGTGTCCCTCACGTCTTCTCTCTCTCCCTCTCTCTCTTTTTTTTACTTCTCTGTACGGGTTTAAAGCTTCTAATTGAAAAAAAGAAAGAAATACCCACCAGGTTGCTTTTTCACGTCCGCCTGTTCGGCTCTGATTAGCATGCTCTTTTTTAAAGTGCTCACATCTTTAAAGTGGCATTAAATAGCCTCTGTGGTCCCCCGTCGAGTAATGATGATGTCAGCTGTCACACTGGGGGGGGGACATCTGTCAGAACCCTTAATGTGCAAGCGGGAAATATGTATTTTCGTCTTTGCAGGGAAAAGATAAGCTGTCAGGAATGTGGAACACAGCAGAATTACTGTGGAGATTGTCAGCTAACAGGGCTCTATTTATTTATTTATTTATTTATTTATTTATTTATTTATTTATTTATTTATTTATTTATTTATTTATTTGGCTTATTCCCGGTCGCCTTCAAGCAAAATAGGATTTTCGGTACTCGTAAGTAAGCTAAGCTTTCTGATTTTTTTTTTTTTTTTTTACTTTCGCTATCCTATCTCCCCTCCCTGTCCCATCCTTTTTTTCTTTTTTCTTTTTTTTTTTTTACTAAACCTTTCTCGTTTCCCTCTCTGTCGCTGCTTCACATCCTATGAGTTCACGTAAGTGGATTAGATTCAATCTGCTTCACGTGTCCCTAATGTTGACAACTTTAAATGAAATTACAGGTCATTGGTGTGCCGTGGGCTGTAATCCAGCTGCACAAAGAGGCTTAGGTAGATTTGCCACCTGTTCCCAGATGGTATTAAACATTATGTGCAAAAAAAAAAAAAAAAAGATTTACAGTCATACAGTTTTGGTTATTAGTAGTAGTAGTAGTAATAATAATAATAATAATAATAATAATAATAATAATAATAATAATAATAATAATATGAAGATGAATTCATTCATTCCTGTATTCATAATGCATTATAAATAATGTCAGGTTACATAGCACTTTAAAAATCTCTGTTCATAGAAAACTTCCTACGGATTCTGTATTCATAATGTTACATTACATGATGCTTTATGATATTTGAAAGAGGATCTCAGAAAGAATCACAGAGTTACACAACTCAGCAATGACTCTTCACTTGGAGCTAAGTCCAAGTTATCAGGAGGTGTAGCCACTTTGCTGGAAGAAGACCCAGACCGACACTCTGAGCTGAGAGGAAATTGGTTTGCATGGTCAGGAACAAGCCAGGAGCCATCAAGGCACAGGCCTGCCATGGACTGGAAGCTGCTGGAACACTGTCTACAGTCAAAAAAGGTTTACATCACCATGGACTGAGATGCTGCCGTCCCTGCTCCTAAATTCACACCTTTAAGCTGGACTAACGCTTTCAGCTGACGACATGGACAAAGATAAACACCTTCTGCAGGAAAATGTTATGGTCAGATGAGACAAAGATTGAGTTGTTTGGCTACAATGAACAGAGGTACAGAGAAGCTGCACCAGCTTTGAAGCATGGTGGTGGTCGCATCATGCTCTGGGGGTGTTTTGCTGCCCGTGGAACTGCTGCATTGTACAGAGTGGATGGAATAATGAAGAACCTCAGAATTCTTCAGGATAACCTCACACCATCAACTAGAAAGTTGAAACTTGGACACAATTGGGTGTTCCAACAGGCCAATAACCCCAAACACACATCAGAGCAGGATATTAAATGGATAAAGCAGGCTAACATTTAGCTTTAAAAGTGCTGACCTCAATGTTATCAAAAATATGTGGACTAAGCTTAAAAGTTGGGTCTGTGCCAAGACACACAAGTGTTATTGAATTCTACCAATTCTGCCAAGAAGAGAGGTCAAATATCCAACCAGAATTCTTACAGAAGCTTGTTGATGGCTATCAAAAGCCTCTGGTGGAGGTGAATCTTGCTAAGGGGCATTCAACTGAATATTGGGTGTGCTGTATATAGATTTTTGACCCTGTACATATAATTTTGATTCAGAAAACCCAAAATAAATGAAAACTTGTGCACCAAATTCTTAGTTTATTATTATTATTATTATTATTATTATTATTATTATTATTATTATTATTAAAGATGAATGTTGTATAATCATTCTTCCCAAGGAAAAGAACAGCTGAAAGCCCAGTATTGCCAAGAGATGCATGTCCATGATGAATGTATGTAAACTTCAGTCATAAAATGGCAGCAGAATGTCATAATGGGCCTTTATACAGGTTTATGTAGGGTGTTGTGTATACTACATATGGTACAATACATTCTAGTGCTTGAATGGTACATTGTTAATACTGGAGTCATAAAACAGTGTTACAAAAATGGTAATATTGCTGCGTTCCATTTGCCTCGGAAGTCGGATTTCCGAGCTGGGAATCATGACACCCCCGACTAACCGCACTCCATTTGTACAAGTTGGAAAACCAATATGGACGCCTCCAGGAAAACCAATATTGTGCTTGTTCCTTTGTCTTTTATTGGTGTTTTACTGCAAATCTAATCAAAATCTGTCCCTGTTAAGCTGATCTCACCCTATTTAACATAACCTTTAAGTTTTAAACTGGAATTTCAACTTCCTTTATTACTTTTATTGAAATTTAACGCGGTGGGGGAAAGCCAGCTTTGCGCACTACGGGATAGCCGTTAACCATTAATTACTAACACCTCCTGAAAACAACACATTATACAGTATTTCATGCGTCAGCACACCATATCAGTATGAGCACAGATAAAACTTGGACAGTGCTGTGTGGACGACTGATTAAATGAGACACACAAGTTTATGAACAGTGTAAAACTATAGCTTTCAAATAGTGTTCAGGCAGGGGGCGCCATTTTGGATTTTTAACTCGGGATTTGTGTGGATCTCCCATCTGTCTAAGTCAGAAATGTGACTTCGAGGAGCATTTCAGCGTACATTTCCGACTCGGAACTCGGACATCCCCATTTTCTTGGGGAGTGCAAATGGAATGCAGAATATGTTTTGTATTATAAGATTAATAAAAATGTATTACAGAATGAAATGATGATAACTAATAGAAGGGAAAATGTTGGTTCTGATTTGAGAAAGGTTATAATGTGCTGCTGCGGTATATTAAAGGAAAATTCACTGCAATATTAAAATGAAAAAAGAATTAAATAAAGGCGTGAGTGAGCTCATGATTTAATAGCAGTTCACTCGTCTTATCCTCTTCCCTTTCTCGTTCTTTTTGTGGCTTCACAGGGCACGCTGCAGAAGTTTGTAGACGACCTGTTTGAGACCATCTTTAGCACGGCACACAGAGGAAGCGCGCTCCCCCTCGCCATAAAGTACATGTTCGACTTCCTGGACGAGCAAGCCGACAAACACGGCATCCACGACCCTCATGTCCGGCACACATGGAAGAGCAACTGGTCAGAGTCTGCACATAAATAACACATTCACGCACAAACACACGTAGCGACTTTATTAAAGTGCATTCAGGCCCACAAACGATGGCTATCAACACCACGTCGGACCGGTCACTGATACATCTGTTAGTGCAGGCGTCGCTATGACGATGTAAGGCCTGGTTAGAAATTAATTTCACCCTATGAGTTTATTTGGGTTCCTCTAAAGTCAAAGTGCGAGCAAACAGAGAGGAAAAAAAAGATAGAAAGAGAATTGGGTGGGTGGAGGGATGGATGGATGGATGGCTAGAAAAAGAACGCATGGTGAAAGAGTAATCCTTCTTTAACCTTTACCCTCCGCGAGCCAACGATCCATCATGCATCGCTCATCGCCGCCTCACTCACTAAAATTGATGTGCGGCAGGGAGGATGATCGAGTCAATTTTTTCCCGTCGCTCTTTTATTGCCTCATTTGTGAGCGTCCTGAACACCTCTAGATTAGACGTTTATAGAATCATTCTTACGAAAAAAAAAAGAAAAAGTAAAATGCAAAACGATAAATAGTCATTTTTTATTTCTGACAAGCACCCATTGCGCGCATCAGCCTAATGCTGCCGCCTGCGTCGTCGCTTTTTTTATCGTGTCTCTTTACTCAGACCGATATTCCTGCCGTGCCGTGCTTTTTGCTGACGTCTAATGTCTCTCACAGTGGGGGGAAGAAAAGAGCTCTGTCTTTAGGTCCTGCAAAACAACAGACTCAGCCTGTTTTCATCTTTAGAGTGAAATATGCTCCTGTCTTCCAAGCCATTAAAGAAAAAAAAACCTCGCCACAAAAACCCGAACATGACTAACAGTCGGTGCCAGCTAGTTAGTTAGCATGCACTTGTTTCACTAAAGCTAAATAGCCATTCCTTTATAATGAATAAATGTAATATTTTTCAGAGCACTGCTGAGCTTATAGGTTAGATCGGCTCGAACCGGTTGGACGTCTGGTGCAGTCGGATATCGTGCTGGCACAAAAAAGCAAAATCACATTAAACAAGATTTAACAATTATACCGCGTAAAACCTAGCTGCAGGTGATGGGCCATTACACCATAAGAGTCTGTAGCACTCTCGAAAAAGATGCATGCAAATGTTTACACACCCCAATGGATTTCCAACGAACGTACAATATACATAGAGGCTGTTTTGAACATGGAATTTTCTTAGGAACAGAGGGACATGTGTACAGTTTGTTTTTTTTCATTCAAAATCCATTGGATGTTACTTGTTCCCATTCAAACCCTACTGGGTGGGCAAACTTTTTTTTACTCTACAGGCGAGTGCAAATGTTTGCACACCTCAGAAGATTTTAAACGTATGTTATGAATGTGCAGAAAACATATCCAGTTTGTTTTTTAACGTAAGATATTCTTACGGATGGAGGTACATGGGTACAATCATTTCCATTCAAAATCTATTGGGGTGTACAAACTTTTGCCCTAATACATATAGTATTTCATGGGTCAGTGCAAAGTTTGCATACCCCAGTGGATTTTGAATAAATGCACAATATGCATACAACCGTAAGTATAAGTACTGTGTATACACAAGTATGGTACTGTTCTGGTCAGTGCAAAAATTTGCACACCCCAGTAGATTTGAGAAGACAGGAAAATGTACCCCTGTTTGAAGTATTTTTCAAAGTAAACCAGACAAAAAATTATATGTATGCTCTACATACGTAAAGCAAAATTAACAGAAAAATGTCTGGGGGGGGGTGGGGTGCAGATTTTGTTTCAGGGACGTGTGCGGAGTTTTGCACCTTCTGCTCGTGTCCGTCTGGGTTTCCTCTGGGCTCTCTAGATTTCTGTGATGTTCTCAGAAAAACATGTCCATGGGTGGATTGATGACTCTAAATTGTCCCTAGGTGTGAGTGTGTGTCTGGGTCCTACGCAGGGTTTATTGCACCCAGTGTTCCCAGGATAGGCTCCAAATCCACAGCAACCCAGCCAGAAAAACACGCTCGCTGAAGATGAAAAATGAATGATGAAGGGATATCTGTGGAACGTCATGCACTAAATGTCAACGCTATAAATTACATTTCTGCAAAATGTCTTCTTCATTTTGTCCTAAGGTTATGGAAGCATTTGAGGATCGCAGCCATGTGGTGAAAAAGAATAACATAACAGCCTTGGTCACCCATGGCACTGAAAAAAATCAATCAATCCATGGGGGGAGCACAAACATTTGCACTCATCTGTGAAGCGCTGTGCAGCCAGCTGAGTAGGGATTTAGGTTTAGATGAATTAGGTTGAAGTACACACTGATTTCACTTTACAACTTAAATTTCACCAAAATCTCAAATTATATCATTTCCCAGATTTATTTATGAGGAATCGTCCAGAACTCATTTTTAAGATCTTTATGATTTTGTAATAATGTCATAGACATGGGTATGAGACTGTCTCTCTCTCTCTCTCTCTCTCTCTCTCTCTCTCTCTGTCTCTCTCTCTTACACACTTCACACCGC
>JAQMCW010000004.1:3132976-3145147 GCA_030068335.1 Chrysichthys cranchii
CTAAGTGTCACCACCCTCAGACTGACCCACAATACAAACTCTTTGAAAATCACACAACTCTTTTGCTTCTGGTGTTCACCACATGGCTAGTCGCTCTAAACTATTAATATCCTGTAACCTGAAATGAACAATAATCAGATATTAACAGGTTTGACGCACCAGATGGTGTCCGTATAGATAAAACGTAATGGGGGTGTCCAATTTCTTTTGAGATGTCCGTGTAAATATAAGAAAAAGACATCTAAATTTAAAGGCACATTTATTTAGGATTGGAGAAATCCATGTGGTTCTGCGACCTCACAGAGAGGCATGTGGGGCGAGGCTCTTCACCCAATAAAGGGTTAAGAGGTCAAAGAAAACCATTCTCTCCATTCAGCAATGCTTGTAAGCAAGGACTATTCTATAGCTGGACTTTTGTTTGAGAAAGTCACGAGGTAATTCTATGCTTGGGTTAAATTGCAAGCTGTTCATTGTGGACCACATTTTCAGCGAATCCCAAGTGTTTAATTGGCTCCTACTTGTGTCCAGCTGGACATAAATGAACACTGTAGGTGTTAATACAGCACTTTAGGTGCTAATCCAACACCGTGGAGTTTGCTGTGTGGTTCTTTTGGCAGAGTCACAGCTATATATATATATATATATATACACAGTATATGTATATGTATATGTATATGTATATGTACATATAGTATTCATCAAAATATATACAAGAATTTATAGAAAAATATCATATCTAGAGAGCAGAATTATTCTGTATCAATGTGTTTTAGGGGAAAATTTGGCACATCGGGGTTTTTGTTGTTGTTGTTGTCATTTTGGTCATGTGAGTGATGCGGACTCTGATCTTCCGGCAGATTGTGTGCGCACTGGAGGAGGACGACGGTGCCAGGAAACAGAGACTGGCCTTCAAGCTGGAACAGGTGGTCGCCTTCATGAGCCTGGAGAGCTGAGGACCACGTTTCCCAGACCGCACTGGGACAGCCGTCAGAAAACTAGGGGGAAAAAAAAAAAGAAAAACCGAGCCGTGCCTGAGCACCTGTACATCTTCTGTTCTCTCGCAAACTTCCTATCAACCAAGCAACCAAGAATCCACATAACATTAAAGCTCTGCTTCCTAGATGACTAGAAAACGGGCCAAGGAGCTGGAGTTACTGCTGTGTTACCCATGATGCAACAGGGAGAGAGGTGAGGGAGGGAAAGAGGGAGGGAGGGAGGGAGGGCTGGGTCTCTGGATGAACTGCCTGCCAAACCCTCTCTCCTTCCCTTGGGGAAATGTTTTGTTTTTTTAAAAAATAATAATAATAATAAAATAATAATGTTACATTTATGTTGCCTTTACAAATATAGCTGTTAAGCAAAGTGTTTCACATCCACAGCGTTGGTGTTCTCGTTTTATCGACTAGGGTTGTGTGTGACACTGCGATCGAGTCTAATTGTAGTACCAAAACACCGAAACGAACACGCTTTTTGGTACGTTACCAGACCAGAAAAACTTGAATTTCATTGAGTTTACAAGACAAACCAAGAAAAAAAGAAAAAGACACACCGGGAACATTCAACATGGAGTTCATGGCACGTCTGGGACGCTGACTGATTGACTGTCTGTCTGTGTGTGGCACGTGACCAAACTGGACCTTTGTTACGGAAATGAGTGCAAGGGGGAACAAATATTACAAGTTTATGATGAAAGCACACACACACACACACACACACACACACACACACACACACACACACACACACTCACACACACCTTAGTCCAGCTGTGAGGCCTTCCTCTGGACTTTTTGTGAGTGAGGATTACGGATCATCATCCTCTGAAAAACAAGCACATGTTCTGTAGCTGCCTCAGACTCATAACCTCTATAGAATTAGTCGCCGATACGGGGATTGTTGTGTTGTGTGTAAGAAACGAGTCGTTCACTGCCACAGAGTTTGCAGTTACACAAATTATTACACAAGGAAAGAAAAAAAAACCAAAGGAGATGATGGGATGAAATGATGAAGTTTTTGGGTTTTTTTTGGGGGGGGGGTTGGTGGCAGAAACCTGGACATGCAACCAAAGGTCTGTCTCGGGGAAAAAACGTCCTCGTTGGTACACGTCCTGTGTTTGTACATGTGAGGAAGTCTGGGTAACGCAAACATTTCTTTGGTGGCATCCTAAACTGGGGGAAATCTAAAACAAATCAAAGCAAAACAAAACAACGTCCCCGAACGGCACCCGGTGACGTGCGACAGAGACTCTGAAATGATGGACAAAAAAAAACAAACAAACAAAAAAAAACAAAGAAAAAAGTGATACAAACACCTCCGAAGCACCGTTCTGTCCTTCAGCCTCTGACCTTTGACCTTTCTTTTGCCTTGACAGAGTGCTCCATGTGGTGATTTGAGACCAATGTGTGGAGATCCACCTTTGGGTACTTTATCGGCTTTTTTTTAAGCGCATGTACTTCGATTTAAACTTGATTAAAAATTTAAAAAAAAAAAAAAAAAAACAACAACAAAAAAAAAAACAACGACGACGGATCCTTAGAGAAAAATTAAGCCTTGCTAAAACGATGACGTGGATGTGTTCTTTTCTTTCTTTTGCTCGGAAGAACAAGACAGGGAGACGAAGATAAAAAAAAAAAACACGTTTGAAAATAAAAAGCGACCATTTAAAGCCACAACTTCTGTTAAGGTGGAACCTTTATCCGACTCGCCCGGCCATCCTCATGTTTCTTCGTGAAAGTGTTAAATAGACAGTTATAATACTGATAATAAGATCGAGAATACCGTAATCGAGTATAGTATATTATACCCTATGCATGTTGACCTATTTGGATGTTATGAATTGAAACTGCCTTGCAATCGAAGCTATTTATCTGATACTACTAGGAACTGCTGAATTTTAAGAACAATACTTTGTTTAGATGATCAACGGTTAGACGTCACGTCAGCATCCATCCGTCATGAAGAAACGTCACAGTCCCTCAGGTAGGTTCTTTAGCCGTTAGCCGTTACCGCTCATGTTCACGTTGAACAGCTGCACAATGTTATATTGTTCCTATGATTACTACTGCTGCACCATGAAAACCATGCGAATGCACCTTTCCATTCTTTTTCCAAACTCCGTCCCATGTCGATTTCCTGACCAGGACTGTTTACTGACATTTTTTAAAATCTTGAGTAGCTTTTTTTTGTTTTCCGTGGTGCTTCACTCTTAGGAACAAAAGGGGGAAAAAAAGGATTCCGATGGTTGGTATGGAGTTCGGTTCGATTCATCGTGTCACACGCAGTGAAATGCCTGAAATTCCCACGAGTACAAAAACAACCCAAGTGCAAAGGACAAGTGGGAGGCAGCGTTAAGACGCTTGGTTCCTAAAAAGGTTCTCGTTTGGAACACTTCCTGGTTGAGAAACACTCTGTTGGAGCGTTCGTACGAGTGAAGAATTCTGAAGGCCGACTTCACATCTGATGTGTTTTTTTCCGTCTCATATGGTACGCCTCTACAGGAAGCAGCCATTTTGTAAAAATAAATAAATAAATAATACATACATATTAAATAATAATAATAATAAAAATCCCGCTGCTGCTTAAGTTTCATTGGTTGTCGCGAAGCATCCATGGCTAAAAGAAGTTAAATGTTTCAGAGCAACGATTGACGTTTTTTTATCCTTTTTTTTTTCATCTTAACCGATCAGGTGGCAAGTTGGAAGAGAAAAACAAGCAGGCAGGAAAAGACAGCGTGCTGGGAAATACGCCTTGCTAGTGAGCGACTATGAGGAGATTTGCATACGACGTGTTGAACTGAAAATATTTCCTGATTCAGAACGAAAATCGTATGCAGGTTTAGGACGTTTTTAAGGTGGACGTGACGTGACGTTCTTGTACCTGTGAAGTCACGCAAGGCAAACATCCTCGTCGTTACTCCAAGTTCATTTCAGCTCATGGTAATCAATCTAACCTAGAGCGCGCGCTAGGATCGTTACGTAGCTGATGCTAGCTAGAGCTGGGAAGAGCGTCGCTATGGTTACAGTTTTCATCTCAGCCAAAGAACACAGCCTAAAGGAACCAGAGGCCTAAAGATGTGTAGGCTTTCGTTTTTTTTGTTTTTTTTTTTAAATATCATGAATATAGACTCATTAATAGGATATGTTTCATATCAGATTATAACCTCTTCGAGCTCGGGATGGCTTGTTTTTATTGCAGATGATTGTGTTTCTTGGAGCTAAACGAGCTAAATTACCTGGCAATAAAACAAGCGTGGAAATGAGTGAAACTGTCTAGAAACAAGGCTTAATATTTGGACGTGAACTCTTTTTTTCTTCCTTCTTCCTAAGAGTATAAAGCACCAGATGAATGTAAATACAGTATTTTAGCTCCTGATTGCCTTTGCCTAGAAATGTAGTGAGTTTTCATTTGATTCGTAATTTGTTGCTGTTTGTTTCGCCTGGGACTGGTTTGAGCTCTGGTCTTGAGGAGTCACCGAAACACACAGGCACATGAGGAGCCAGAGCTCCGACGCAGACCGTCTGATGTCCTGAAGTAAAATAACATCCGGTTAGGCGTCCTGCTTTACACTTGACGCCCTGAAAAGTTGTAGATTGCGAAGCAGCCTGTGCTAAAGAAGGCGTGATGTCTAATATTCAGACTGTGGGTTGTTATTCTTTAGTCTAAAGCGAGAGGAGGACTTCAGAGCAACCTTCAGTCGCGGTATTTACTTGAAAAAATGTCTTGAACCCGTTTTTAAGGAACGCGCCTGCCTCCGTGACACGCCTATGTTCTGTTTTATATCCATCTTTCACGTACTGCCACATGTCGTTGGGTGAACCCCAGCCTCCTGTCTGTCTGTCTGTCTGTCTGTAACGGACCTGATAAAGCTTCCACCTTTAACATTTTGTAAGACTTAAAAAAAAATGTCCTTCTAGCTCAGTGTTATATAGCAGGTGTTTCAGAAACCCGTTAGAAAAGACTTTTACTATTTCCATATCGGACGAGAGATAACCGAATTATCCTAACAGAAGGAGGAGGAGGAAGAGGAGGACTGAGACGGGCGGAAAGGCGAGCTTCTCTAACTTTGTTATAATTAATTGTATACCTGTGTATGTAAATATAATGCATTCCTATTTTGCAGTCAAGGACAAAATACTATTTGTAAAATAGAATAAACTTTATTATGAAAAATTGCGTCGCTGTGTAGGTGTGTGTCTTTTGTCCCCGCAGGCTTTAGCGTGCGGGAGTTCGAATAGAAATCATGCGCCGGAGAGCAGATAGTACGTCCAGATAGCGTATCACGTCAGCAAGGAATAAAACACTTTGGGATGTGCTGTAATGGGAAATTAATCAACGGCAAGCACATCCTGAAATGATTTATTCCTCTACAGCACTTACGCCATCACTAACCATTTTTATTTCTTAAAAAAAAAAAAAAAAGACAAACTTTTTATCCATTTATAGCTACGTTTCATGTAGTGGAACGTCCATGGGACAGCTTCATGTCCTCACTTCCATTATAGCAGCTATTTATAACAGCGTCCTTCTCTTTTTTCCCCCCTATCTCAGAGTTAACAAGACAAAGAACAAAGCTTGTGCAGATTGCTCCATCCTGAGGATGTAGGAATATGCAAATCCTGCAGCTTTATTAAGCACTGAAAGTGGAGACTCCGTCATCAAAATCTAAATAAATGTCTTGATGCAATAAAAAACACTGTACCATATCAATATCAATTATCATACATTTTTTAAGCAGCCATCATACAAGGCTGTGTTCCAGTATCAATACTTTCATGAGTACACTTACATGTAGTACACAGTCCGCACTTACTAAGTGTGCAGATTTCAGTAGGTAAGTGTTGTTCCAAATCGCCTACTCCATGGAGCACTTACTGGAAATTATGATCGCGACTGCCGCCGCAGCTCGTCGTCCTGCCAAAAATCATCCCCGACTTTGAACAGCGAACCGATTTTTAACCCTTCACAGATTTCTAGCTTGCAAAATGACTGCGCTAATGCGGGCTGTGTGGGAAATCTGTTCCGGCAGCTATTTTTCTTTTACTTTTTCGAGCCAAGTTGGGTCCGCCTCTTCTGCTACGTAGCTAAGACGGCGGCCGTTGAGTGCGAAAAGTGTACATTGTTCCACACTCTAAGATTTGACCGTTATGAGGGCACCATCCGGGTCCTTTCAGTACACTTATCTTCGCCGCAATCGTAATGGGAACGCCCTACGTACTCAAACTAAGTATAGTAAGTACAGAAAGTATGGATATTGGAACACAGTACTGGAGACTGATTACATTAAATACCACAGAAGTCTGCTGTCTATATGTACACACATGAATGCATGTGTGCAAATGCATCTTACCTCGTACAACTTCTTCTATAGACTCGGTGGTTGTAGTAGTGGTGGTGGTCATAGCAACATTTGAAGCTTGCTCACTGGTGTCACGATCGTTCATGGTGTCCTCATCTTCATCGTCTTCCTCATCGTCTTCCACACCATCACCATCCTCGTCATTCTCCCAGGCTTCCTCTACGTCATCTTCCGCGTCCTCATCTACATCCACAGTGGCAGGCTCCAGTTCCTGCTGTTCTGTAGGGGCTTGTTTGGGCAGGCTGGGATCAAAAAAGGAAAACTTGTGTTCACACATTGGCCAAGGTGCTGGCATTCTAAATCTGCTGGCACATTAAGTGTGTGTGATGAATGTGTCTCACATGTGTTTATTAGGATGAGATCATGACGCACCAGTGTTCCCTTTGTAGGCACGTACCTGTCAGTGTATTCATTCTCAGCAGCTCCCCACCAGACATCTGAATTACCTTCCTCCTGCTCTTCAGCCTCAGAGTCTCTCTGCTCATCCAGTGGGCAGCACACAAACTCCACACCACGGAAACGGTCAATACCGCACGGCAACAGCATCCCAAAGTCATGCAGATTCATTGATCGATCGCCACATGACTGCAGATGTGGAAGAAGCCAGGATAAAGAGAGAGAGAAAGGAAGACAGTGAGAGCTGGTATGTAGAAAGTAACTTTTGGCCAGATAGCATGCAGTAACATTGCAGTAGCCCGGTATGGCTTAAATGGTTTTGGCTTCGAAATTATTTTCAATTTCTGTATTAAATGGAGACTGGGTTAGTTTAGGATCAGTGACGACCCGGGGGGATGCAAATTTTGGAAAATTAATTCAACCACAATTAGTCTGTGATTAGTACTCATTAGATGTCAAAGCTAAAGTCGATCAACTTGCATGCCCCTTAACATTAGTTAAACTTGCTAAGCTAAAATCAATAAATAAAAGCTTCCAGTTGGTCATGTATGGGCCTCTGCAGGGTAATGAGAACATGTGCAGTGTGCGCTATAGATCCTGACCTCTTTGGCCACAGTGTGCCAGTGCAGGTGGCTCTCACACATATCCATCCGCTCCTGATGTAGGAACTTGCACTTGTCAGGAACCAAGAGGGCGTCACTCACAAACTCTCCGACTGGCAAACACAAGCATATCATTATCTGTTACTAACTAAGCACATGTCTGTTATCACTACATGAGATGACAGGATCACCCTGTCACAGACAGGCTGCATTCTCAGCCATGAGACAGATGTACATGTGTAAAATAAAACAACAACAAACTTCCCCAACAAACTTCCACACACACACACGCACCCAGGCAGCGGTAGGGCACTACGATGTGTACATGGCTGCGGCACTGACGTCCACCCTTCTTGCACCAGTTCTGGATGCTGACTGGCTGGTTGGCCTCCACTACATTAGTAATCTGCAGGTCAGGATACACCTACAAAACAGCAAGCTACTCAGTAAAACTTATATTTTGTACAGGGGCTGACAAATTTTTGGGAAAAAAAACAAACCATAATACAAAGCCATACGATATCATTATACTATTACTATTCCCCAAACAACCCACCTCTTGCCATAAGGAAAACTCAAATGAGAGGGCACTCAGTTTAAATATTAATAATGCATGTCTTCTGAGTTTTTTTGACTGGCATCAAAAATTCAGATTACTAATACAAGTTCACAAGTTCTAATACTGGGTGGGCCACAAAACATTAGCCCGTCTCCGGCGATAGGAAGTTAAGATGTACAAGCAAATGCAGTGGAACCTTGGACTGCGAGTAACTTGGTCTGTGAATGTTTCGCAAGATGAGCAAAAATTTTTAATAAATTTTGACTTTTGTTTAATGACAATGCAATGTTGCATTTCTGGGAAATCCTCAAAAGGAGGCAAAAGCAGCAATCATTGGATAGTTTCCTTGTTAAAGTCGCATGAAAAGAAAAAGATTCCAGTGAGCTGACAGACTGCAGTGATTCTGTGAGTTGTATTGAAAGTCGATACAACTTTCAATACACAATAATGCTCCTCCTCTCCCCTATCTCCTACTCTCTGTCATGGATCTGCCCGCGAGGCACACCCAATAGCGGCGCATACCGGAAGACTCACGTCGTGGTCGTGCGTCACGTGGATTACTACAGGTGTTCTGCATTAGGACTAATTATACAGACTATAAATAGACTGACTCATGAAAACTAAGTTTGCGAAGCATTAGTTTGCATTTCCCCGTGCTATTGCCAAGCCATGCTCATGTTTTGACTCGTTTGTACTCCAGTTTCTTTTTTCCAGAAAAAAGTTCTGTCTCCAGTGTTTTTGTTGTATCCTTTGATATTCTTGTTTCTGACACACTCTCGTCTCCCTTACACCAGCCATGATTCTTTTCAAAGCTAAAGTGCAGGTTATTTTGTTTTATGTATTTTTACTTTATATTTGTATGAATCATTTTTATATAAATATTTGTGGGTTGTGAAACGAATTATCTGAGTTTCCATTATTTCTTATGGAGAAACAAGTTTTGATGTACGAGTGATTTGGAAAAGCACGTCTCCAGAACAAATTATGCTTTTGCAAACAAAGGTTCCACTGTAAATTCTTTTTATTCACTTAAACAAAAGTCACAAGAGATGCTGAAAGTGGTCCCTGTTCACGTCTATGCACCTACACATAGTACAACAGATGGAGAAAAAGGGGCTACGGCCTCCACCAAAAAGCGTGGTCCCAGTATTGGAGGCAGGCTACTTTTTCATGGCCCATCCTATATAAATTTAAAATTTCTTACAAGCTTACATAAAAACACAAATCACATGAAGTAACTGTCCTCCCTGATCATACTTGGATTTTGCACAATGCGTTTTGATACCTTTTCATTAACTCATCCCACCCCCAGTACCTCCTGGCAGTACTGCAGAATTCCTTCCTTGGTTCTGATGCAGCTCTTGGTACCACTTGGATCAGGCTCCCACTTGCCACTCTGGACATTGATATGCATGTTGAGTTTTCCACAGAACATGGCCACCTGAGGCTCGGCCAGCAATCCCACCGAGTCGTCTGATGGCACCTGCCACCAAGAGATATAGCACAAGAAATGGATGAGCTTTTGTACTTCATCAAGTGAAGATGTTTTATATGATCCTGAAATTAAATTGTTTAAATATTGACTCCTTTTACAAGTCAAGAAAATTGTCAGTAATTTGTAATATCATTATGTTAGTTCTAGCATTTCAGGATTTTAGGGAAACTGAACATTTGAGAGCAATGTATTTAACATTAAAGGTTCACTATGTAGGATTCAGTTGATTGCAACCACCTGAATGCCCCTCCCTTACTGCTCCCTTTCCAAGCATGTATTGGGATATACAGCGACCATCGGGTGCTCACAACTTAATTCCAATACTTATATTTACACTCCCTTTTCAGAATTAGGGTTCTCAAATTTGTTAGCCAGCACCAACAAACACTGCTTCCTCTTATTTCTTCTTACTTGTCTTCCTTCCGGATTTACGCTTCCAGTAGCAGAAGGTGCTCTCTAGAGGTTTGTCTGTTCTGGGCTGCTGTAAGTGGCCCAACATGGCAGCTCTGAGGAAGTGGACCCATGTTGAAGGGCTAATTCAAAGCTTACAAAAACACAATGATTGGCAATTACAGGTAATTATACTCTAATGAAAACATACTTATGAATACTGTATGTCATTTTTGCTAAAAGATCCCCCTAAATCCAACAAATTGGACCTTTAAGATTTGTCCTCATTGCAGGAACCAACATTTAACTGCAATTTTTTTTTTATTTGTCATCTGGTGGAGATTTTCATAGATTGCTCAATGGCACTGGGTAATTATGTTATTACGACATGGCAATTAGCTCAGACATCAAAGAGACAGGAAAGCAAGTTTCACAATGAACTTTTATGTAACAGATGAGGACAAGTAACCAAACCCCAACCGCCGGTTAGTTTCTTTAAAGAACGAACAATTTAAAAGTCACAATTGCAAGGCATAATATGAAATAACCGTTGTTTACTTTGGGGACTGATTCCGATAAATATGGGCAACTCTATCAAAGTCAAAAAATAAAAAGGTACAACATGTAACATAAGATGTTTGTATGTAGCGTACTGTTTCCTCCAATACATATTCCAACAAATAATTTCTCTATCAAACGAGATTTCACTGAAAAAAAGAGAACGCTTCCATATCAAAAGCAAAAAAAAAAAAATTACATAAAAATTACTTTAAAATATTTAGCAATTCTTCCTGAAAGAGTTCTGGCCCAGAAAAAGCTTTAGCGAATGTCAGTTGTACTGAATATCAGCTGAACATTTCACCCTTTACCCGTGCTGTAGCAGTGAGTCTTCTGACATCAATTAAAATTTAAACTTCACACCAGTTCTGACAACCACGGTGTCAGACTGAAAATCTCACTGGATTAACGCCTGCTTCTGCCCACACGAGAGGAAAAACCTCCCGCTTCCAAAACTATTTTCGGTCCTGATGCACGCCACTGCCCTGCTAGTTTCTGCATGAACTTTTAGCCAGACAACGCTTTTCTGCATAAAGATGAACAGTGCGACTCTTTCCTTCTCTAAAAGATGCTTGCATACAAAGTGTAAGCTGACTGTATGATTAACAGGCCAGTTATGTAATCCATCATGTAAAAAGTTTTTCCTTTTCTTTTTGTATTAAAAAAAAAACCCATCCACACAGCATACCCTTTGAACCTCCGGAAAAACAGTAAGAAATGAGAAAAAGATTTTTTCTAATAATAAAACAAAGGAGTAGATATGATTAAAAGGAGGAACAAAAGTGCAAATATGGCATTTTCACACACATTTGGGTTATTCTAGCTAGCTGAAAAATAGCAAAAACAAGCTGGCTTTTACAACACACAGCAAGAGAGCCAGCAAGCTCAATAGAGATAGATTATGGCTGCTTTATTGTGGTTTCTATGACCTGGCTTTGTCCGTGAATGTTACATCACATCCCTCAAAAGCCACAGAAAACACAATAGACATGCACACAGGCTAACAGTCCCTCTGAGGGCAAAGTATTACAGGACTTTTGTTTATCTCCATATATTTGTTCAGACTAACAAAGAAAGTGTTGCTATTGCCATTCTGGGACCCGCTTCTGGGCCATAAAGCCAAACAGAAAGTCGACACAAATTAGAAAATTACTACAGGAGTCAATGGAGTTGGGCTCAGTTATCAGTTAGCTCATGTTCCTAACAAACACACTGTTGGGTGCATGGTGCTACACAGATGTCCCCTGTTACACTGCTGATGTAATCGACTGTTAGTGTGCCAGATCTAAGATCATATTATTATCCAGTCATCCAGAAATAACACATAATGGTCCGCGATGTGGGATTTTTCCACTTATGGCATCTCAGCAAGACGATAGATGTTTGACTAATGGCTTCTCTGAGGATGTAAAAAGCTTAAAAAATTGAAAAGCCTTCTAAAACTTCCCCCAAACAAACAAACCCTCTGTTGCCTCCTAGGCTAAGTTCAATTGCAGTAAAATAGTGAGGACATTTCCCTTATCAACTAACTCCATGCCATCTGTTGAAACTCTTAACACACCCTATAGTACAGTGTGGCACACACGTACAGTTACAAATCCAAATCCGTTACGGACCACCTGGTCAAGCATCTGTGTGTTTGTGTGTATATATATATATACAGATGTGGACAAAATTGTTGGTACCCTCCTGTTAAAGAAAGAAAAAGCCCCAATGGTCACTGAAATAACTTGAAACTGATAAAAGTAATAATACATAAAAATTTACTGAAAATGAACTAATGAAAACCAGACATTGCTTTTGAATTGTGGTTCAA
>JAQMCW010000004.1:3153773-3168905 GCA_030068335.1 Chrysichthys cranchii
GTAAGTTTGTCCGATGTTGACTTACTAATTTTGGTCCTGAAGCCAGTCATTTCATCAAGTTTGGGCTGCCGACGGTATTCTTTTGAAATTAAATTCTTTCATTTTGTAGCTCTGATGTGTGCGTCAGTGTAATCGGTGTACGCAAAATACGATCAAAATGCGTTGATTTTTTTTAACGCGTTATTTTTTTCAAATGAATTAATCGTAATTAACGCGTTAAATTCCCACCCCTAATATATATATATATATATATATATATATATCTCCCTAATGAGGCAGCCTGAGGCGACGGTGGCAAGGAAATACTCCCCAAGACGACAAGAGGAAGAAACCTTGAGAGGAACCAGACTCAAAACTCAACCCATCCTCATTTGGGTGACATCAGATAGTGCCATTGTAACAACCTACATCTACATCCATGTGTTATGCGGTCGAAAAGTTCAGTTGTGTAGCACCAGTTTCACTGTGCTTTAAGAATAGTCTGTTCGGTTTCAACTGATTGCCAGCTGAGCCTCAAGCGCAAGACAGTCCACGGCAATCCAAGCCTCGGGCCACCGCAGCAGAACCGCCCATGCCAGCAGCAGGCCAACGAAATCCCCAAAGCTCCCAGATGTACACCGAGGCAGTCCACATGGGCCATCCCCAACAGTAGCGAGTGCATTTCAGATATCAAGCTTTAAAACCGGAAAAGAAAAAAAAAAAGCTCTCGGTCATTTTGGGTAAAACGTTACAATAGAAAAATGTTCCTAAATGTTCCTAATAAGAAATACAAAGCTGTAATTTTGCAAGTTTGCTCGTTTTCTCAAACCATTTCACCAGACTGCCCAGTGAAAAGATTTAAGATTTCATGCCAACCAGTTTTATTCAATCTCCACTGTACTGACATGAAATTATCCCTAGTATATCCTTCAGGACATGCACATCTAGTAATAAAGTGAAAGTTGGAATTGTAGCCTAAGCATGAGACATACCATTATCGGAAAACATTAGGCCAAAGTGTTTTTCTTTTCCTCGTATTACAGCACAGTCTGGAGTGTTATTCCACTCATCGGCCAAGAGTTACAATGCAGGATTTATTAAAGAACAACACATCGTGCTTTTTATTTATTTATTTTTATTTATTATTTTTTTTAATTATTTTTATATAAACAGTTTGTACGTTTATATAATGTTATGGAACACCTGAGAGACGGGTTCGTTCCTGTTCTCGACTATGGTAAAGCAGATACAAACATTTCCTCACCAACATCTCTCTCTCTGTCTCTCTCTCTCTCTCTCTCTCTCTCTCTCTCTCTCTCTCTGTCTGTCTGTCTGTCTGTCTGTCTGTGATTTTGCAGAGAAACTGTAAAGCATAAGCTTGTCTCTCTCCCGAACACTTTCTCATGCGGACAAATTTTGCACGAACATAAACCTGTCGTTCATGTTACAGCTGGAACGACGGTCCGAGCTGCATGATTATCCAACAATTATGAGCACCTTCTAACCAATCAAGTTCAGAATCCGTGGCATCCAGATCATTTGATATCACGCCATCATGTCAGACTTTTGTCACGTCTGCTTTCTTGCAGCAGTCATTGAGCAAGCCTCATTATTGACTGTGATTCGCCTGACAAGCGCACATTGTAATAGCGTTGTTATGAATCCGTGTATGAAGCACATGATGAAGGGCTGTGTTTTTGGGGTGTATTTGAAGTTTTACACACAAGGTGACTTCTCAGCTTCCTCTGGGGGAACTGTCGAGTGAAGAGAAATGATGGTGCGGTTGTTGTGTGCTGGATGTTCTGCCTTATCGAGCTCTTATTCTTCCTGAAACCTTTCATCAGCTATCTTTTGTTCCAGTCGAGGCAGTCGGATCCGGCAGTTCTCAAATGAACAGCACAACAATGTTGTCGTTTGCATGTATGTATGTATGTATGTATGTGTGTATGTGTGTATGTTGTGTTTATTTTCTGCCACTGTCCTGCGTTGTTGTTGTTTGTCTGATTTACGGTGATTGTGGTGACAGGCTCGAAGAAGAAAGCTCGCTGGCTTCAGGCTCGACGAATCCTCGCTCAACCTTGCTCCAGCCTGCGGATCCCTAACAGGTTTTTAAGAGAAGGTGGGTAATGCGCCAGCCCTTGAATTGAACCCCACTTATCCTGAAACCAGACTCGTGGGAGGGTGTTGAATTTTCTCCCTACCTCTACGAGCTCCCCCCCCTTCCCCTCCGACCGTCTCTCTGCTGAACTCTTAGCTTTTATTGTTGTGATGCTGGATCGGGGCAGGATGATCTGTTTTTTTCTGTGTGCGTGTGTGGGTCTTTTAAGTGTGTAAGTACTCACACCTTACGATTTGCAAGAGTGTGGTTACTTGCTCATAGAGCCAGCTTCATTTTTGATCTGTGTTGCTCTTATCGTCCTTGTCGCAAATTTTTTTATTTTATTTTTTTCCCCACTACGATGATGAGTGAAATCACCACTTCTCTTCACTCCACAGCGTCTTCATGACAAACCGTCCCAATTTGATGTCTTTGTATGTTTTTGTCCATCTAGCCCCTTGGCGTAAATGGATCATGGACACTTTCTGTGTCACTGACTGCTTATCCTTGTAAATCAGAGAACCACCATGGCCTTGAATTTTGGTTCCGACCTCAAACCTGCCACCTAAAATCCTTTTCCTCCAAACAGCTCCTGAAGCACTGAAAGCAGCCTAATCTAATCTAATCCGGACATTACGGGCTAGTCTGCAAGCATTTCATGCACTCAAAACCTCTGCACTGTGTCTCCGTAGGTCACAGAGCCCCTCCAGCACGGAGCGGACACCGCTGCGTCGCCGACAACAGCAATTTATACGTGTTCGGTGGGTATAATCCGGACTTCGATGAATCGGGCGGCTCGGAGAACGAGGATTACCCTCTTTTCAGGGAGCTCTGGAGGTATCACTTTGCAACAGGGACGTGGCAGCAGGTCCGCACAGAGGGCTATATGCCTACAGAGTTGGCCTCAATGTCAGGTAATTGAATACCTGGGACTTCATCATGCCCAACACATGGATGAGGTTATTAATGATTCGTGTTTTTCCAGCTGTTTTGCATGGTAACAACCTGCTTGTGTTTGGCGGTACTGGAATCCCGTTTGGGGAAAACAACGGGAACGACGTTCACGTGTGCAACGTCAAATACAAGAGATGGTCGCTGCTCAACTGCAGAGGGAAGAAACCCAACCGAATATATGGACAGGTGAAAACAGTTCACACACATGACGCTTTAGTCCTACACTACGTTGTGAGCTCCAGGAGCTATGCTATAAAGATATCCTAACTTTGAAAAACCTGGTTTTATCTGTTTATAAACCATGACATTGTCAGTTAAGATCCCCTTCAGGTCTGTTACAGAATAAGAATCCCCAAGTTTATTATGTTCACGCCTAAAGGGGCAGAAGATATGACCAAATTATCAGTAGTGCTGTTTTAACATTTAAAACTAGGACACTGGATGGACACCGACCTCCGCTAAGGACAATAGTCGATTCTTCTGTGATGTGCAAATCTGCAACCGGGACCATTTTATATGTCTGGGTGTGTTTCCAATGGAGTCTCGTATTTCTACTTCGGCTATGTTTTGTTACAATTAAACGTTCGTGCCATCTACTGGATTTTAAGATGTATTCTGTATCTCGCAATGTTGGGGAAAGAAAACAGATTTCGTGGACTCTCCTGTGATTCTGATCTGCTCCAAAATTTACAGGGTTCTTCTTTGGCCCATGGTGCACCTTGCCACAAGGTTTCATGGAAATTGGTTTTGTAGTTTTTGGGCAGTCCTGCTTAAAGCAAAACAAACTGTAAAACATGCCCCCCTCGGTGGAGGTAATAATGGTTAAAATGTTTAAACAATACAGAACTTTAACATAAAATCAGCTGCTCCCAAACATTTCTAAACCAGAAATGGGGGCAGGGTAGCTCAGGGGGTTAAGGCATTGGGGTACTGATCGGAATGGTGGGAGTTCAAATCCAAGCACTGACAAGCTGCCACTGTTGGGCCCTTGAGCAAGGCCCTTAACCGCAAAAAAAAAAAATGCTCAGTTGAGACATGAGATTTTTAAAAAAATGTAAGTCGCTCCAGATAAGGGCATCTGCCAAATGATGATGATGTAATGTAAACCGTGGTGTACCACAGCAGAGCATGATCAACACCTTCAGCCCTGAAGAGCAAATTATGTAAATCAGGAGCACCATCTACACTATTGGGAGTTGGCAACTTGTGGGTTTGAATCAGTGTTTACACTTGGAGAGTTACAGGGTGTTCAAAAACGGCTTGCGTGCAGCTACTTAAGTTCATTTTCTTATTATTGCAAGTTAAATTCTTTAGTTACCACTCCTGAGACTGCCAGATTTTTTCTTGAGTTAAAGCATCCAAAATGATATCTAGACCATTGCTTTTATATGCATGCAGTTATCTTTAAGACCCCCAAAGAAATCACAGATACAAAATGCAGTAAAAATGTCAAACATAAGATGATATTGAAGCAAGAGTCTATTGAGGAATGAGTGTACAAGTCTTTTTTTTTTTTATTTTTTCACTCACTCATTTTCTGCCACTTAATCCAGTTCAGGGTCACGGGGGGAAGCTGGAGCCAATCTCAGCTGACTTTGGGTGAGAGGCGGGGTTACACCCTGGGCAGGTCATCCGTCCACCGCAGGGCGACACACAGAAACCGACAACCATTCACACTCACATTCACACCTACGGGTAATTTAGAGTAGACAATTAGCCTAATCCATTCTGTGCATGTCTTTGGACTGTGGGAGGAAACCGGAGTACCTGGAGGAAACCCACACGGACACGGGGGAAAATGCAAACTCCACACAGAAAGGCACCCAGGTCGACCTCAGGGATCAAACCACTACACCACTGTGCCGCTCAAGACTAATACAGTGATGTGTGAAATGAGAAAATGGGCAGTGTTGAAATGAATATCTAATACAAGTCTAATATATTGCAAATACCTTACTGCATAAATAGTCTTAGTTGTAGTTATCGTATTTACTGCTTTATTTAGAAACTTCTAAAATAACACTTGATCCAACAACACCTATTATTGTGTTCAGTTGAGTGCTAAATCGAGGTCCTGAAATTGTAATATGTGTGTGTGCTATTTTATGACTATAAATTCCCAAATTTGAGTGTTCAAATGATTGATATAATAGGAATATTTGTATTTACTATGCTTTCCTGTGAAGAAAATGTGACCAGTGTTGAAGGATAAGCTGACCAAGCATGCGTCTGCTACTCTTCAGCTCACTTGATGTCTTTAGGATGTCCTGCTGGGGGAATCCTCCAAGGTTCTAGGTCAAGTCCCTTTCAGAAAGGCATTCAAGCACGGACCATTATTTATTCTAACAATGAGGAAGTTATTTTGAGGAAGTGTCAAATGTAGACATTGGCAATAATTCGTCATGCTGGAGTACAGAGTCGAAATGTACACCCACCAGTGGAGGCTCGTTTCTCCAGCATATGAGGAAATATGCAGATTTATCTCACAAATGTGGTTCTATCTTGCAAGTGAAAGTACAGGTAGTCCTCAAGTTACCATGGAGATGAGTTCTGCAAAACCCATCATAAGTCAAAAAATATCGTGTTGAATGTTGTAGGCCACCGCTTAGCCTAGCTTAGGGAGCCTGGGTATCTTAGCCTGGCTTAGCCTAGACTACCGAGGAGTCTTTTCCTGTAGGAGATATGCTGGGGCGTTTAGAAGACGGACATTTAGAAGACATGCGTTTGAAGTAAAATTAGCTCTTGAAGTGCACAAAAAAACCTGCGGTAATGCACTGTACAGTACACCGATACACAAGTTAACTCTGTGATTTGCGGGAGAGTGTGAGGCATCACGCAAGGTAAATGACGCGAGCTTCCGGCGGCGTCCGTGTACTTTCAGGTGTCGTCCGAACGTATCGTACATCATACGCTGCTACACTGGTCTGCCAGCGACGCCTGGCCGTGAATCTTAAATATTTTCTAAATGTTTTACAATTTTTAGCGGATCGCAATCGTCATCGTAACTTCTAAAAATCGTAAGTCAGGCCATCGCAGCTTGGGGAGCACTTGTAATTGTTGCATTTTCACTCAGTTGAGAGATATAAAGTCACAATTGTGCCATATTAACGTGATAAAATCACAGATATGTGATATGTTGCTGTTGCAAGATACGTTTTCTCACGTGGTGAAAACAAGCTCCCTACATACACCTAATACGAAACTGATAATCCACCATTTTATTTCAAAGTTTCTGCTGCAAGAGCCCGACGCTAACAGAAGTAAATTTGTTTCTCTGGTGTAGGCGATGGCCATCATAAATGGCTTTCTGTACGTGTTTGGAGGGACGACAGGCTACATTTACAGCACAGATCTACACAGACTGGACCTCACCACACGCGAGTGGATTCACCTCAAACCAAACAACCCTCCGGATGACCTCCCAGAGGAGCGGTGAGTGAACCCTGGCCTCCATAATTCAAACCAAAACACAGGCAGTGGAATTGGCATTTCTGCTTTTACTGCTACAGACCGTTTTACGCCTGATTAGACATTCCCAATAAACATAAACATATTTGATTAGTACACAGAACATGATTGTAGAACATTTCCCAGAGACTACACACTGCGTGCTCCCATGGCGACTGCTCATGTCGTGTGAACAATTCGGAAGCGATCTCCAAGTTCTGAAAATTTTCAAGCATGTTTGATTTTTCACATGGCATGAAATCCCTCTGCGTTTAGCAGCGTGTACAGTTCAAAGAAGCAGCCAGTCAGAGCTCCAGAGGAAATCAGATTCATCTGCTCTCATGCACTGCAGATCCCTGAACCCAGTTTATCCTCTGTATGTTTGAGTAGGAGGAAAATGGAGTCAATGGAAGCACAGTAATATTGCTATTAAAAGCAATGATTTGGCATGTCATTTCCTAATGTACGAGGAACAGCAAAAACAAACACACAGTATAAAAACGGAAGTTTTTCACTATGCACTACCCACATCTCACCAAACAATATTACCTCGACGTTTTCTTTTTATTTCTCTTTTTTCTTGTTTCTGTACAGAAATAGTGACTGATATGTGAGAAGAAATTTCCTTCAAACCCCAGACAACTGATCACAAGTGATTCAAAGGGATGTAGTGTGAGACGTTGAGAGATTTTTATAGTCTCGTAGTTGGCGTGTAACGATAAATTGTGCATCGATAAATCGAGATAAAATGTGACGGTTCAAATGGACCGTGGTTGATCTCTTAATGTTTCCTAGCTATAATTGGATTGTTTAGACAGCAGAGGGTGCAGTAATATACAATAGCGGGAATATGCATAATGTCGCCATAGACAGAAGTAACAGCTCTAACGCTGTCAAAAACACACACAAGCCAGATCTGAAATGGGGAAAGAGCTTTTGTGCTTATTTACAAACAGATTCAGTGAGAAATCGGAGCTGTCTTTTTTAGAGACTGCTGACAGCTGAGGCAAAGCACAGCAAATGGAGGGTGTTTTATATGTAGGCTTTTTTGATTTTAAGAAAAAAATTATTAACTTTTTCATTTTTAATAATAGGCCATTATATTTAGTCCAAGCATTTGTAAAGAATTATTGTTGGTTAAAAAACAAACCGAAACGAAGGTTTTATTTAAAACAGGAGCATTTATGTTGATAACAGAAAATTAAATGTTGCTGTACTGTGTGTGTGTGTATGTGTGTGTGTGTGTGTATATGTATATATATGTATGTATGTGTATGTATATATATATATATATATATATATATATATATATATATATAATATAATATAATATAATATAGACGTTCCGGCGCCCCCCGCGACAGATGAAATCCGCAAAATAGCGCCGTCACATTAATTTATTATTTATATGTATTTAAGGCTTTATAAACCATTTCCACTCCCTTATTAACCTTTTCCACACTCTAATAAACACGTCCTATGCTCTTAAATGCTCTCCCAAATCTAATGACCAGTTCTTGTCTCAAACAGATACAGACATGAGATCGCACATGATGGACAGAGGATCTACATCCTAGGAGGAGGAACCTCTTGGACATCCTACCCTTTAGACAAGGTAGTATGCAAAGCATTTCTGCAGTTTATCATTGTCTTCTCCTTCGACTGTACGACACTGGATTGAAACCAGTCCCTCCGCCCTTTCAGGTTCATGCATACAATCTTGAAACCAATTCGTGGGAGGAGATCACAACAAAGCCTCATGAAAGAATAGGTTTGAGCTGTTTTCACCTGGGTATAAGTAAATACAATCATCTTGTAGCAGGATATGTTTTTTATTTTGTTTTTTTAATGACTCTCTCTCGCGCGGCGGCAGGTTACCCAGCTCCCAGGAGATGTCATAGTTGCGTCCAGATAAAAAACGGTAAATCGCAGAACGTCTGCACGGACCATGTTTTTTTAGTGTCAGGTCTGTCTGAGCGTCTGTATGAATTGTTTGCTCTTCTCTTGTAGATGTGTTTATATGTGGAGGTTATAACGGCGAGCTGATCCTGGATGATTTGTGGAAGATCAACCTGCAGACATTCCAGTGGACTAAATTGCCTGCAGTAATGCCCGAGCCAGCGTATTTCCACTGTGCTGCTGTCACACCGGTCAGTGCACCACACACACTCATTTCAGTTGTTCTAGCAGTAGGGACATAACGATACGATAATGTACATTAACCCTTTGGGTGCGGCTGTCGAAAAAAGTCGACTCCGGGCGGGAGTTGACTTGAGTCGACATTTAGGGGTCTGATGCTACGGCCATGCATACATATTGACAAAATTAAATAATTCAATTGTACTCGGTAGGTGGCAGCACTTGAGGTAATTTTTAGTAATATACTGTTACGGTTTGTGTATCAGAGAACCATCTGGAGCACGTTGTTGACAAGGAAAATTTACCGAAAAAACTTTCAAAAGTTTACCGTTAGTAAAAAAAAAAAAAAAAATGTCGCGGAAAGGAAAGTTTAGCATGGAGGAGGTTCTGAAATTAGTGCTGGATGATATATCTGACCTGTCTGATGATGTGGAGATGGATAGCGAGAGTGAAACCAAAACTGCATGGCCGTCTAGCAATCTTTAAACTGACACTGCAGGGCCATCTAAAAGGGTAAAAACTCGTCAAGCTTCCACTCGTTCTGCCGCATCATGTAAAAGTCAAAGCGACGGCTAGGTCGCACTCCAGCTGTTGAATCAAATGTTGAACCTGTCGACTTGAACGAGGATTTATCTAGTAATTCATACTGTTTAACAATTTTGTTCCTATCTCCCATACACTGCTTCAGTTTTAACCTAAAATGCATGTAAAGTGCTTGTATTATAATACACATAATTTACCCGAATGTTCGCACAAAATATTCAGCACTGGGGGCAAAGTAAAAAAAAAAATTTTCAGCACGGAAAGCGTCAGACTTGTGATGCAGTTTTATGACTATTCGAATCAATGGAAATAAAAATAAACCGTGATTCAACTCTTAGTGTTTCCAAGTTGTGATTATGTTTAGAGAGCAGAGGGTGCAATAACGTACAATAGGGGGGAATACACGTGACCTCACCGAAGGCAGAAATTACACATGTAATGCCTCAAAAAAAAAAAATCTCACAAAACGGATCTAAAACGGGAACGAGCTTTTGTGCTCATGGACGAGCAGATTCAGCAGGAAATCCGAACTCTCTGGTTTTTGGTTTTTTTTTTTTTTATAGGCTGTCAAAAATTAAAGAAAAGAGAAGGTTTTTGTTTGTTTTTTGTTTTTTTTTTATGTGAGCTTTATTTATTTATTCATTTTAATTTTTCAATAAGTTTTAGCTCTTTTTTTATTTATTTATTTATTTTTATTAAAAGGACAATTTTAGTCAATAGGCTGTTATTTTACCCCACCCTTTACATAGGTTTGTAATTAATTATTGTTAATTAAGAAAAGCAAATAAAATAAGTAATGATTAATTTTTTTTATTTATTTTTTTTTTTTTTACTAAACGAATTAATATTTAAGTTGCAAAGAATGGGGGAAATTTTAATTTTCTTTTTCTTTCCAGAATATTGTGGAAAAACTGATTGTGCACCCAGTGCTGTGCATCAAATTCAGTAACGAGCTGGGTGCATCGTTACATATACAGTGTTTATATATGCAGTTCTAACATAAATAAATAAATAAATAAATAAAAGCTTTTTTTCATTAGTTTTGAACACCGAATGGGATGGGAGTCATTTTTCCAAGATGAAGAACAGGAATTTTTTTATTTTTTTTTTTAATATTATACATCTACCTTCCTGTCTAATTCGGTCACAGGAATGGGATGGACCAGGAGTGAACGTGCGCTCCCGTGTCACCCTCTCTACAGAACTCTGTAATAGTACTGACGTTCTCTCTAACCCGTCCTCTGGTGTTGGTTCTTTAGGCTGGCTGCATGTACATCCATGGAGGCGTAGTGAACATCCACGAGAACAAGAGGACTGGCTCTCTGTTTAAGATCTGGCTGGTGGTGCCGAGCCTGCTGGAGCTCTGCTGGGAAAAACTGCTGAAATCTTTCCCTCAACTGGCTCAGCTCTCAACCATGCAGCTACTTAACCTGGGTCTCACGCAGGAACTCATCGAACGCTTAAAATGAGGATCATCAGCCGCGCACTTGATCCAGATTGGATGGGAGGAGGAACGACACACTTGAGCCAGTGTCTGAAGATGAGGAATAGAGGATTAATTTTTGAAATTTCCTTTCCTTCTCCTTCTAGAATATATCCTTATAATGTAGCCTGCCTTAAAACCAAAAACTGTGGGATGGCCTTTTTGTCTTTTCCTTTGTACTTTTAATTATTTAAGATGGAAGTCTCTGCTCTGCGGTTCTTCTGGCCTTCGCCGACCTCGGGGGGATAAACTCTGATTTGCCTATGGATAAATGAGCTGCAGCGCAAGGAAGTTTTATTCCTGGTGTGACTAAAGCTACAGCAAGAAAACGTCTCAAAACAGAACACGTGCAATGCCAAGCTGGTTTGTCTAGCGTAGCGGATAACTACTATGCTGAAGTTACCTGAATATTGTTCAGCAATCACACAGACCCTGCTTTGAAGTCCTTTAATTATTATTTTTTTATTTATTTCTACACACACTCAAAAAAAAATGGTCATATCCCCCTTGGGATCAGGTGTATTTTCCATTTATTTGTCTCATCCGAATCTTTATTTACTGTGAATAGGGTGCTCTTTAATTTACTTTTAATGCTTTTATGATAATAAAACTCCCCCCACCAACCCTTTGCCAAAACCGCACTCCCCTTATATAGCCTATTAAATTATGACCTCAGATCGTTATCTTAATTCAGTGCCTTTTCAAGGACTCGCTATATAAAATGTGCTATATTTCATTCTTGACAGTGTCAATAACACACCTTTGGAGTAAGCACTTTAAAATTCTTTAAAATATTTTAGGCTTAGCCATGTCTAACCCTGTCTCAAAACCTGTTAAACTGACCTAATTTACATTTTCTGTTTCTGAGAAACGTACATGTGACGCATGGATATCTATCTAAACCTGTACCAGTCCAAAACCGTGCACATTGTGGGAGAGAGGGGAAAAACCCTTCAGATAACACATGATGCTACGCGAAGGTGCTGCGCTCATGTCACTATAATGACACTAAATGATAGCGATCTGGACGTATTTCCTGTTTAAGTATCAATGCAAAGCCGCTTCGCGAAAATAGCCATCAGTGAAGCTAAAGCATCTTCATGCAAAACAGTTCACTTGAATATAAAACATCTGTTAAACGGTGATTAAACCATATCTTTAGCTTTAATAGAGAGCCTGAGGACAGCGTTCAATCCGAGCGCTTGTCGCAGCGTAACCACGCAGTAGACGTAAGGGCCAGGTGCTGAGCAAGTGGAGGGAAAACTATCGCAGGTGACGGAGAGCGAGCACTGAGCTCTAAGAAACGCATCTTGCTCAAGGCTCATTTATGCTACCTTTGTTTGTAAATAAACACCCCCGTTTCAAAAGATTTCCAGGCGTCTTTCACATTGGCATGGATGTTAAGCAATACATCCACTAGAGGGCAGCTCAACAACGAACATTGTGAATACTGTAGTAGTAGTAGCAGCAGTTTTACGCAAATTAGAAGCAATATTTAAAAATTTTCAAAACAATTGCGAATGGTCTGCGTTTCCATTGCATGCTAAGTGTTGAGATTAAAGCTGGGCTTTCTTCTCTGGTGATGGCACTTATAGAGCACTCTAAGAAAGGAAAGAAAAAAAATTCCACAAAGGTAGCATTTCCAATTGTTCATGTAATGTTGCTCAAATGAGAGGGGGAAAAAAGGTTTTTCCCATAACAGTTTTATTGAATTATCTGATAAACCACCTCAAGTAAGCGTAAAAGCTTTTTTTTTTTTTTTTTTTTTTTTTGCAATATTTAACTGTCTTTTGGTTTTCTTTTCTTTTCTTTTTTTGTATTCTTATGTTTCTATGACTCAAGTTTGCAATTTCTAATTGTGCGTTAAGCAGGCTGACAGAAACTCCCTAGTGGAGGAGGTTGTAATCATGCCGTTAAAAAAAAAAAAAAGAGGCAAAAGCAAAAGGAGTAGCATTATATACACAGATGATTTTTTTTTTTTTTTTAATTTCTTCCAAAATCACACCTCTCCTCAAAAACATTCTGCCATTTTGATCATTTCTGCACCGTGTCTCGCTTGAACAATTGCCTCCACCTTTATCTGTAACCCTTCAGAAAACGTACACGAATACAGATGAGCTGAACGCAGAGTATGAACCGAAGCCTTCGTGTAGGTGGGTTTTTTTTGTTTGTTTGGGGTTTTTTTTTTTTTTACGTTGAGCATAAATGAGCCTTAAGGCTACTTTTTAAACATCCAAACATCTGAAATGTTACTCAAATTAATGCTAGCAGCACCTGGCCGCGACCAACATAAAAAGTGAAATAACGTTATGTACCGTCCCTGACCGATTAATACCAAGTTCAGTTTAAGAATTAATCAATCACTAATGATGAACAAAACACATGGTGCATCTCTAATCTCTGCCACTATTGATGACCTTCATTTCAATTTAGTAATATGTTTAAAAATGGAAAAATTATTTTGATGAAAAGCTCGAAGTAAAAACCTGAGCCTGTCACTGAACCTTCATTTAATCGCTGTTGCCTTTAATGCCTACTTTTTAAATGCTGAAGTCATTACGTACTTATTCACAATAGCCACAATTTCTTTAATTAGCACTAGGCCACAGCTGCCTAAAATATTTGCTCCTCCCATTCGTTCTCTTTGGGTTTCCCTTTTAGTTTTGTTTCTGCATGACTGATGAATGAATCTCGGGCACGAAGGGCCCCACTGGCTCCTGTTCCCTGACAATATGGTTTTAAGGCAGTTATTGTATTTGTGTTGATCTTAGGAAACAATAAATTTATTGATTGAATACATTGTGCTGTTTTGGCCATTTCTGGAAGTCTGGGGGACCTAAGGGACAGCCTTGTCAGGGACCTCCACACACACGCACACACTTATATTTAAATGCATGAATGAAAAGAATTAACACATCACCTTGGACGAATCAACATGCTACTGTATCGATCTTGACTTGCTCGACTTGCTCCATGCTTCCTTTAGTACACTTCCATGTAGTGCACACTGTGCACTTTCAAGATGGTAGTGTTGGTTCAAATTGAACATGCATAGTGTGCACTTAAAGGAAATGACGATCACAACATTTGACCATGATGGTTGCATCCCCCCTTTTGTTTTTTGCTCAGCTCTTTAAAAATTATGTTTTAATTGCCCCTGCTTGTGGCACATATTTCACCCTCCTCCAAAAGGCTGAAAATACTCTGCGGTCCCACCCCATCTGTCACTTTACCAAGATGGTGACCCATGAGCATGAGAAGTGGGAGCATTTGGACCATTTTGAGTTCATCATCCAAGTACTCCTAGTGCACTGCATGTTGCCAAGTGTAAGTACAGAAATGTGTGAATTGAGACAGTCATGTTATCACGCCGCTTACTCTGGTTGCTAGCTAGCCAGTTAGCCTCTGAAATGGATTTTTTTCAGCTCAGTTACAGCAATAAGTAGAAATAAGAGCCACCTCTGCCTCTGCTTAGTCCCTTTTTTGCCACAGATATGAATTCATGATCGCCCCTTATTTGTGATCTGACCTTGCACCTACCGGTAATTTAGTTACATAAATTGCACTTCCTATTTTTTTTGCACCACAAGAGGGCATCCTGCAAATGTCATACATAGACCTTTGTCAACTAATGGTATGTTGCCTGCACCCCATTAACCTTAATTTTGCACGCCCCCTTCCTTGCTGCCTTACAACGTGGATTTTGGAGAACATCTGGATGTTGAAATGCTGTCCCAAAACCCTAGGAGACAAGGGAACCAGGACTTTCACTGAAAACACCCTTTGACTGGAAGCATGCTTCAAGTCTACTCAGGAGCAGATTTTGTGGAAGAGAAAGTCCCCCTTGGTGACCTCCCCATGTGACGAAAGCACTAGTTGGGAGGAAAATGAACATAAACAGAGGTGACCCGTTTGCTTCAGTAATGACGTACACCGCAGGTGGAGGCACAAGGCTGCAAGGGTTTCCTAATACAACATTTAACTGCTACCTCCCTTCCTTTTTCCAAAGGATCACTCCCTTGATGGCTTCATGAACTTTCAACTTTAGGGAGTGGAGTATGCAAAATAAGAGTAATGGGGCGGAGTAATGGTTTTTTTCTTTTGAATGGGTATTAAATAAGAAGAAGAAGAAGAATGGGGCCCCCTGGTGGCCTGGACAAGAATGCAATGGTCTGCACTGGAAGGAATCTCCAGTGTCAGCACTGGATCAGTCAAAAGGTAAAGCTGTATCAAAGTTTTGCTCTGTTCTCATTTATCATGTCAGCAGTCACTGAAACAGATTCACAAACACATACAGTCGTCCCCCGCAATACCGCGGTTCACCTCTCGCGGATTCACTTCATCGTGGATTTTCAAATTTTGATTGGCGGAATTTTTTGGCTTTCGCGGGACTCTGGAATAAAAAATTTCGGTTTAAAAAAATGTTCATTCAAACATTAAAAGAACATTTAAATCGAAATAAAACAGTATGCACTGTATTTCATCAGCG
>JAQMCW010000004.1:3188887-3199138 GCA_030068335.1 Chrysichthys cranchii
TTTATAGATTAATGAGATTTTAATTGGACATTATATACTGTGAAGCTGCTTTGTGACAATGTCCATTGTTAAAAGTGCTATACAAATCAAATTGAATTGAATTGACAGGACTTCTTCACTGTGAAGACTACCTAGCTGTACTGAATGATCTACTGTGACAGATTGTTGAGATGTTTGTCATATTCAAAAATAAGTATGAATTTTATTGCTAACATTAACAAGCTAGCAAATATTACCTAATTTGCTATGGTTAATGAGGTTAAGTTGTGTTTAAAATTATTCATAATCTTCATTGCTAACGCTCAACTGGTTTAATGAGCAAGATTTTTGAGAAGATTATTATCTCCTTTCCAATGTGTAAAATGCTTAATGCTAACGTTAACCAGCAGGCTAATAATATTATCTAACCTGGCTAATATTATCCAAGTCCCATTCATAATCTGCACTGTTTATGCTAGCTATGGATTGCTACATACAAGCTAACCTGAAAGAATTTCTCATAGGATATTCAAGTCACTTATATATATATATATATATATATATATATATATATATCATAATAATGATATATAATATTCACTGCTAAGTGTGGCCATATGATAAGCATAAAGTAACCTGAGAGTATGCTAAGAAGCTTTTTTTTAACTTTGAAATAAATGCTCATCTTCTTTACTCACATCAGCATGACAGTAAAATCGCAAATATATTTTTCAGCTAATTTATCATGTATCTCCACTGTATTTTTTAGATAGAGGGCTAACATACACTGCAGTAATCAGAAATTTAAAAAAAAAGAAAAGAAAGAAAAGAAAACCTCTTTTACTAAAATAAAAATTCACCCATTAACTGTGTAAATACAGTGTCAAATTGAATTTGTTTATTGTTTTAAATAAATGCACCAAATACAGCTTTAAGATCATTTCAAAGTATTTTGCAGGCTATAAACTTAAAACCATAATTTAACATAAGGCTAAAGAATGTATGCAAGTTTTTTAAATATTTTTTTTTAAAAACTCCTACTCAGTCAGAGTATTTTACAAATCAGAGGATTTAAAAACTGTATGTCCTATGTAGCTGGTGGCAGTTTGTAACATCTGAAGCACTGATCCTGCTGAAAAAACCCTGAAATATCACTTTACTTCTTATTCGGCTCTGGCCTAATGGTTTGCATTCCTGATTCAGTTACAGATCTAATGAATATCCAGTTTGTAATTAACCCATTTTTGTCTCATCTCACTCATCTTCTGCCTCTTAATCCTGTTCAGGGTCGTGGGGGGGAAGCTGGAGCCAATCCCAGCTGACTTCAGGTGAGAGGTGGGGTACACCCTGGGCAGGTCACCAATCCACCGGAGGGCGACATACAGAAACAGACAACCATTCACACTCACATTCACACCTACGGGTAATTTAGAGTCACCAATTAGCCTAATCCCCTCTGTGCATGTCTTTGGACTGTGGGAGGAACCCGGAGTACCCGGAGGAAACCCACACGGACATCGAGAGAACATGCAAACTCCATACAGAAAGGCACCCAAGTCTGGGGATCGAACCCAGGACCTTCTTGCTGTGAGGCGACAGTACTAACCACACTATTACCATGCCGCCCCCCATTTTTGTCACTTAATGGAATATACATTTCTCTCTCGAGAACCACCAATTTCTCTACAGACAACCTGAAATTCTGAAACATTACAGAGGTTAAAATCACAGATGTGAAACACTGAATCCCATTACAAAACCAACAAATGCATTTTGAATCAGTCACATCATCTGATAAACCATTCAGAGTTTACATCTTGATATCAATTCATTTAGAAGACAGAAAATACCACTAATAACAATTACACAACCATCAAGATCTAAAAAGAAACCAATACATATTACCATTAACTGTCTTTTGTCAGGTAATGAGATATGGACTGTTTTCTCATCCTATCTAATATTTAGGGATATTTCTTTAATATTTGCTGGAAAGTAAGGCTTAATTAAGTTATTTTTACATGAATATACCTTCTTTTATTCACCATGTCATTCATAATAACCTATACAATCTTTTTTCGTTTACCTTAGAGATATGTATACAAATAACAACAATGTCTACGTATAAATTTAGCATTTTGTCATGAAAAAATGTTTTCAGTGTGTTCCTTGTCCAAAGAGCTTATTTTAAAGATGACAGGAAGGATAAATTGTTGTAGCAATGAAACATGTTTCAAAAGATGGACAATTGGCCATATCCTCTTAACTGAATTTCGTCAATGTGAAAATACAACACAGAACATTGTTGTATGGACAGGAAGTTAGTAAGGACAGGAAAATATACTACAATATTTTCTATATTACATATGGAAAGATGTTTGCACCATCAGGATTTGAATTTTGTACCTCTCAGTTTAAATTAATTTTTTTTATTTGTTTTTGTGTGATTTTGAAATTACATATGAAGCTTCTCAGTTGCACAAAATTCAGGTTTAAACTTGAAGCAGAACCCCATATTTTAGACGTGTTAATCAAATTCTGGTCCTTCATGAGACGCTAAGGCTACGTTCACATTACAAGCCTCATTGTTCAACTCGTATTTTTTTTGCTCAGATTTTTTAGGTTCAAATTCATAATTATAAGTCACCTGTATTAATGTATTTAACATTAATGTGATCCGATGTAACATTAAAATACACCCGTCCCCCAAAACGTGCACATTGTTATGTTTTTACGCAAGTCGTCTGCATGACCAACAACAGAACAACAGAAAACATATTTCTGAGACAACTCATGGTATTAAAACTGACAAAACGCATGCATTAGTAGCTTATGTACACATCGCATTTTGCTCTGGAGGACGGCAAATAGTTCATCAGGTGTAGCTTTCCTCCACTGCTGTTTTGCTGCACTGCTTTTGTTGTTTATCAAAAAATGTATTAAAAAAAAAAAACTACCAAAAGCATAAAATAAACTCGATTTTAGCCGTAGCCCTTAACCCTAACCCAAAACTAACCCTAAGAGCTTAAATTTAATCTTAAATCTAACACACAAGCATTAAGTAGCATGTCTCCATAGGTAGCACAAATACACGTGCCTAGCACATGCTGGCTGACAATGATTTAAGCATGAATTCTGATCTGAGCATTCTCAATCGTGCTGCATAGCCACGAATCGGACATGTATCAGATTTAGGACTACATACGAAAGTGTGTAAATCTGATTTTTTTAAATATTGGATTTGTTTGTCCACACAGCCCTGAAAAGATCAGATCTTTGTCACATTAAAGTAAAAAAAAATAAAAAATGGAGTCCCACAACATGGGAGTGTGAACGCAGCCTAATAATCTAGACAATGGGCCTGATTTATCAAGCTGATTTACCTCTAATCTGTTCAATTTGACTTAAAATACGATTAAATACAACTTCACTTAAAGATTGATCAATGAATCTGAATCAATGATCTGGGCTGGATCTGGGCTCGTTAGCTTATGTTGAGCTGTACTAAAATTAACATCTGCTTACAATGGTCTGAAGTTTAAATGCAATGTGAACCAATTTTTTTTAATTCAGCACATCTGATCAATTTTTTGTAATTAAAATTCAGTATTAGTATAATTCGATTTTACATTAGCTTATTCAAACACTTGATTCTGATTGCTCAATTAGCACATTCCACAGTCTGTTATTTCTGTACAACACACTGTTGCTATGGACCCCGTCGTTAGGGGAAACAATGAAATCATTTTCAAATTAAGAAAATCGTTTATTGTTAAATCGACGTTTTATGTCGAATTATCGATTTCTATAGTAAGTAGCCGTGTCATAAGCGAGCCTTCAGGGTCATGTCGGGATCTTGAATCACTCTGTAGGGCTTTATCTCGCCATTATGCCCCGTCATGACTGTTCATAAACCGTTACATAAATTCTAAAGCTTCATATGAAATTCCAAATCAAATTAAGGCCATTTTCAAATTTAAAAATGCAAAATTCAAATCCAGAAATCATTCCGTGATTACAAGTACAAGCCATTCTACCTTAGAAAACGTGCCAAACACAATGCAAAAGTGAGCCATAGCACAAGTCTCTACAACAGAATACAAGTGAAACAAACTACGTACTACGGTACAAAAATAGCCTTTTTGATAGAACTGTACAGCAATCACTTTGAATGGAAGCAGACAACAAACACAAAAATTTGATTACAGCATTGTCTTCAGTTCATTCATTTAAAATGCCCTCGCTTTCACGTAATCTACATCTACAACGAAACATGTTCGTAATTGCTCCAGGCAACTTCATATAATGATAATAATAACAATAATAATAATAATAATAATAATAATAATAACAATAATAATAATAATAATAGTAATAATACACTTTCTCTTTGTAACACTTGTTTATTTCAATCGGTTCCATAGCTGCATGGGCCAGGTCTGAGGAACAGTGCACCTCATGAGATGTGGTTTGCATTTCCATTACATATATAAAACGGTGCTATGGTGATGCAGTGGTTCAGTGGTTAAGGCTTTGTGCTACTAATTGAAGTCAGTTTGGAGAAACAATTCAGCCGAATGAGCAATTGTAACCACAATGCAGAAGCCACTTTTGTTGTGTACATTTACTGGTGGTACCTTGTCCCATCATGCTCCTCTAGCAAAACTTGCCCAGGTGGCCTGTACCCAACCTTAAAACAAGCGGTTTTATGTGTGCCCATGTGCAAAGCTGCCATGCAATTCACACAAACAATATCCTGCCATTTGTTCCTGGTAATATTATCACGCCAAATCATTTTAAAATAGCAATACTTCAAGTGACCTCACAACTTTTCCCAGGATAAAGTTCCTATTTTCTTCTACCTTGAGGGTGCTTGTTCGTTTGTGTCAGCTTCATCAGCTTCATCTCTCTAAACGTCGACGGACACGCGAGGTTACCCAATTCACACAGCTCAGATCTGAAGATCAACGGGATTCAGAGACTTTAATAATTTAGCGCTTCTGATGGCAAAACTGGCACTCGGTCAGAACCTGTCTGTGCCTCATCACTCGTAACGTTTAAGAAGGAAACGTTTAAGAAGAAATCACGGACCACTTATGGAGCGCAGTCTTACATGTTTGTATCAGTTTGTGGTGCAAATGAAAGCATCCAGCACTTTTTGACCAAAACTCAAGAGAGCAATGTGATATAAGATGAAGTCAAAAATCAGAGTCAGCGTCCATCAGTTGCGCCTCCATCAGGTTGGTCCTGGAGTGGATTGGCACAGTGACTGGTTTCCTGCCCTCTGTCCTGCCACCACCCACTGATGACGGCATCTCCTGCCCTGAATAGCGGAACCCTCCATTATGTCCATTAGACTGCCAGGCCGGTTGTTTAAACTGGCCTCGTCCCTCGTACTGGCTTAGCGTCAGTGGGTTGGCGATGTTAAAGCCAGGCTCCCTACCACGCTGACCAGATGAAACATAACCAAGCCCTGCATATTTCTCCTGGTACGGAATGGGATAGGAAGGTCGAAATTCTGGGAAAGAGCCCGGAAGAACGTTCTCCTCTTGCTGCTGGTGCCGGTCCCACAGGTTAGCCACGAGGCTGCGATGCGCCGGGAGCTTGGGCAGGCGAGGGACAGCGCTGGGCCCGAACTCTCTGTGACGGGGATTCACGTCCTCCTCACCAGGCACTACCGAACGCACCTCCTTCTTCCTCTTCTTCTTTTTCTTCTTCTTCCGTTTCATCATCTCAGGGGAGATATCGGCTTCGACCATCCACAATTTGTTTCGCTCTTCTGGAGGAGGCACTGCATGAGGATGTACACTTGTAAGTGACATGAACTCTTTGCTGAAACAGCGCATTTTAATATGACATCTTATAGGTAGCATGTCTCTTATCACACATTTGGATTCTCTTTTTTAATATCATCATCCAATATTTTATACGCATTTAGCCCATGCTTAAGTAACGTGTGACTTATGTGACTTATTAGTTCATGGGTTTGTGATGGATCATTGGCAAAAGTCAAAATTTATGCTACATCCAAACGTAACACATGCTGTAATTTACATTCGGTTCATCAGATTAATGTGGACATGACAGATTAAGAAAATATCGGTGAAGATACTCGTGTTAACAAGTAAACAGACATCCACAATCCAAGTATTACGTTCTTTGTTATGCATCACTGCGTATATAGCGGATTAAAGTTGAAGTTGATGGTTTGTGAATGTTAACTAATGCAGGAAAGTTTCGAGAATTGTTAATTACCCATTTTTCTTCTGAAATAAATATTTACATGCTCGGATCAACGACTGTGAAATCTTCATTTCTGAGAAGCGAAAAGTTAACACATCATTAACACTGACCAGGTGTCCCAGTGGGCGTAACCGAGATGTCCTGAGGCAAAATGGCACCTCTTCGTGCCACCATCTTCGTCACGTGCTGGGCCCACGCAGAGGACATTTCCATGGACGGCTCGTTCAGTTCGAAGTTAATACCCGCTTTAGGAAAATAACAAATTCCATCAGTGTTTAATTTCAATCATTTTCTTACTTTGTCATCATTTTTAAAAAACTTTTCTTCATTGCTCAGTATTAATGCGACTCAGCGGATTTTACCTCCACATGTCCAGCAGGAGGTGCTCTACTTACCCACAGGACCCTCATGGGAGACCGTGTGCATGCTGAAGGACAATTCTTTTTCCGGGTCCATTTGGAGTTCCTTCCTCTTGGAGAACGCTTTGGCTATCATCTTGCTCTTCTTGATGCGCTTCGGCTCGTCGTCGCTGCGTCCAATTATCCTAAGATTACAGGAAAGGAGTAAATATGTCACTGGATTTTGTATACATAATCAGGCCAAAAATCCATCCTGTTTAGCTACTGCAGGATATTATACATCAAACATTTTTATTTGAGGCAAGTTCCTATCAAAAGTGCATTGATTCACTATAAATTGTGTGAATTTGAACACTTAAGATCGGACATCATGTGGTGGGAATGACTGGGAGTTTCTACACGATTCAGACAATGAAACCTTATTTCAAATGAACCATCATTTAAATAAACCTACCTACACCAGGTGCGCTTCCAAATAAGAATAGTGGCTTTGGTCCACACCCACGTACTCATGGCAATGCCGGTACCGAACATAGAGAACAGATTGATCTTCTCCACAAGCAGGCTGGGCCTGTTTTTGATGGTGCACTCCGGGATCGGTTTCTTGGTCTGATGAGCTATAGTGACATTAGCTTCACACCTGGAACAAACAGTATTTTGGAATCACTATCACTATATTCATTAGATAACAGCAGTACATAAACAAATGTTTAAAATGACGAGGGAGGATCAAAACCTAAAGGCAAAATATATTTAACAGCTAGACGACGCAATGTGAGATGATGCATTTGTCATATCGTTCATCTCGCTTTTGGATTCCCACAGAGAAGAAGTTTTTCTTCTGCTCCCGAAACCAGGTGAGCCCCGCTCCTTTTACTTCATCATCAGAGGTGAATCTGTGACCGCACAGCGCCTCCTTCAGTGGACCGAAGATGTGAAAATGGCTCAGCGCCAGATCTGGGCTGTAAGGAGGACGTGGGAGACGTCAGAACCCAAGCCGGTGCACTGTCTCTACTGTCCCTGCTGCTGTATGAGGACGTGCATCGTCATGGTGCAGCGAGACTGCTTTGGAGAGCATTCCTCTTCTTTTGCTGTGAATTGCAGGTTTAAGTTTGTTCCGCAGCAACACACAGGAATTTACACTGTCCACTGTGTGTCCATGCGCTTGGAAACGCAGCAGAATAGGAACCTTCATGTCCCAAAAGAACGTTAAGATGATTTTCTTGGGGGAGGACTCACTTTTGAATTTCTTCTTGGCTGAAGAAGACGGATGTCTCCACTCCATGCGTCGTCTTTTGTTCTCTGAGTTAACGTGTCATTTTAAAAATGGCCTTTACTTTTTGATTCTCCCTCATCTATAGTTTTTTTTTTTTTTAAATGCTTACAGCACAAATTCCCTAAAACTTCTTTCCCACTCTGCCTGGTTGAAGAAGTCGTAGAAATGGCATCCGAACGTGATGAAAACAAAACCAAAGGCTAGAAAACCAAATATGCCTGAAAGGAAGAAAAAAAGTCTTTAGCTTTGTGGACCACTTTTGCAGTGCTCTTTATTGTAATAAAAACCGAAATGTAGGAATCCAATGCCAATGATACTGGTCTGATACTCTGGTAGCAATATCCTACACCAGGTGATACTACGAGACATAGGCTTAACAGGCTTCACCGCACTAACAAACAGTCTACTCAAAATGACCTCTGCATTCATTTCACCTTTAATGATAGCGAACAAAATAAAACAGTCTATAAACCTTGCCATGAAAATGTCAATATGAGGAACTACAGCATCTTCCTACAATATGCATAACATAATGAAACATCTTAAACCTAAAACTTAGCATGAGAAGCTCATCACTAGCAGCACAAAACAAAGCAAGAACAAAACACCACAATGAACGGTGGTTAGGTGAGGGAAAAAAGGCTTGACACAATGCTAGGTGAGCAAAAAAATCACAGCTCTTAGCCAGTTTGTTGTTCTTGAAGATTAGTCATAACCAGTCAATCAGACAGGGGTTTTTGACGCACATACTTTAGTTACAGCCGTACAAAAAGATGTGAAACAACAACCTGCCCTTTTTAACTTCAGCCCAACCCCATCGAATGTACCCAATTCAGCTAGCTAATGCACTGCATTTAAAATCAGCTTGCTAACGTTAATAAGAACAATGCTGTGTTCCAATATCCATACTTTCTGTACTTACTATGCTTAGTTTGAGTACGTAGGGCGTTCCCATTACGCTTGCGGTGAAAATAAGTGTACTGAAAATAAGTGTACTGAAAGGATCCGGATGGCGCCCTCATAACGGTCATATCTTGAGTGTGGAACAATGTACACTTTTCGCACTCAACGGCCGCCATCTTAGCTACGTAGCGGAAGAGGCGGACCCAAAAATAAAAGAAAAATGGCTGCCGGAATGGATTTTCCACACAGCCTGCATTAGGGGAGTCATTTTGCAAGCTAGAAATCTGTGAAGGGTTAAAAATCCGTTCTCTGTTCAAAGTCGGGGATGATTTTTGGCGGGATGATGAGCTGCGGCGGCAGTCGTGATCATAATTTCCGGTAAGTGTACCGTGGAGTAGGCGATTTGGAACAACACATACCTACTGAAATCTGCGCACTTAGTAAGTGCGGACAGTGTACTAAGTGTAAGTGTACTCATGAAAGTATGGATATTGGAACACAGCCCAAGATTAGTAGCCTAAGTGCGTCAACGCACTCAGGTGCTTTCAACTACTAATCAATGGAAAGGAAAACAAGGGCTAAATAAAATAACTGATTCATGCTAATCAGGTTACTAAATCTGGGTATCTGTATCGGTAACACCGTGTACCAAAAAATACGTACCGGTATTCATAATCAGTCTGGAAAAAAAAAATCTTCTGACGCATCTCTAGTGAAGAATACAAAACCTGCACCAAAAAACCCAAACTGTACCTAGTCTCAGCATGGTCTCGTTGATTTTGCTGGCTGCTTTTTCACTCAGCAGTCCAGGATGGTTACTTTTGATGGAAAACAATGTCATGACACCTGAAAACAAAATTGCAAACTCAAAAATCATGCATAATCAAACAATAACATACTGACGTATTTCTATTCCTTTCTGCCCATATTACCTCTTACAAGGAAATAGCCACCAATAGCCAGAACCACGCCGATTGGAGCCAGGACAAACCCAGCGCGATATCTGTAGTTTTTGTAACCAACAAAGCAGATTCCACTGACAGAGTCTCCGTCGACCTGTATGACGTTCAGCAGAGTTTATGACTTCTGTAGCACCCAGTGCGGCACCTGGAATGTCCCAAAAGGCAATACGAATAAATCCGCCTTACCTGTGCGATGGCCAGTATAGCCACTGTGAGGATAAACGGAATGGACCATGTGACCAGGTGGAAGTAGGACGTCTTTCCAGACAGAGGCTGGTGCGTAGTGCCCAGGGCTTTGAAAGATGTGTGCCAGGCGTAGGTCAGCATAACAAACCAGATGACCCCTGACATCAAGGAGTAGTACACGATGATGAAAATGATGACACACGAAAGCGTCTCTGTCGACCTGCAAAAAGGAGGGAGGAGACATCGTTGTTTTAGGCGCTCTCAAGTATACAGTGGGGCAAAAAAAGTATTTAGTCAGCCACCAATTGTGCAAGTTCTCCCACTTAAAAAGATGAGAGAGGCC
>JAQMCW010000004.1:3433132-3453131 GCA_030068335.1 Chrysichthys cranchii
GGAGTAAGACAACATGCATAAAGAGGATGATGTGGACAAAATACTCATTTGCCTAATAATTCTGCACTCCCTGTACATGAATTCGGGGCACGTTTGGTTTTTAAAAACTCAACACTGACTCGAAAGCAGGACGTTCAAAGAAAATCCATGAATTAATCCAAACAAGGTTATGCGTTAAATTAAAACAAAGGTTTGCACACTCTGCAATGACTGCGCTGCATATCAGGACCACTGAAGCACGCTTTCGCTGCTTCGCCATCATGTACATTTCATTTACAACTCTTTGTTAGGTGCGCCTCTTATGGACGTCTGTGCCCGGAACTAAACGCACATCGGCTGTCCCGTGAGCACGGTCTGCACTTTACAGTTGATTTAATTTATCAACCTGCACATGTGACTATGAAGGAAATGAGTGCTGGAGAAACGTTTGTAATCCTGGCTACGAAAACGAAGACGATGCATTTACACTCGACTGGGCTTTCAGCTTGGATAAATGAGGCCCGCTGTTCGGACTGCACAGGTCGAGAGAAAGCGCCCAAAAGTACCTGATTTATTTGGATTTTTTCTTTTTACAAATAAGGGAAGAAAACGCTGCAGGGATCTCACAATGGAGAATCTATTTTAGCCCGAGGATTGAAAACACCAGACGAAATAATTGGGTCCAGGTACACTATTAATTCCGACACCACCAGGTCTATTTCTCCCAGGTTAAGTCTTATTTTGTTTTTCTTAGCTCGGCACGGGATTTCTCCAGGCTGTTCACGAGCTAGTGAACAAAAGTGGGACGAAGGGATATCACAAAACTCATAAAAGGACGAAACAAATAAAGGTTAGACGCTAGCAGTAATAACGTGCTCCTCTGAACTACATACAGTGTCATGTGAGAGTCAGTGTACTGGCTTTTTATCGATAGTTGGGACTGATAGTGCAAACATGTGCAGATTCCTAACTCTACCAGAACACTCGGTGCCATGTGGTCAGGCTTAACCTAAAACCTCAATCAGGGATTTTTATTTTTTTATTTGTTTAACCAGTCCAGGTTAACACATGGAGGAGATTTGGGACCATTAGCTCAGCTGGCAGGCATAGAGAGAAGAGATCGGGGTTTTAAAAAGGCCGGATAATAAAAGAGTCTTAAACCACTGTGACTAAAATGCTTTCTCGCAGGGCAGGCGTTTACATTCAGTAAACAGCTGTGCTCAAATATGAATAAAATATGCTTCAGACATAGCGGTGTTTTTTTCTTCTTTTCCTTTTCCCTTTCTTTTTTAACCTCTCTCTTACACAAACACATTCTTGTTCGCTAGCCCTGTTGACCGGGAGCGTTTTATTCCCTAATAACCGCCTTTAAAACGGGTCCAAAAAAATGATGGGATTTGTTTCCACCACGACTCGTTTCTCCTATAGCTTGAAGTAAGGAGGAAAGGGATCCGTCGCTAATGCCGAAGACAAATTTCCTCCCGAGTGCTACACCATTTGTCTAGCCACGCAACAGCTAACCTGCTTCTTCTCCTCGGTGATAAACAGCCCAACAACACTGCAGCATACTGTGCTAGCATGTATAGTACACTCGGACAAGCGGACTGTTCCAGAAACGTTTCATGAGGATGGATGATTCCTGCTCTTGAGGACGACGGCGGTTATTTTAGCAGCTAGCATCAATCTCGCCAGTTGGCGGGGTTTCCTGGTGGCTGGGTTTTGTCATCAGTGTTTTGCTAATGTCATGTTATTCCGTCGCGTTTAAAGGTTTGTGTGGTGAAGCGAGGCGTCAGAGGTCATAAATAATAAGAAAATAACAACAAATATTATGTCCAGGTGGTAGATTTATGACGAGGGATTTATTTTTTTCCCTCCGCTCAAAGGACCGTTTGTGTCCTTGTGTTAGTGGGTGCTATGGACAGTCAAGGCTGTGTGTGTCTTGTGAATAACATTGTGGAAAAATGATGTAACACTATGGTCAAACTTTCATCTATCTTTATTCTCTGCTGTCTCTGCTTATGTCCTTTCATTCTATCTGAAAGAGTATTCAATGTCTATTAGACTGTAATCCAAGATCGAGGATACTGGCTTTCACTGTTTCCCCACAGATGGGTGAGGCAAACAAGCAGCGGATTGGGGTAGATGTGTTTTCTAACATTATTCCCATTTTCCTGTCACGTTGTTCTTCGGAAAACCGCACAGACTCAAGGAACTCTTGGCCGAGAGTCTTTTGGCTTGTGGGTAGTGGATATTTAAGTATAATATAAGTGATACTATAAGTGAGTAAGATCAAGTAGTCGCCTCATTGTACAGAAGGTTGGACACCGAGCCCCAACTCCAACCCGCCTGCTCCCACGCAAAATGTATTCTCTGGCCTGGTCTGGTTTCTCCACGTTGGGAGAGCTCCTCCTAGGAATCTCGCTCAGCCCCAAGTTCATTATGGCCTCTCTAAAAGAAGCTGTCTTCGCTAGATTCTGGGTTGAAGTACACGTCCACACATACCTGGCACCGTCATACCTCCCCCTACCTCCTCCAGTGTCCACGGGAGCAAAAGAGTAGGCCGCTCAACAACAACCCAGCCTCCCTGTTCTCTTCCCCCTTCATCAATCACCCATCAGTTCATCTAGCGCTATTTGATACCCATGCTGAGCAGTAGCCATGTGGATCAATGCTGTCAGTCAGGCAGTCCATCAGAAAGGAGCCAATGGCTTCCTCCACATGTTCCAGAGCGAAGGGAGTCCCAGTGCAACAGGAATCCAAACGCCAACATCAGCCTCTGTGGGGGAGGATCTGAGGATCGCAAAGAGGCCACCATGCCTCTTGGTAGCACAAGCCAGACCTTAATGCACATCCTCTCCCTACGGTTGTGACTTTTATTGGCCTATCCGCTTACAGCCTCGCGGTGCTCTTTGGCTGAGAGAGGTTAAGAGCAAAAAAAGATAAATGGATAGTCGACAGCGAGGCCTAAAATCTCCAGGCTTCGGACAAAGCCGGTGGGCCTGTGATCACAAAGAAGCATTTTCGAGAAAGAGACGTATCTACTCACAACGGAGTACGGAAAAAAAAAAGAAAAGAAAAGGCTTTTAAAGAAAAATGGCCACCACACATACTCATGCATACAAATGTTCTCTGTTTCGCTCTCCGGTCTCGACCCCCTCACATCCATAGCAATCTGAGCACGGAGCACAGATGTGGAATGGAGATTAAGAGCAGGTGAGTTTGTCTGTCTTCCGATGCGGTCATATCGTATATTTGAGTGCCTCCACCTTTCTGCACTGCCTCTCTCCACAGCTTGCAATATGCCTCTATTAACCTTGCGCACGCATACTCCGTGCCTCTGTACAGCCCTATAGCATAGGCTTTTTAACACTGAAAAAGCACAGCAGCAACGCTCATTTTTAAGAGACGCTAGGTTTATATGTGTTATGGCTCGGAGGCTGAAGGGTTTTACAAACTTAGAGCCTCGTCACCTATTTATGCAGGCGTTTTATGTGAATACCATAACATTTATACACTAAGAAGGGTTGGGGGGGTGTTATGGCCATTGACGTGCACAGGCTGGAGCTCTCAGTCAGTGATTGGCTAATATAAAGAGCAGGCCTTTATTATCACAGCAAGAGGGAAGAGAAGCTGGGCAGGTCTGTGTTGACTCTGGAGAAGCGTAGAGGGAAATTTTACACTGACTTGTACTGTCACCTCCATAGCGCCATTTAAACAGACCATGAAGTCTGCAGTCTATAGACTGGGTTCCATTCGTTGTGCATGTGTTTGCTTCGTAACAATTAGTAGAAGGTGTGCTAGTCAGCCAAGATGAAAATTAAGTTCCTAGAAAAGGAAGGAAAGGCTGTTTGGGATGACGTTCAGCCCCCGGAGGAGGTTAAGTGGCAGTCAGGGTTATGACCTAGTGAGGTGCTAGAGGTTAGGCTTAAAAAGCTCGGAAACTACTCAAACAGAGAGATATGAAGTGGGTTATTCTTCCGCGATGTAGTACAGGGAGGAGAAAATGAATATTTAGGTTTAATTTCCCTTAAATCCCTGAAGTTCCTAGAGGTATAAACACACAAGAAAAGTTCAATTAAAGATCAAGTGTTTCTATTTTCTCCATTCTCATCCCAAACAATGATTCAATGATGTATTTTTCTAAGCCCTCTTCTTTGTCTTAGGAACTGGAACCTGAAAGGAGATTGCATTGTGATAAGAAGTGCTATCCAGTTGAAGTTTACAAGCCTTGCTGTGAGGGACAGACAGCATGGAGGTACTGCGATTCAATCTTATGACTCCCCAATCAGCAGTCCAGGGCCCTAACCGCTGGGCCACTATTACCCAGTATAGCTAACGTTACCACATTCCTGCCCACCCTGCTTCAATCCTGGATGAAATCAAAACCACCAAATTCCTTCATTTTCAATGAGTTTTGTAGATTTATAGTGACAGGATGGTGAGCAACCGCTTGCCAAGCAAAGTGGCTAGGGCAAGCGACACAAGGGACGGAGGCTGGGTTGGCCACTCTAAAACAATATTTGTGCTTTTTATTTCCATATCCAATGTTGTGGTGTTCGTGCTGGAAATAGACAGCTGTGACAGCGACCAGCAAATGTTTTTAGTTGTTTCGGACTCGTACTACACGGATAAAATTCATACACAGCCACTGCTTTCCAGAAACATTATTTTTAGTGGGAATATATCTGATTTTTGTCTCTAATATGTTCTCGAGCCAGTTATGTAGATTGTATAACTACAGCACAAGAGCCAGGGGCTTCCAGAGAAACTAGGGCAAGATAGGAATTCCCAGTGGTGACTAGAACTGGAAGACTTAAAACAAATTAAAAAAAAAAAAAAAGAAAAGAAAAAAAAAAAGAAAGAAAGAAAGAAAAAAAAGAAATTCGAGCAGTATTTGTAATTAAACATGGCCAAGAACAGCCTACCCTTATTTTAACTTTTAACTGCAATCAACCAACCATCTGTAACTCCCTCCAACTATACTCTAACAACCTGAGAATTATTCCAATAACATGGGACAATGTGACTATTTTACCCTGGAAACCTCACCGTCATGGTGTTCAAAAGATTTCTTTCCAGTCTTGAAATTGATCTATGAAGATTTGTATATACAAAACTGCACATATAGCCAAAAATATGTGGATACTTGACCATCATGCCCTTTTTTATGTAAGGTCAACTAATTGAATTTCCAGTGCAATGGCCAACTAAGATTCTATAATAAATGTACGAGGGGGAATCAAAAAGTAAAGGCAAATGTTTTACCAGAGGAGAAATTGTACACATCACTTTTCCACCTAAACCCCATGCAAGACCCATGCATGCATTTGTTGTGTTGTGTTGTTCAGCTAGTTCTGGATTCCTGCAGAGAAGTTGTTTTTTGGCTGCTCCCGAAGCCAGGTGAGCCCTGCTTCCTTTACTTCATCAACAGAGGTGAAGCTGCAAACCGTCGCGCTGTCTCTCCTGTCCCTGCTGCTGTATGAGGACGTGCATTGTCCTGGTGCAGCAAGACTGTTTTGGACACCGTTCCTCTTCTTTTGCTGCGAATTGCGGGTTTAAGTTTATTTTTTCAGCAATGCACAGGAATTTGCACTGTTCACTGTTTGTCCACGTGGTTGAACTATCCAGCAGGCAAAGTACGATGCTAGCTTCCCTTTGTTCTGGTTACTCTGCGATTTAAAATTTGCCTTCACTTTTTGATTCTCCCACATATATCTTGGCTAATATCACTGTCTTTTGGGTCCGGTAGACCGCGGTAATCCGTTGTTACCCCAGGGCCATGTTTCAGCTCTTGTACATACTCTTGATACGTCTGCCCACCCTGCTGCAGTGAGACGTTAATGCATCATGTTCACACAAAACTCCCATGAGCACTTCAGAGACCGAGGCCTCTGGAACATCTCACAACAGAACGGAAAACCAACAAAGAAGATGAAACTAGCTCTTTCATCCTGAGGTCAGGGGGACTTCCCCAGTGTAGGCACTCATCACCATGAGACCCCTGTGCAGAGGCTGGGAAAATAACATTGGGAGAGAACTGGAGGAAGAAGCCCCTTACATAATCAGCACGGGGGCAGATGCATGTAACAGACCCACAGAGGTGCAGAGGGTATAAAACATGACCTTTGTTTCACCTAGCACCGTCTCTGGAGACAGGCAGGATTTAGATCGTGATCAAGTGAGTGAAAAGCCCAGTAAGCAAGACAGACCCGCACCAAAAGTGTGCTGAGTGACTGACAGAAACACTCACACACACACAGCTTCAGCATTACTTAAGGTTTCAGCATAACGTAAGGCTTAATATAAACTCCTACACATGTAGAGGATGTATATCGTCTTGAGTGGCAAAGCCTCCGACAAGCACGAAGCACGCATGGCAGATTTAGCAGGGCAGAGTCAGCCAGTTGTTGATCATATAGTCATATACTTGTAGGAGGAGTTATATCAAGGAACGGGATAAGCAGAAGCAAAGTGATGACAAAGTGAAACAGATGTGCGAATGGAAGAGAGCGAGAGAGAGAACAAGTAATGAAAAAAAGAGGGCGTAACACTTCGGCTCTGTCTCCACCTCCATTCTTCATCATCTCTCATGCGCATGCTGTCCATGGATGGTTAAGTGCTAAATCACCTGGGAGATTTAAGATGACTGCTGGACAGAGGAAGCTGGGGGCTTGGCCTTTAGCTAGTGCTTTCTGATCTGGCCAAAATTACCCCAGCTCCATGTCTCCACAGTGGGGGTACGGGGTCGGAGGAAGGTGGGGGGGGGTTCCCCATGCGCTGCCACAGGCCTCCTGTACACATGCCTGCAAGGAATTAGTCTGTTGACAGGCGGAGAGCTTAGTAGCCATAAAGAATGATGCAGAAAAGCCTGTAGAGGTACAAGTATATGTATGATTACTAAGGTAAAGTTGTTTTGGGTTTTTTTTTTTTTCATTCCTAAATCTTGGCTGACTTGCTACTTGACTCTGACTTTAAGACTAGACTCATAATTTAAGACCTGGCTAAAAACATGAATAAAAAAACCTAATGAATTAGCAGTCGAGCTTACAGCGCTAAGCAGGTTATACATTTCTTTTCCGAACCTATATGTGCGATTTGTATGACTAAATTACTGCAGTATTCTTCTCAAGCAGCTTTCACTGTCATTGGGTTTGGTCATATTATACGCTGAATAATATGAAATACGTGCAATTAAATGTGGTGCCAAAATGAATAACAGCAGCAAAAACAACTGCAAATTTGAAAAGAATACTCAAACAAGTTGGATACTTTGCATAACTAAGTGCCTCACCTGTGGCTCTCGGAGCGACTGATAGCTTTTTTTTTTGTTTTGTTTTTTTGCACTTTTCTGGTCACAAGCTTCAGAATCTTGACAGCTGTAACATGATTGGGTATTCATAGTCACAAACTTTCGAAAGCTAAAGGAAGACACTAGTTGCTGTTTGAAAAAGTTTCACAGCATTTAGACACATTTGCTTAAAATAGTGGCAAAAAAACACAGGTAGCCATTTGCAATGTCAGAAGATTGTCTCTTCCTATGAAAGGTGGTGGTTCTTGGACATGGTTAGCAAGGAGACTTTTTTTTAATGAATCTGAGAAATCTGGCTTCTGAGGCTAGCTAGGAAATGAGCTTGGAATACATTTGTGTTTAATAAGATTGCGAATTACTTCCCTATATAATGAGTTGAAGGTTACACAAAGTAGCCTTGGTCGCAAATATGCTCCGACTTTAGCTAATGAGTCTAGCTAAAGACTTTCGAATTGACTCGCGGCTCTGAGACGTCATGACTTAATTTGGGAGGGATGAGAGATGATAGACACCTTCTAAACATGCCTAGGAGTTTCATTAAAAGTGCACAGTTTATCCAGACAAAGTAGTACGCGTAAACTGGACTATTTAATACTTACGTAAACCTGCTAATATTTCGCTCGCTCTCTCACCTATAATGATCACTTGGGGGGGAAAAAAAATAAGGCAACCACACTGTCAGAGGCCATGCCCTCCAATCCAAGTTTAATTTGTGGGGATTTTCCACTGCTCATGGTCATGGTCTATTATTTAATGATATTACGAGTGATTTCCCTTCCCAGCCTGGAGAAGGAGAGCTGGTGGGCCAGATGCCCGGGGAAAGGGCTCCAACATCCGCCTATTAACACATCCTGCAGTGGTGCCCTGTGCCAGAGGCCCAAAAAAGTTCCGCCGGCACAAACCTCACCGCAATGAGCCTCTAACTTTACTGGTTCCTCAGCCCACTCGCTCTAAACGTCATGTCTCCGCTGCGTCCTGCTACGCACCCTAAATTCATGGGATTTAAAGCAAACAGGCGCTAACTCGTTTGTTTTAAAACGATTATTTATAAAACAAAATCAACAACCTGCATGTTCCGGCCACAGTTTAAAATCCTAGTGGTGTCATTATGGGAGCTACAGGCCAACCGTGACTGCAAGGATTGATCTAGTGGGAGTGCTACGTTAACAAGAAAGAAAACCAAACACTTTTCATCCCTTTATACGAAAGGAACGGAACGCAGATGCATTTTTCCCGTGAAGGAACACCAGTAATGCGGTGGTTTAACTGGCTTCGACGGTCTATTTTCTTATTTTACCCAGCACATCCTTGAATTGTTGACATCCAAGAGAGAAACCAGAGACGTGAATGTGTCATTAAATTGTATTTTTCCTTAGATGACGCATCCTGAGAGTACGAGCCAAAGCCTTTGGTTTGTGGAGACCTTAAAAGTCAGGACACTTGGGAAAAGAATTCCACAGCAAAGCATCTACAAACCAAAGGGTGAGAAGAGGCATAACCGCACAGGAGACAAAAGAGCGCCTATGCACGGGAGGCGATGAGATAACAGGAGGAGAGTGAGAGAAGATTAAAGCGCTGAAGCTTAATATCTAAAGTCAGGGAGCAAAAAGCTAGGAGGCCCTTCAGAAATGAGCAAAGCGTGTCTTGCTCCACTTTTCCATGTGATTAGGGAGATAAATATCAGCCTGAGAGGTGTTGAACGGATTGCTCGGCTATTTATAGATGCAGGAAAAGTCGGATTGGAGATCTGAACAGCGTGAAAGCAGAATGTTCGGCGAGATAAAAACGAACTCCTAAAATGATATGACAAGTGTACACGCATTCACCCACACACATCACTGAACACACAATTTCTAACCGACTTGGCAGAGGGCCACACGTTTCCCCCCAGGGAAAACGCAGAAGTTACTGCAGAGGAAGTTTAGCTAAAACAGAAGTGCCACAGTGAGACAGTCTGAGGTTAAGCAGGAATTCTATCCAGGATCACAGTGAGATTTCAGAGTTCCTTTCAGGATGCCGGAGAAACCATGGAGTCCTTTCAGAGTTATGGCCTGGGACCCAAAGACATTTGAAGTTCTGTTCAGGATCCCAGAGAGATTTCAGAGTTCGGTTTAGGGATGCCGGAGAGATTGTGGAATTCTGTTAAGGGTCACAGAGAGATTTATGAATTCTGTTCGGGATCTCAAGGGAGCTTTGGGAGTGCTAGTCAGATTCCCAGAGAAATTTCGGATACCCAGAAAGAGTCTGAAGACTACTTAAAGATCCGAGAGACATTCGGATTTGTCCTGAGGATTCCAGGGAAATTTCTGGGTTCTGATCAATATCAAAGAGAGATTCCTCAGTTTTATTCAGGATGCCAGAGATGTTTTGGAATTCTACTCAGGATCACAAAGAGTTTGGAGTCCTGATTTGGATCCCAGAGAGATTTTGGAAATTCTATTCAGGATTCCAGAGAGATTCAAGAGTTCTCTTAAGGATCACAGAGAGATTTTGGCATGCTGCTCAGGATCCCACAGAGATTTCAGAGCTCTGTTAAGGATCCCAAAGAGATTTTGGCATTATGCTCAGGATCCCAAATTGATTTCAGGGTTCTGCTCAGGATCCCAGAGAGATTTTGGAATTTTGCTCAGGATCCCAGCGAGATTTTGGAATTCTGCTCAGGATCCCAAATGGATTTCAGAGTTCTGTAAAGGATTCCCAAGAGATTTTGGAATTCTGCTCCCAGAGAGATCCCAGAGAGATTTTGGAATTCTGCTCAGGAGCCCAAATGGATTTCAGAGTTCTGTAAAGGATTCCCAAGAGATTTTGGAATTCTGCTCAGGATCCCAAATGGATTTCAGAGTTCTGTGAAGGATTCCCAAGAGATTTTGGCATTATGTTCAGGATCCCAAATTGATTTCAGAGTTCTGTAAAGGATCCCAGAGAGATTTTGGAGTTCTGCTCAGGATCCCAGAGAGAGTTTGGAATTCTATTCAGGATCCCAGAAAGATCTCAGAGTTCTCTTAAGGATCACAGAGAGATTTCAGAGTTCTCTTAAGGATCCAGAGATTTTGGCATTCTGCGCACGATCCCAGAGACATTTCAGACTTCTCTTGAGGATCCCAGACAGATTTTATGAGTCGAAGCGCTGCAGAAGATGAGCTTGACCCTGCAGTACTAAGAACAGACTCTGAGCACACAGTGGAGCAAAATATCTGCTCACATTAGGCTCATCAATCTGTCTACACAGAGGGTGTGTGGTTCAGATTCCAAAGTGGCAACATTGCTAACAAGAGAAAAATTTCACCACAAAAACACGAGACAGTTTTTCTCCCAAAATGTGCTTCAAACAACTGTTTAAACAAAAAGTGAGACAAAAGCTGGGTGTGACCTTTACTTTTATAATAAACAGCTTCTCCATTTTCATATCCAAAGAATCAACGTGAAGCAAAAGTAAGTGCAATGAGAAGCAAATCTTTCACGCCCTTCATACTTTCCTCTTCACCGAAGTGGCTTTACTTCCAGGCAAATTTGTTTGCATTTTGTCTGATTGCTGCTTCAGCTTAAAACACTGAGAGTAGCAATTTTCAGGTGGCTCCCATGTTGTCAGAGCACAGAAAGTGGTTACGGACTCTAACTGCTAGGGCTAAACCGAAGATATTGTCGCTGCAAATTAAAGGCCAGATAAAGAACTCCGTGCAAATCCATCAACTGGGTCATTCCACTGTTTGTTCTGTTGGTTGCCTTAGCCTTTCAGCGCATCGTTAAATGTGACAGAAATTCATTTCCCTCAGACATCATCATCATAAATTGGTCCATTTTCCCCACTCACTGGCTCTCGTTTCACTCATTTGATGGACGGACCCAAAAAGACAAGATCCGTTTCTGTGTCGCGGGAAGAGAAAGAACGACAGAAGCCCTGTGCCATGGACAGTGTGCCCCTTGAAAGCTCAAACTCAGCAAGGGCCCCACCACTGTCTACCCTACTGTCTGCACCAGGCCCACGGAGCCAGAGGCCAGCTTTTATATTGGACTCATATGGAAGGAGGAATGTTTTAACAATGACCCCCTGCAATTTCCCGACCAACACGTGTTTCCAATTTTAATCGAATTATACATGTTTGTGATGGAGTCAGCTGGAAATCACAAAGGGGAGAGAAAAAAAAAAGATTCAAACTGGAATAAACAATGCAAGTACAAATACGAATCAGAAAGCGAGCACACATTTTATGTTTATATTAATGACTATAACAGAGCTGTTGAAATGGGCCCTTTGTAACCACCAGGCCCTTGCCTTGCTGAAAAACAAATTGTACACTAATAGTTCTTTCATAGTAGAGTGGGAACTGCTTTAATAATGTGGGTAAGTGGTGGGTGGGTGGGTGGCTGGCTACGCATACGTGCAAGTTGAGCAGAGGGCAAAACGCTGACCAGTCCAGAGCACAGAGTACCCACTGACCCTAGCAACAACAAGTGATGGCCAAGCTCGGTTTTATAATTTTCCGCACAGATGCACGGTCCAAGTGGTTCGTAATGTCGAGGGTCACCCGAGGTGAAGCGAGGTGAGATACTGACAAAGTTTTCATTGCTTATATAACTGCTGTGTTTTGGAACCATGATGAGTGAGTCAGTTTCAATCCTGGTGGCAAAAGAAGCCGGTGACTTCATACGGCGGTGAACTGGGGGACAAAGTCCAGATGTCAACTATGTGACAAGGCTTCTTTCAAAGCGAAAATAAACCATCACTTTGTCCCTTTAGACCTTCAGCACTGTAATGATGACAGAATTGCACAAGCGGTCAAAGTATCAGGCTGCTGATTACAGTGCTTAAGAACACGAAATTAGATATGCAGTACAAGAAGCTTGCCAGGAAGAGGGTTGTGTGAAAAGGTTCCAAAAAAAACCAAAAAAAACCCAACCCAATAGTTTCAAGACCACTGATAGTGAGTCCTACTTCAGATATAACACGTGTTTAGAGGAAGTGCGTGTATAATCAGCTAGTTTTTCATTAAGGGGCAATCAAAAAATCATAAACGAAATTTGTAGTCTACGTCAATCAACAAGGAGGCAACATCAAACAATGAGTAACCCATAATCAGAAAGTGATAAGAAGCTCATGTCTGAAAATAGGCCTCGATAATGCACAAAAACAATCCACTAGACGGCGAAGAGGAATGGAGACAATGGGGATAAATAGCCAAACTAATTAAGGGCTGAACACGGTACAGGTGCACAACATTGGAAAGAATCTGATGTCAAATGGGGCAGAGACAAGATTCGAACCAAAACAACTGCACATGGCCAAACAATACAATCAAAAACACCTGGAGAAAGACAGACAAAAGCAAGCTGAAAGCAGGAGGTGCTGTCTGATACCTGAAAAGCTTGATATTGTGATTCCGTGACGACACGCTGGCTATGCCCCATTAGCCTTATTCTGCACGCAAGCTCCTTCGGACCTAAAGTTAAAAGTTCATGAAGCCATCAATGGAGTGATTGGAGTGTGTGAGGGAAGGAGGTAGCGGTTAAAAAAGTGTTATCGGGACACCGGTGTAGCCTGGATGGTCCGTCTGGTATGTACGACGTCATTAATGAAGCAAACAGGACGTCTCTGTTTATGCTAATTCTCCTTCCAAATAGTGCTTTTGTCAGGTGGGGGTGTCACCAAGGGGGGAATTTCTCTTGTGTAAAGTTTGCACCAAAAGGAGGCTTGCAGCAAGCCTCTATTTTAACAAAATTCAGCCCTCAGTCCCTTGTCCCCTAAGGTCTTGGGACAGCCCTTCAACATCTGTATTTTACAGAACATCCCAGTTGAAAGGGAGTGAACGAGCAAAAATAAGGCTGATGGTGTACGACCACTGCCGCCCTTTGTCTGCAGGTTTAAACACACTATTGTACCACCTGGAGCATAACCCCCTAAGTGTTCAGGTAAACATCTATGCTAGGTCCTAGCGTGATGCCCTGACACATTCTCAGTATAAATTACTGCACTTCTACTAAGTAGCCAATCCACTAGATTGTAATTGACCACCATTCATCACAAACCAACTGCAAAGCCCAGACTCTTGCGGACACCGTTATGGGTTACTGAGCTGAACGAAGACTAATTAAACTGTGCTGGACCACCTGCAATCCAGTATGAAAAAAGACCCGAGGCTTGATTAAATCATTACTCGCGCTAATCATGCATGTGCACATGCAACTGTGCTTTCTACATCTGGCATTCTACTGAAAGCAAGGTTTCTTAAACCCCAGTCTAAACGTATTTACAGGCTCTGGAACGTAACGTATGCAAAGAGCTAAAGTTGCCCGACAGCGCAGATTTAACGCAGGAAGTCTTGGATCTGATAGAAATTCCACTTTGGACGTCATTAAAGCAAACAGCTTAGCGGTCTTTTTTTCCCCCTTTCTTCCTGTGATGTATTAAGACTGTTGCGTTAAGTAAAACATTAGCAGACGGATCAATTTATTTCCTGAAATACAACACTGTCAGCGTAGGAAGCCATTTTGGTAACAAGGAAGTCAAAAAAAAAAAATTCCTACCCGGAACGCACTGAAAAGCCTACTCTGTTTGGCCTATTCGCTAATTAGACACGTGCGCGAATGCATTCTGCGAGACGGATGACGGCTCAGATTCCTCGCTATATGCAAACGACAGAAGCAGGGCTGGTGAATTATCTTCGCCGTTACACTAGAGAATAATCAGTCCTGTTTTACGATTGTGAAAACGGGTCTCGTCGTCGGGACGGGCTTAAACGATGACCTTTCCAGAGTATCCCGTGGCGTACCGTGTGTAAAACCCATCCATAACCCCCGTGATTTACTCACAGTCCAAGTCGTGGCAGGACTGATTTCAAATCATAAAAATTTCCCACGTTCAATAGGCACGACTCAACATCATCTAGAGTTGAAGGAACACTGGACAGTGACTATCGTGTGAAAACGTGAGTATATAATGTGAATGTGTTAGAATGTAAATTATAGCTGAGCAAAACAAAAGTCATCGATCTTTATGGAATACAGCAAAGTGGTAAATGCTACAAGACAGACTTGTCTTCTAAAAAAATATGCCACCCCTCTTTACGTTTTATTCATGCGGACACCACCTGGGGCTTCAAACTTGTTAATAAATGATTATTTTTTATTTCAGATTACAGGATATTACAGGAGGTCCTCGGGTTACAACAGTCTCGACATATGACGCTTCAACTTTATGACGCCCATAAAAACGTTAAAAAATTGAGACCAGTGTTTCAGTTTATTTGGTTCACGATGTTAGAGTCGTACTTACGGACTACGCAGGCGTACTAGTTTGGTTGCGCTCGGCGGAAGAATACGCAGTAATGCGGCGTATGAGTGAGGAAGTTGGCGAAGTTGACTGTAAAAAGAAAACAAAATGCAAGTGTTCCGTTTGTGTTACTTTGTTTGGTGACTTTTCGTCCCTCATCATGGCTCCTAAACGAAAGTCCGAGTCTTCAGATGGTCGTGCTTCGACAAAGAGGAAAGCCATCAGGATGGAAGTGAAATTCGACATTGTAAAGAGATCAGAAAAGGGAGAAACAGCCACGGATATCGGATGTCAGTGTTTCTGTTCCTACAGTGCAGTGTACAGGACAGGATATTTATCTCCTTTTAAAGCCTTTTTCTGTGCCTTAGTTGTGTTTTTATGTTCTAGATGATAATTTTACAACTGTGTAAGGATCGGGACGTGACTTAGGCTAGGGTGTGTTTCCACTTACACCATAATTCGGGTTACATCACAGTTGTAGGAACGGAACTGTGTCGTAACCTGAGGACCCCCTGTATATTGTTTAGAGCGACTAGCCATGCGGTGAACACCAGAAGCAAAAGAGTTGTGTGATTTTCAAACAGGGCGTATCGTGGGTCAGTCTGAGGGTGGACTTAGCCAGCGTATGACTGCACAAAACCTCGGGATTCCTCTTGTACACAGTCAACAGAGTGAAAAAAATATTAGTTATAATTATAGTTAAAAAAATTTATATCCTCCAATAACACTGCAGATTTGAAATTTTGAATTCGTGCCCTATAAAGGGTCAACAAAGCAAGCTGTTTCTGGCTATAATCCTCCATGTTTGTTTTGATCTGAAGTCATGCTTTTTGGGGGTTTTTTTTTTTTCATGAGAAATTCTGCAAGATACCAGGTCCTAGGAGTCAGGATTTTGCATTTGCGCAAGTAATCGGAAAATGTGGTATTTCGTCCTGGGAAAATCCTCTAGTGAAGGATTTTAGGAAGCGCCGCTCGATACAGGACATGAAAAAGTCATTATATCTGGGGTCTTTGATATTTTAAACACCATTTAGTATTGCATAAATCCTTTAGTGATCCAGGCATTAGAAACGTGTGTGTGTGTGTGTGTGTGTGTGTGTTTGGGCTCTGCTATTGATGGAGCATGTGCTTCTTACCGGCATTGTACGGTCAATATGCTTCCTCAAAAACATCCATCAAAATTGTCAGGATGAAAACAAATATGAGAGCAGTGCTGTATTTTTGGCATGCAGAAATAAAAAAAAAAAAAAGCGTAGCGCAGTCAAATTGCAGACAATCGATCAGAGCCGAAGTCGTCTGTGTAAAATGAGCATGGAAAAAAATACCGGGCTGGTTTTGTCATTTTGGGTGGAAGTGCGTCTCCTATAGGTGTTTCAACGTGAATAACTGTTAACCGTGGAAGCTTTGGAATAACAAAGACATTCTGAGATAACTGGAGATAATAACTGTGGTATAGAACACAGACCTTGCTGAAAGCACACGGAAACTCACAGAAGTTAAAGAAAATACCAAAAAAGACCAAACAAACAAACCCAAAAAATCAAATCATGAACAAAGACGAACACACAAATCTGAGGGGGAAAAAAATAATATGTGGTGTTTGCATGGAAGAGGATGAAAAGCAACCAGCACAAGAAAGCCACAAATTGATCTCAAGGCAGAAATGAAAAGCAGGACCAATCGACGAATATGTTCGACACGATGCAGGAGCGATTGGAGAGAGAGAGAAGAAAAACAAAAAAACAAAGGAAAACGAAAGAAAAAGGAAATCCAGTTGCCAGTGAAGAGGTTTCTCACCCGTCTGAACAAAATGGCAGGAAGAGAGCATCTGGTTGGCTACGCCCAAATGCCCTCCTCATCGTCCTATTGGTTGTAAATGAGTGCAGAGGTAATCCAGGGCAGCATGGGATTGAGAGAAGAGTTAGTTAGCATGTCAGAAAGACAAAGATTAATTCAATATTCCTTTAAAAAAAAAAAAAAAAAAAAAAAAGAAAAGAAAAGTTGCAACACGTGGCTCAAAATTTGAAAATGGACACAGTAAAAAAAAAACCCAACCCAACCAAACAAAAAAACATCACCACAACTATTAACCCTTTCGGTGTAGGAGTCGACTAAAGTCGACATGTCGGGGTCTGGTGCTACGGCCATGCAAAAGACGACAAAATTCAATAGTTCAATTGTACTCGCTAGGCGGCGACACTGGAGGTAATTTTTAGTAATATACTGTTCCTGTTGTGTGTCAGAGTACCATCTGGAGCACGTTGTTGACAAGCTATATTACGATATGCAGTAAAAATGCTGAGGAAAGGAAAGTGTAGCAAGGAGGAGGTTCTGAAATTAGTGCTGGATGAGATATCTGACCTGTCTGACAATGATTTTGACGATGCGGAGATGGATAGCAAGAGTGAACCCGAAACTGCAAGGGCTTCTAGCGATCTTGAAACTGACCCTGCAGGGCCGTCTACAAGGGGAAAAACTCATCAAGCCTCCACTCGTCATGTAAAGATAACACCACCTGAACAGTTTCCACTGGCGCAAATTCAAAGCGACGGCCCGGATTTACACACAAAATATTCAGCACTAAGGGCAAAGTAAAAACATTTTTTCAGCACTGAAAGGGTTAAACAGCAGAAAGACACTCTTTTGAGGTTATGGAGTCACGTTCGCTGCTCAGTACCTGAAGTCTACGCTATGATCTAAGCTCTGCAGCTCTTGTTGTGCGGAGTCTCAGGTCTGCCGTCCCTGTGTGATGTGTGATGCTGTCTGTGCGTATGCGAGTTGGACATGTGGAGGTGAATAATGAGCCCCAGCAGGCCAAGCTCACAGGAAGGCCTGCTCTAAGTGTTTTCTTGGCAATCAGAGACCAGCAAATGAGAAGAATCTGTGACGGGGATGACCCTGGCTGTAATGGGATGAGTGCGCGTTCCCAGAGCACTGACATTCCTTTTCAGCGGCCTCTCGCTGGGGTCAGCGGTCCTGACTATAGGGCGCCTCATTTGAACACCAGACGGTTGTGCGTTGCAGTCTGGGAGATGTGAGACTCCGTGATGTACTCTTTTCTAGATCGGGAGGAGGACCGGAGAACCATCTAGGCTCAGAGATGATCTAGAGCAGGGGGTCGTGGAGTGGCGGACTGTGGTCTGAATGCAGACTCGGTGCAAAGTATTTCAGCGGTAAAATAACTGCACCAGACTTGATCGGTACATGACAAAAAAACTGGCTGTAGTTCAAGGACTCTGCTTTAAACATGAGGCAGCGCTGCTTCTGGAGAAAATGCTGCGCTGCGGCCAATCACGTGCATTTATGCATGCTATGCGGGACTTTTCATCAGGAAAAGATAAGAGTTTCAATAGACTGTTATTGTAAAAACAAAAAAAAGGTATCTACTCTCCCTGGTCTCATTTGCACAGTGATTACATGGCTTACCCGATTAACATAAAGCTCCAGTGTGAAACAAATCATGACCGAATCACTAACGGGTAAACTTTAAAAGCCGACTTTTAACGGGAATGCTAGTTGGTTACGCGGTATCGTTTTTGCAATCGATAAATTTTATGTAGCTGGATCTTTGCACATTTTAGCTGGAGACCCCTGATGTAGAGCATCAACAATAGGGAAAGCTGAGAATTATGGGATTATTGTCATCTTGTTTTTTTTTTCTTTTTTTCTTTTTCCTTCATCAATGCTTAAACATGTACCGAAACAACCCCACCCAAAAAAAACCCCAATAAAAACCAAAGCAGGTTAAAATCAGTCATGCAGGAGAAGCCTACGGAAAAACACCTAACCGTATGTATATGTTCATGGCTGTGTGCGTACATGTGGCGTGTGTGCTTATGCGTGGACATGCTTAGCTGCTCTGATGTTCCCTAATATGAAATAATACGAGAGATTAGACATGAGGGGCTGCGTTTTATTGGATGTGAAAGATGTAATTTCCTGTTGCTTATGCTTTCCTGTAATGACTGTGTGTTAGAAACCAGATCGAGGCCTTGAGGGATAAATTAAACTTTATAGATGGGGCTAAAGAAAGAGTGCAGGGAAAAAAAAAACCCTACAAAAACACAATAAGAAAGCAGAATGGGTGAGCTGGGGGGGAGAGGGAGACAGGGAGCGAGAGAGAGAGAGAGAGGAAGAAATTTGCATGTTGAATCAAAAAGTAAATGCATTGCCGATCACTCTAGTCTCTCTACTGTGCAGAGTTTTTTTCACAGTGATTTCCCTTCGAAATGATGCGTTCACGCATTTAGTGGTTAATTGCAAATAAAGCCTGGAGGCTGAAACGGGACCTGTTTTCCACTCACCTGATCCGGAGAGGGTTTGTGATTGCTCTGGTCTGAATTCGAAGAAGCCTTCAGGTGGTCATCCTCGTAATTATCAGCCATCAGTTTCATCCGGTTCTGCGTCTGGAGGACAAAAGATCATCATCAGTCCAACGACTCGCCCAGACAGAAACAGTCTCACGTTCCTGATCCGAAAATGAATTCGGCACGCTCGGAGCCTCCTAGCCTTTCGAACCTCTACGGACTCGTACAGAAAACATCGAACCGCCGCGCGGGGATGTTAACTTAGGATCAGTGGCTTTTACATCCCAAAGAACAGCATCCTGATAGATGGACCTGAGGATCAGAAGTCTGATTTTAATGCTTAGGGCCCCGTTGGAGCTCATAAGAGAGGTGTGAAAAGTTTTAAAGCAAGAAGCAGAGACTCCAGAGACGGAAAAGGAGAGAGAGAGAAGGAAAAAAAAGAGGAGGGGGGTAGATAAACATGAATATGCATGATTTAATTATGCTGCATCTTCAAAAGTGCACTCATGCATGCTCTGAGGAAGAGCTGATGAATGAACAGCAGATGGGCTCACGTTAGACCCGCTTTAGGAACGAAATCGGCGTTTAGATAGTCTGATAAAGTTTTATTTATGCCAGAATGTGTGCGCATTTTAGGCATCGTCCCTCTAGATTCATATGAACTGAATTTGTTGAAGTGCCACAGCGAGGTGTGTGTGTGTGTGTGTGTGTGTGTGTGCACGCACATGCACTGTGATATTTTCCACTGCTAACAGAGAGTGTGATTTATATTGGCAAGCCAACCATCACTCTTGCTTCTCCGCTGCACGGACATGAACAAGAAATAAAACGAATCAATAAGACATTAGATTGGAATGAAAGCCAAGCTGTGGCGCCCCGCCCTTCCGGGCTCCTGGGAGTGCTGTCTCGTTCAACCTCGCCCAGAATGTGATGGTTCGGCTCCCTCTGTTTAGGTTTCTCGCCCTTTTTTCCCCCAGCACTTCCCACTCTCTCCATCTCACTCCCTCAGTGTTCCCGTAACAAGGCTGGTGTTAATGGTGCTAAACACCAAGTTCAGATGTTCTGGCTTTCCACATGCTCCTTCACGTCAGAGTTAAGTCACTGCTGGGGAACTGGGGGGGGGGGGGGGGGGGGGGG
>JAQMCW010000004.1:3478591-3493857 GCA_030068335.1 Chrysichthys cranchii
TCATTTAGGTTTATTTTTCTATAATTAAGGTGATTTTAATTTTATTCTATGTTTTATTGCCACACATAAACCCGTAAACACTTTAAAAACATGTTTTGAGGCTGAAACACATCTATTGTATATTTACATTCATTTCAATGGGAAACACTGATTCGGGTCACGAACAAATCGGATCAATCGGGAATTAAGTTCGGGAATCGAGTTCCCACTGTAGTTCAAATTCAAACTTCAAACTGATTACAATTTTAACGCACACACAAAGACCTTTTCATATGATTATGATTTTAGACCAAATAAAACAAATCCAGAGACGATCTGAATCTGTGGTTAACATATAATTCTCCGTTTTAAGTATTTTTTTTTTTTTTACGAGTGTGTGTGTGTGTGTGTGTGTGTGTGTGTGTGTGTGTGGAATAGAAAAATGTAATGAGACAAAAAGCCAACCTCACATAAGAATATATAATTAAGATGAACAGACCGGGGTTCAGAAAAAAGGGGGGGGGAATTTTTCAAACTGGTTGTAAGGAGGCCAAAAGTATGTCGGGTGCCAAGCACATTCATGCGTCTGCTCATACTCGTTCTAATCAGTACGAAGTTCTTGACATTTCCATAAACACTTGTTCTGTTTGGGAGTAGAAAATGAGCTGATGTATCTTTATTTAAATTTCTAAAAGCAATAAAGATATGAGCTAATTTTTCTACTTTCGTCTGCGGACTGAACAAGTGTTTATATAAATGTCAAGAACTTGGTTCTCGTATACTTTTTGGACTTTCTGATCTTTTTAGACACTTTTAGATTGCCGACTCGAAAAGAGAAAGAGCCATATTAAACCTGCACGTCGTCGTGAAAGCTGTTTAGAGAGAAGAATCGTTATACAAGAGGCAAACGGCCAAATTTAGACTCGACATAATCCTGTATGTAAGCCAGACATCAACAGGGAATCTAAGCCCTGTCCTTCTTTTAACACCTCATTGAGATGCTCGCTGAACTCGGACGTTAATTTGGGCTTGAGGAATTTGGAAGAAAACCAATGAGCTGTGAGGGAAGAGCCTGTAATCCGTTATCAAGGGGAATCAATCAACAAGTTCTACCTGATACGGTCTCATCTAGCAGATAAAAACAACCAAAATATAGTGCAGCTGTGTTAAACAAACTGAGTGCTGGAGTAGCACCAGCACATAAAATACATTTTAAAAAGATTTAAAATAATAAAACCAATCTCACTCTAAAATAACTCATTTTACAGGGGTGTGTATTATACATGCAAGTGTGTGTATGACAGAGAGAGAGAGAGAGAGAGAGAGAGAGAGCGGTCAAGGAGAAATACAGCATCTGCTGTCCACTAAACGTTCATCTCCACCTCTGGGCCTTCAGCTTTAAACATCTGATCTGGCTGGAAGATCAACCACATGAAACATTAAAGTCACGTTAATGACACTGTTCCTCTATTAAACCTAATACTGACCAATGAAAAGCTATAAATCCACTGACATTACGGGGTTTTACTGTTTTTCCCTGAAAAGAAGACCGGCTCTTATATAAATTTTTGCTCCAAAAGGGGCGTTAGGGCTTATTTTCAGGGGATGTCGTATTTTTCCACGAACAATCGGCGTAAAATACCGATGTTACCCCTGAATATACTGTACTTTAATTCATGTAAGCGCGTTTTCTTTGGTATAAGCCGGGTAAGCTACACGCAGTAAACTGTTATGATGCAGGAGAACGCTGCCTCTGAGTACAGGGGGATTTCACCATCCCAAGACGTTACGTTAATATTCATGCAACAAAATGAGTAAATGATATTTCTTTATAATTTAGCACTAAAATGCATGAAAAATTCTACACTACCATGAAAAAGGCAAAAAAAATGCGGAGGATATCTGCGTCTTTCCGCGAATTTGCGGGGGTTACCGCGAAAACAATTATTAGTTATGTTCGAAGAAAAAATCCAGGAAGGACCGAGGCGGTGAACTCTGAACCGCCACTTCGCGGGGGTCGAGTGTATTATATCCAGGCACCTGATTGGGATTGTTACCAAGGCTTATATTATGAGCATCCAGAAAAATCATGCTAGGTCGTATTTTTTGGGGAAAAAAACAGTACGACATACAGTAATACCTCACCTGTGGCGCTTTAGCGTTCGTCTGCTGGGCCAGAAATTTCTAATATATTATTTTACTTGGAAAGTTTAGATTTGGAGTCTCAAATTTGCCTGGGCAGAAGGTCTTGATCATTATTATTACTTTCTTTATACATAAAAAAAAAAAAGATCAATAGAAATAATAGTGACAACCTATTGCTCAGTAAGGAGACGTTTAATCGACGTTGCAACTGTCGCTTTTTCCCCATGGTACAAACTTCACGACAGGCTCCTTCTTGGACACATGATGAGACGAGTCTCATTAACAATACGCTAAAACATCCTCGTATCTATAAACTAATTTAAAAATACCCGGTGTTGATCTTTAATTCTTAAAAATTCCAATCCCAGGAAGGTTGTGTACAAAAAGAGGAATAACACACTCATGTTCTTTTGTTATTAGAAAATAATCAACTTCAGGGTTACTCCGCGTTGTGTTGGACCACTTCACATCACCATGTCGTTGATTATTTTCTTAAAACCGCCTGCCCCCGAGTATAGGATTTCTTACATATGACCAAACAGAAAATATATGATCAGTATCATTAGTAACGTACTTATGATTAACACTTAAACTATTAGAGCCACGTGCAGACACGTGGAAATATTTCACCTCAGCACACGTGCACACACACACACACACACACACACACACACACACACACACAGGGACGTCCACACACCCTGTACTGCATACCCTTTGCCCTCAGAGGAGCTCAGCACTTATCAGCTCCTCTTCCTGAGGCTGACAGGCCGACCTTAATTAACGCTGATAGCAGCAGACCAGCGCATCTCTGCCTCTCCCAAGCACACACAAACATACCGCACTCTGCTGCTATCTCCAGCAGCCCAGCCTCCCATGGGAACAATTACACACACACACAGACCAGGACAGTGTGGCATAGATCATGTCACTAGCGTGTGTGTGTGTGTGAGAGAGAGAGAAAGTGAGAGTTACCATGTAATTCTTGCTCACTCTTGCGTCTTGTGTTATGTACAAAATAAACGGTAATGGGTTCGCACTTTATTTCAACCATCTTCCAAGAGACTCTTATGAAACCTGTTTCACGGCACTATTTATTTATTTGTTTATTTTTTACAGCGTCACAAAAATTAAGCTGCTTTTAGACCGCGAACGTGTCACGATCCGAGTCCTGAGGAGAATTCCACGGCAACGGGCCGGGACGAGACTTGGTACGGTTCCCGTAAAAATCACAGGGAGAATTCTTGTGTGAACAGGAAAGACGATAAACATGCAAGGTCTCGTTCTGCGCGGCTGCCGATAGAATCTCTGAAGAGGTGGAAAGCCAAAAAATAAAAATAAATAAAAAAAATTTAAAACAGGAGGGGGAGAAAAAACAAAAAACAAACAAGCAAAAAAAACAAAACAACAACAACAAAAAAAAAAACCAAACGCAAGGTCTGGATGGACATGAATGCAATTCATGAGAAGGATGAAATTTTTATTTATTTATTTATTAATCGGATTAATCAGTTTGGGATGCATTAATAATGTACGTATTAGCAGAATATGATGTAAAGGGGGAAATGCATGATGAAAAACAGACTCGAGTGTTTGACATAAATAATACATTTAAAAAAAAAACAGAACGAAAAAAACCCTGCCAGACTAAAAACCTGAATACAAGGCAACATGGTACTTATTAAAGAAATTTAACTTTAAAAAAAAAAAAAAAAAGGGGGGGGCCATTTCAGACAAATTAACACTGCTGTAGCAACCACAGAAAATCGGGAAACATAAATAAAATAAGTAAGTAAATAAATAAACAAACCGACGACGTGTCCGTGAAATTCTTACGCGAGAACGGCTGTCAAATCAAGCATTTAAATCAAATACCGAGCCTTTAAATTACACAAATAACTCGCACTTGGTGTGACGGGACTTTTGTGCCACGAAGCCTAAACATAACTGGCAAAGTCACTTTGATAAGATCCCAGGTTTTATGCTTAAAAACACATGTGGACTGGGGTTCATCACGACACACAGTTACAAGGCTGTTACAGCCTCAAAGCAAGAGCGTAGGAAGAGATGCAGTCGAGTGACGGGCGCTTCAGATGCACTAGACAGAGCTTGACCACAGATGCACACCATAGACACGCACCATTTGTATTCACTGGAGCCCTCGGAAGTGCTTGTTCCTATGGCAACACGTTGTGTGAAAAACAGCTGGGGCTTCTACCCAAAACACAAGAGGGAGACAATGAGGGCGAGACCGAAGTACCTTCCTGGGAAATGAAGCTTGTGAAGCAGATCCACCTGTGGAAGCCATTAATGAAACAGATGGAGAGGAAAGATGCGTCCTGGTCTTGGGGAGTGGAGACACGAGGCTAAGGAAAACATGGAAGGAGAACATGGAAGCTTCACCATGGGACTCCAAACAAAGGATTAAATATGTCAGCGAGACATATGGTGCTTAAGCCAGCCTCCCAATGCTGTTGGCCAAACGCAGCAGCTTAGCGGGATATGCAACTCATGGCTTATGACATAACTACAATGTGGGTTTATTGAGATGTTTTTGCCACAGCTGGTCGGCTTAAGAATTTCCATTGTAAATAACATGTCAAGGACAAAGACTATAATTTATAAAGAATGGTGACTTTCTGCTGAAATACCACTGCTGTTTTAAATTAAAGTCAGTTCAAATTGCACAAGTTCAATGGTAGTTAAGAACGTAACTGTAGACTTCTGTGATCTGTGTTCAATAATTAGCTGCTGGAGCATGCATATGATATGACTTCAGTCCACATGTTCTTTCAGCATTCATATGGACACCACAGTGAGAGTGGGTCTGCACCCAGCAGGGGAGTGGGGACTGCTTTTGAAAGAATCCTGTTTGAGTGGTTATGTAGGAAAGAAAAAAGGAAAAGTCATTCTTTGGAACACACACAGAAAAAAAAAAAAAAAAAGCAGTCATAGAAAGAACCATGTCCAATTACTGCAAACGGATCTCAGAGTCAGACACTCTACCGATTAGCTGTCTGCAAGAGAATCTTAAACGTTTGGTATCTGGCAATATGATTTGGTATTCATGCTAGAGTATTTTAGTCGCAAGAGCAGCTTGGACAAACTTTCGCAAGAGCAGGAGGGATTGGTCAAACGGACTATTTAGGGAGAAGGGACGGGTCAAAATATCTGCATGATCAGGATGGACTGGTCAAAGATCTGCAGGAGACAGTGTGATTGGTCAAGGTTTGTGCAACGAGTGGTCAAACGTTCTGCGGGGTCAGGATGGATTGGTCAAACTTTCTGCAGAAGTGGTAGGGAATGGTATATGTTCTGCAGGAGCAGGAAGGATTAGTCGGACGGTCTATTTTTGCAGGAGGGAATGGTGAAACTTTCTGCAGGATCAGAGTAGATTGCTCAAGGTTTCTGCAGGAGAGGGTGTGATTGGTCAAAGTTTCTGTAATGAGTGGTCAAAACTTTCTGCAGGAGCAGGTGGGATTGGTCAAAGCTTCTGCAAGTGTGGGTGGGATTGGTCAAACTTTCTGTATAGGCAGAAGGGATTGATTGGACTTTCTTCAGGAGTGAGTCAGATCAGGCAAAATTCCTGCAGGAGCAGGAGCAGGAATTGGTAAAAAACTTTCCGCAGGATCAGGACAGACTGGTCAAACTTTCTGCAGAAGTGGTAGGGAGTGGTAAACTTTCTGCAGGAGCAGGTGGGAACGGTCAAAGCTTCTGCATGTATGGGTGGAAATGGTCAAACTTTGTGTATAGGCAGATGGGATTGATTGAAATTTCTTCAGGAGTGGGTGGGATTTCTGCAGGATCAGAACAGATTGGTCAAAGTTTCCACAGAAGAGGGTATGATTGGTCCAACTTTCTGCAGCAGAGGGCAGGGACTGGTACACTGTCTGAAGGAACAGGAGGGATTGGTCATTCTGTGTATTTTCGCAGGAGGGATTGGTCAAACTTTCTGCAGGAGAGGGTGTGACTGGTCAAGGTTTCTGTAATGAGTGGAAAGGGTTGGTAAAATTTCTGAAAGAGTGTGTGAAATTGGTCAAACCTTTTGCAGGGGCAGACAGGATTGATTGAACTTTCGTGAGGAGTGGATGGGATTAGTCTAACCTTCTGCAGGAGCAGGGATTGGTCAAACTGTGTGGGAGCATGGGACTAGTCAAAGTTTCTGGAGGAGTGGGAAGAAATGGTGAAACTTTCTTGGGGAGCGGGTTTGTTTGGTCAGAATTCCTTCCCTCCACACGTCTATTTCATGCGAGGATAAACAAACCTTTCAAATACAGTGACAATCAGCTATTCTGAACTCTGAACATAACATGAATATATATATATATATATATATATATGCGCGTGTGTGTTCATTTAGTTCTGAGCAGAAAGTAAATAAAATATCCTCTTGCATTTGCCAGTGAGCTCTGGGGATGGTCTATGGCTGGTGTTTCAAATGGTGTTCTCCTTTAAAAGTAAGTGGTTCTTGGCCATGATTAGTGACAAGAAGTACCAGATTATCTAGTGACAGCTACTGGTTTTCTTCTGCCTTTGTAAGTCTGGGGTTGAGGTCGGATGAACCAGGAGGACGGAAAAGGGCTTGACCCTTAACAGTGGTTAGAGTTGGGGCATCCACTGTGACCAGATTGTTCCCAGTTGGTGATGACGGCCTCTGATTAGGGTGAAGACATTTTTGGTGACTTCTCTCTTACACAGCTATACTTGGTGTTGCTGAGCTTAGTAGGCCACCTCCTTTTAATCATTCCTGTCTTTCGAGGCCTGGAGAAAATTTAGCCGGCCTGAGTGGCGATGAAGCCAAGTGCCAAGCAGCTGATTTATGAAGCTCAAAAGCCATCCAGAGACTGACTTGTCAGTGTGAAACCAGACAGCCATGTATAAATGTGAAGACACTGCTGGGGTATGATGCACATGGAGTCTCCAAGTCAGCTCGTCTTTGTGGCCTTGGCTGGGTATCATCATGTTGGCCATAAAACATTATGCAATAGGATGCCTAGATACAGCGCACGGAGGCCGTTTTCCACTCAGAAGACACTGATGCACCCTCTGTGACGATGACTTTAAGAGTAGGATAGACGGCAATTCTCATCCCAAGGTAAATCTTAAAATCTTGTATGCAGCAAACTTCAAGAAAAGCTTGGTAAAGACAGACTGACGACAGACTAGGCTCCTACTTATGGCACTGCAAAAACCTTTCCTATGAAGTTAACCAGGCTGGCGCAATCTGTAACGTGTCTGGGAATTATGTGGTCACCTTTATTACACACATACTGCTCAACATTTTACTTACGCTCGTCAACATGATAAAGATCCTCAAAACCAAATCATGCTCATGTGGATCGTATTTAAGGGCTGATGAAGAGGTGGTTTCGTAAACAGAAACGGGGGGTGTGTGGGGTGAGAATACCACAGACCAAAATTAAATGCCCCCAGGCACCACCGGCCACAGCCTAGTTTCCACCAGCACGCCACACAGAATGCTATAAAACAAACACAGATGCCCTTCATTAAACCCACAGCTACCAGACCTGGAGAGCCAAAGGTGCATATCCACACCAGTGATGCAGTGCAAACATCTTCAAGCGATGAGTTGAGCCTGGTTTAAGACTTCATGAAGCAACCTGCTGCTTTCCTCATTGGACCGGCATTATTTATGACACCACTGGAGAGGTCCTACACAGGCCTGAGTTTAGCCCTGTCAGTCTTTTACTGCTCTTCTTTATGACTGTCTCTCTTCCCCCCTGCCAGAGATGGCAGTATTTCAGACATTTTGTTAAGGGAGAGGCCCTACATCTGACTTTAGCACATCTGTGAATGACATTCAACTCCCCATACATACTCGTCCCCCAACCCTGACCATTGTTAACCTGTCCCTCGTAAATGCACAGATAAGTTCCATAACGTATTTTAATAAAATATTACATGGTACATAAAACCAAACGGGCATGGCAGTTTTATCCACAGAATGTTGTAAAATGGGGAGATAAAGCAGTTAATCTTTCCCAATGTTCATCGCAGGGATTTCACACTCTTCACAGTATGGCTTTCCTCTCCCAACGTTAGTTCCCCTGCTAACGTTCGGTCTCCCGCCGCTTTAGGAAAGTGGATTTACAAAAAGAGCAACAAATCCAGCTAGACAAAATGGATCCTTCTGCCACACGAGTTATGTACATGGGTGTGTGTGTGTGTGTGTGTGTGTGTGTGAGCGCGCAACTGTTACGTGGAGGTCTTGATTCCTAATGTGTTCACCTCCAACTTCCATTCAGGTGCTCAATTCAGCACACACTCGAACAATGCTCTATTAATGCAAACCCGATATAAAATCACAAGAAGACTGAATAACCGTCTACTGGGAGAAGACCTAGACCAACTCCGTACGATGGGCATCGAGGAATTAAAAAAAAAAAAAAAAGAGAGAGAGGACTATTTGGAAACTGTAGCGTTTTAGAAATAAAGGCGCTGTCGTGTGTCCAAACCAAGGACAAAAATGCATCTTATGATAAATGAAACTGTAAAATTGACATTGATTAGACAATCACAATTAGACAAAACACCGAGACCTCAGTGTAAGCACAGAAATCCAAGTGGTTGAAATGTAAACTGCAACAAATCCACTGATTTGATTAATGGCACATTTTCCTGGCAAAGGTAAACCAGTGGTAAAATTTTGTCTAAAACCAAACAAGCATCTATTATTCCTCATAAAAGGTATGCCAATAATGTCCAGGGTTTAACGTCAATAAGTACTTTGGCTTCCTGACTTCCTGTCTAATGCACAGAAAGACATAAAAGACCACTGACGAGATACTGCAGAAGAAGAGCTTGATATCCCAGTGTCGGTGATAAGAACAGACATAAATATCAAAAGAATGAGAGAGAAAATAAATGGAGAAAAGATAAGGAGAAAAAGCAATAGATTTGCGAAGGGTGACTAATCTGAAGTGCTGGATGTGTCCAGGTAATCAGATTACACGTTAAATAAATAAATAAATAAATAAAAAGCCAAAGAGAGATTAAGTCCATGAACTATGGCCATAATCCACTCCAGATCCATTCCTGAAGAGTCCAAAGATCCAGAGCGATGACGACGGAGCAGAAACACCACACCTGTCAGAGGCGTGTTGACGGCTTCTTTCCTCTCCCTCTTCCATTGGCCCCCCGGTTTTTTTTTTTTTTTGGTTTTTTTTTTTTAACCCTCTTTCCTCTTCAAAGGGCATGGCTGTCTGTTCTCTCCCGGTGGACAAGGAGGGGTGGAATTTTTCCACCCTTTTCCGCTTGTACGTCATGATGTCACCAGCGCGGTGTGGACGAGTGATACAGAGCAGATCCGGTGGAGCGCCCTCAGACTGCCTGACCCGTAGCGGCTCAGCTTTACACCCTGATAACAAGCCAAGAAGCCTGCTTAAAAAAAAAAAAATAATAATAAAACACTTAAAGTTTTCTTATCGGCCCTGCTAATGCGCCTGCTCTAATCCGCCACTACGGAACGAGAGCATCTGAAAAACCCCTGCATCGGAATCAAAACGCCGCACACTTCACCTTCAGCCATCCACTCTGCTCCGACAGGCCGCTCCTTTATCTGACCCCAGCGCTGGATGCCTCGGCGCTCCTGACGGCTGCTTGTCATGGACAAACAGGCCTCGAGGAGGGTTTTTTTTTTTCTTTCACTCCCAATCTCCTTTGTGCTATCTCGCTGCAGACAGAATGAGCTCCGGGACGAGCGTAAAGGTGCTGAGGCTGAATTCCAAGTAGTTTTGAAATCATTCGATAATTTACAACTGAAATGACAGAAGCTCGCAATCATCCAAAGATAGAGAAGCCTGTTATGTCTGGAAAGACTTCAACTCCTTTTCGAAACGTCTCTTGGGACGACGTTTTTAAACTATGAAAATTAAAACTGAAAAGCTGCCTTGCTCATTCATTCTTCCAAAGTGCAGTAACTTGGCTTGTTCCTTTTCCAACAGAAACCCGAGCATGAAAACTTTACTGACTTTCAATTAGCAGAATGGGAGGTGAAGGAAAGGGGGTGGTGGGGTGGGTAGCATGCCAGTAACCTAAACACACCCCGACACACTGCACAGGCAGGCGGACAGATGCGCCATCTTAGCTGCGGCCTAGCTGCTGTTGCCCAACAGGGTGGAGAAACTGCACTTGGCATTGCGCCGGAAAGCCTGGTTACAGATGCCCGTAAACGCCTGCCGCGCTTGCCCGACTCTGCCTGCTCCGTTTAACAGGCAGGACTTTTTTTTCTACACCACATCGCCCCGTGCCAGTTCTTGTAACCTGGCTTTACAATGTTATTATTTGCCTTTCTCCTGTGTATTTATTCCTTTAATTGGGGCAGAGTTTGGGCGCAAGAGCTGTAAGCTTGAGAGCTGTGGTTTTAACGCGCCCCACAGCGCTCGTGTTAGCGTCTAGCGGTGAGGCGGTTGCGCTTCCTCAGAGAACGGGATTTCGTGTCCATTCGGAGACGTCGTCACGTCCTTCGACGACGTGGAGAATTTCACCGATATTACAGGTAAACCGTAGATCCATAGCGGGATGAGTCCCAGTGGCTTTTTTTTGTTTTGTTTTTTGGTGGAAGGGGGGCGGGGGCATAGACGTCATGAGCGTTTATTTATTTCTGATCATATTCTAAGGTGACACACCTAAGGTCAGGCTCAATGAGATGCACTTTCTCGACATCACGTCTTTAAACGCCATTACACAACCGTCAGTCAAACAACCCCTTCCTATGAAAGCAGGCGGTTTTTGGCGGCGTTTATCTGACTCCGACGCTCGAATTCTTTCTTGTGACAATGAGCTGACGTTAATGAATCGACACCTCCCGATTCCCACGCAGCGCGGGAGCCTCCCCGGTCACATCTACAACCCTCCGCAGACGTGGTGCTTACTGGAAGCATTACTGTACCCCCCCCCCCCCTCCCCACACAGCCCCGTGTCTAGAAAAGAAGAAAACACACACATCAGAATCACACAACCTCTTTTGATTTGCATGTCAGGCATCCAGGCGCATGGTTTTTTTCTAGCCTTCCCTCCACAACGCCAAGTGTTTACCCCTATAACACATCCCAGACATAGTTTGTCACTTGGAAAGAATTTGGCTTTACCTAGGCTCAACTTCTTCTTCTATTTTAGCAAAAGTACTCTCGGTATTTACCTTGAATGCGGTCGGCTAACAAGCGTAGATAAACACAAACCTGTATGCGTTTTTAATTTTCCAAAAGTATATTTTGGCTTTCTCTTGAGTGTGGTTGGCTAGAGAATGCACACGAAAAAAAAACCCCAGCAGTTTAAAAGGGGGATCATAGACACGCTTCAAAATTGAACGTTTGCTTTTTCTTTTTTCTCCTTTTTGCTTTTTTAAAGAACTACCCAAGAGACGTTTGGTAAAACTACAGCAGATGGTTGAGTGCAAATGTCTGCATCTCCTATGGTTTCTAAACCTAATAAATAAACAAGTAAGTAAGTAAGTAAGTTCCTAGCATTGCACCTTGGAAAGAATATCTATGAAGGTATAAATAACATGTACATGCATCCTGCAGCAAGGCAAGAGTCTGAAGTGTAGGACAACAATAACAGGAAGCGTCCAAAAACTTGTTCAAATGATACTAAGAGGTCATTTATAAAGGCGAAGGTTGGGCAGACATGTTCTCTAATTAATATTACTAAGGACACAAGGACAACCTGAATTCATTTTTTACCTTTTCCAAAAACAATAAAAAAAAAAAAATAATAATTTTTTTAAAAATCACATGAAAATGTACCAGAATGCAGTAGGCATACAGGAAAACAAAAAATTGGGTAAAATTTTACTGATAAGGAAATTGGGGTTTTTTTGTTTGTTTGTTTGTTTGGTTTTTTTTAAAACATTTGTAGTTTCTGGATCATTTATAACCTCTGATGTTCAAAATTATACAAAACGTACATACAGGTACTAGTTACGATGGCCAGACTTACCAAGACGATTGCAGACTTATATTTAAGATTTGCAGGCAGGCATCGCTGGCAGGCCAGCATAACGGCGTATGACGTACGATACGTTCGGACGACACCCGGATGTACACGTCACTCGCCTTGCGTGACGCCTCACTCTCTCCTGCACGTCACGGAGTTCCCTTGTGTATCGGTGTCCTGTACAGTGCATTACCGCCTGTTTTTTTTTATGTGATTCAAGAGCTAATTTTATTCAAAAGCATGTCTTCTAAACACCCCAGCATGTCTCCTACAGGAAAAGACTCCTGGGTAGGCTAGGCTAAGCTAGGCTAAGCAGTGGTTTGACCGACGTATGATATTTTCCACTTACGATTGGGATATCAGAACACATCTCCATCGTAACCTGAGGACTACCTGTACTAGTTTTTGTTTCGTTTTGTTTTTTTAAAAAAAGGAAGGTAATAATAACAATTGCTAAAATCTGACATTTTTAAATTTGCCTGACCTGCAGGAGCAACACTTACAGGATAACGCTGTATATAAAAACAATGGACTGATTTAAATCATTAGACTCATAGCAAGATGAGTCCCACAGTGGCTTATGTTTTTTGGCGTGTGTGTGTGTGTGTGTGTGTGTGTGTGTGTGTGGTCGGGGGGGTGTTTAGACATAATCCCCGAAGCACTGTCAAAAGAAAAAATGTGACCATTTATTTATTTATATATAAATTTATGTTTTACATAAAGGATAACTCTATACATAAAAACGCTGGACTGATTTTAAATCGCATAACCGCGTGTAAACATTATTAAATTAACACTCCGTGATCTATGCGGTACACGAAAACACTCAGACCTCAAACTATTACATAATTATCTTTTGTCATGATCAAGGAACAGCTGTCGAACCCAACACTCCACATCTCTCACTGCTTTGTATTTCTTTGCCCTCCTGTTCTCGAGGGTGCACAAACTTTCACGCTCGCTGCAGACTCAGGACTCTCCCGTCGCACCGAGTCGGCTGGGGATTCGGGTTCAAGTCCGAAGACCTCCCACTCGCAACATCTGTCAAAGCAGCTGGACAGATGTGAGCCCACAGCAGAGCCGATCACTGGGGGTCGAGTCAAGTCACCGAGACGATGTGTGTGTGTGTGTGTGTGTGCTGGAACTGGCAGCTCCGGTGTGTGGGAGCATCTCCGAGGGCTCCGTGGTGGACGTGGAGACGGGTTATCACCCACGGACCTCAGCACCACACCGGGATTATTATTAGCGGTGTGAAGAACGCCGGACACATTAGAGGCTTGGAGCTGAGTGGCAGGTTAACAAGTTGTGACTCTGACCATGGTGGTCTTATTCATGTGTGTAGGTTTCGCCATGTGGTCATGTAGGGAGTCCAGGGGGTCCGAACGCTCTAAATGGGCCCAAACGGACAGGTCACGCCCAACTCTCCCTCTGCCGCTCCCTCTAGCCTGAAAAACCTCAGCCTCCCAAGCATTTAACAAGCCTCAGCTGTGTCTCAGCATGAACGAAACACAGTCCCTCTCTCTCTCTCTCTCTCTCACACACACACACACACACACACACACACACACACACACACAGAAAGAGAGAGAGAGAAGCCGAAACATGGTCTGTGTAAGACATTCCTACACAAAGGAGGACAGAAAAAAGAAGAAAACTTCACACCAACACTATGCCCTCATCCACATCCAGCCCTAGACTCTAAACCCACTCTGCCCAGGTGATGACGTGACGACATCTTTCCCAGCATGCACTGCTGCCTGGGTTCGAGAGTGTAGCTGGATAACATGAACAACAGAGCAATCTATCAAACTTTCACCAAAAACAAAACAAAAAAATAATAAAATAAATTTCTGTTTAGGCTAAGTGACAAAAACTTGGCAGGCGACTGAACAAACTGAAGAAATTAAAAGCATCGGTATGACTGGAATTCTTAAAAAAAAAACAAAAAAAAACAAAGGCAAAACAAATCACAAAGCAGTTGTCACTTCTTTTTTTTCCCCCTAAACCACAAGCTGCAGTGGTTCATTTTCATTTACATGTGAGTTTACATTTCCATGGAAAATCATACAACTGGTCTCTACGCAGTTAACCAGAACCCCAAATCGTGTCTTATTCACTATGTATGCTCACTATATAGCAGACTATACATAGTGCACTTGTTTCCTAGAAGAACAGCATACAAGACACAGCCTTGGGGAAATGAACTACTTAGATATTATTATTATTATTATTATTATTATTATTATTATTATTATTATTATTATTATTATCCTAAGTATTATTATTATTATTTTAGGACATGTGCATGACTTTTTTCCACTTTGATAACCCTATACGTAGGTAATAAAACAAACAAACAAACAAACAAAAAAACATATGCCACAAAAGCGATGAAATTACTGAATGAGTTTTTCCCGTGTGCAGCATTTTCGGATGTGTTTCTTTCGAAAGACTTCAGCTGAATAAAAGGAGATCGTAAACACGTACAGACCTGAGGAGCACCAACAAGTGTGTGTGATATGTGATGCTACAGGGTAAAGATTCCAAAGGGACTGGGGGGGATTACTGAATATATGGAATATCTTTTCCTACAACACGACATCCTGAAGCGTTATATTCATTTTATAGCACAACAATTTACCATCGATTCTAATATTTTATTGATTAAAGCTCCATTATGTAAGATTTTATAAATCGTTGTGTTTTTCTAAGCACAGGATGAGTCCTTTATAAATACACAGGGAGCGGGTCCACCTCTACACAGCCGCCATGTTGCGCCGCTACAGTAGCCCAGAAAGGACAAACCTCTAGAGAGTACCTTCTGTGTTTCATGCTTGTACAAGTGGCAGCATGAATCTGGAAAGATGCACCGGGATGACGATACAGAACAAGGAAGGAAAGCGATGAAGAAGAAAGAAGAGGAATCAGTGTTCGGAGAACCAGTCTGAGTTCTGAGACTCAGACTTATTACTTAGCACAGAAAAAGCAACGGGGTGTGAATGTAAGTAATTAGGAAGTACGCTGCGGGTACCATATGTTCTGATACAGTGGACCCTTGACTCAGGAACTGAATCCGTTCCGAGACTCTGTTTGCGACCCGATTTGTTCGTGACTCGAATCAGTGTTTCCCATTGAAATGAATGTAAATCCAATGAATGTGTTTCAGCCTCAAAACATGTTTTTAA
>JAQMCW010000004.1:3587863-3599003 GCA_030068335.1 Chrysichthys cranchii
GCTACACTGCAAAATTCACCCCATTTGATTGAATCCTCGGATATCGATTAACATCGTGGATTGTATTTGACTTCAGATATCGATTTGTTATCTCAGATAGTATTGACAACAATGAACCTCCTCATGACTGCTTGAAGAACTTTGGACCGTTTAGCGTATGTTTTCCAAGAGGTGGCGCTAGCCGTTGTTTACTGAAACTGATAAGTTACGGTGTGCTGATCAAAATGGCGTCCGCGGTGGTACTTCTGCCTATTGCGTAACTGATCCATCTTGCTCCACTGTAGAATCTTTGGTATAAACTGGAGAAGAAAATTTAAAAAACAACAAATACCACAAAGCTTGGATCCCCTAGGAAAGTTCCAGGCTTCCCGAAGTTCATCTCGGGTCTGCTGAAAACCAGTCACGTGACCAAAACCTTTCAACCTGGAACAACCTGAACATCAATCCTGCCTTCCTGATGTTTCGTGTGTGTGTGTGTGTGTGTGTGTGTGTGTGTGTGTGTGTGTGTCTCACCTTCTCAGCCAGTGCCTCCTCGAGTGTTGTGAGCGCTGTATCTGTGTTGGAGGTGTCAGCCTGCAGGGATTTGACCCTCTCTTTCAGGCTACTCATCTGCTTCTCCTTATCTTTCAGCTGCTCCTGCAGGTTCTCGATCTGTCAAAAAAACAAAAAACAAAACATATATATAAAACAATGTGTGTGTGTGTGTGTGTGTGTGTGTGTGCGAACCTGCATAACGTGCATGTACTCCAGTATAGTTTATAATACACATGCCTACGAATGCCTTTGAGGCACAAAGAGTTAACTCAAAGTTCTACACAGCAATTTGACTACGTTTTATAAATATTTATGATCCACATTAAGAAATGAATTGGTTTTGTTATAATGGGGAAAAAAAAGCAAAAAAAAAAGCCCAGTTTTTCTGTACTGACTCTGGAAATAAATAACGACCTCATTAGAGCGATATTCCCAGCTAATTTTCCTCATAAAACTTGCCTTATCTGTCACGGCGGCCGCTGTGAAGCCCGCGCGAGGCGAGTGCTGATAAATGACAGCGGAGATGGGCATTTCGCAAACTCAATCCATTCATCATGTCGTGACAGCTCAATGAAAAAGCTCAATGTGCCTATCCCCTCATTTCACATTCAATTAAACACTGACGGATTTGATAAATAGTCACCATTCATATTTTTCCTCCCCCAAACACTTTGGGCGGAAAAAAAACCCCAAAAAAACAAAACAAAAACAAAACAAACCATCATCAATATTCAGTAAACTGTGCAGGGATTTATTTTTTTTTTGGCGGGGGACGGGACGGGGATGACGACGACTCGTGGCCCGAGCTGATAAAGATCCAGAAAGGCAAAGAAACAATAAACCTGTTTATCGGCGAAGTGGGCGAATTTTGGATTTTGCTCCTGGGATGAACGGGAAGTTCTTTGACTTCGCCGGTCGGCATGGCAACCAAGACCAGCAGAGGTTAAAGTCATTAAATGTTAATTAACGTTTAATGATGAAGGAAAAAGGTAAACACAATGCGATAAAGCAACACGTGAAGGACGTGAAAGGTTTTTTTTTTTTTGTTTAGTTTTTTTTTTTAAAGCGAGTCCCGCAAAAAACGACGGCCGCAAAAAAGAAAAAAACAAAAACGCCGTCTTCGGTGCCTCACGTCCTTAGCCTGATCTCCGACTGAGAGCGAATTGTGTCAACTTATGAATTTAATTAAAAAGAGAGATGTTTTGGCAAAAGGAGTTTAAAAGAAAAACAAACTGAGGTAGCGGGAAGAGCGAGGAGAAACCCGATAATGAATTTGCCCTGGTTTAAACAACTGCACTTGTTTCTGGTGTAATAAAAGTACGGCGAGGTTTGTTGTTTTAAACCTTTTCAGACATGTTTAGACAGATGTCTGGGGGCCGGGTTGCTTTAATAGTTGAGGTGGTGTTAAGGTGGCTGTTAGCGGGGCACGCTCGGCCGGCTTCCACCAACAATACCACGTCACCGCGGACAAAACACACGTCGTGAGGAGGCTTCGCTTCACGTGTACGCGACCCTGTGATCACTCGTTACCCAAACCAGCCGCGTCCGAGTCGATTCCTTCCAAGATGGCCGACACTGAACGGTGAAAAAAATTAACACTTTATAACTGCTTGCCCTACAAAAACATTTACCATCACATCCAGTGCTTCTGGTCACTCTGTAACACGACTAGCTGCCCAAAAGCTTCCATACATAGGACAAATCACCACTTTATCGCAAAAAATGTTAACACTTAAAAATCTTGACCATTCAGTCGCACCATTTAGACTGTTTTTGGACAACTAAGTTTTATATCTAGGCACAAACTTGCATATACACACCACGCCCCCTTCCCTTTTTTAAAATCATCATGCATCATGTGAAACACCAGAAAACAGTGTGTGTGAACAGGCACACGTGTGTGTGTGTGTGTACATGTGCACGAGCGCGTGTGTGTGGAAGAAAGAGAGAGTGCTTGGCGTGGAGAGAGCCAACGCAGCACTTTCGCTTCACTCTCATTCAGGATGTATGGAGGCGAAGCTCAGGAATTCTGTCCCATTTGTTATTATTATTAAACTGCATTTCATTATAATGCAAAAACAAAACAATACAAAACAAACCAACATTGTGATCTCGGCATTCATCATCCAACATGGTTGGCTCATGGATCATCTCCACCCATCGACTGTACGAATGATTTATACGATCCAGTGCCGGATGTGATGTCACACCAATAAGAGCGAACTCTCCGAGGCGAGCAACTTTAAAACGCTGAATTCTCATCTTTATGTAAACGAGAACAATGTGAGAACAAACCCTACATTTCAGGGTGATACGTCTGGGACTTGGGACTCCCTAGAGAAACAGGAGAAACAAACAAACAAAAAAAAACAAGATGGCGGAGGCGAAAGGCTTCGTATGGCATGAATACGTTGTAGGTCTAGTTAAGTGGTGCGCTTAAAATCTTCCCTGAAAGAGCCGTGGTGATGGTCCTCGTGGAAAAAGTTAGTCTGGAGTCTTCAGTCTTGTGGATTGATAGCTGTTGTATCACACAGTAGGTGGGAACTGGCCAAGACCAAATTAGGGCAGAGACGAAAACTTTAAAGCCTGATTTATATTTGACTCTGCGTCTGAAAAGGCACATTCTGTGGGAAACGTTACAGAGGCTATTACTGAAGATTGTTGTTCTGTACAGCTTGGTGGAAAAGTGATTATAGCCAGGCTGCGTCCCAAACCGCACACTACGCTTGTACGCTTAGTATCAAATTGGGTAAGAATTTGGGATGTGTCCCTTTCCTGTGAACCAAATGGCACCATTTAGGCTGCCTGTTCCCTAAAAATAAATAAATAATAATAATAATAATAATAATAAATAAAATAAAAATAAAAAGGGAGTGGGGTGGGGGTAAATAATCATGACTTGCTCCCGTGTCAGGCCACCAACACATTGGGATTCATTAACGGCGCAGGATGTTTCCCATAAACGCTTTTTTCAGCCATTATTAATAACTTCACTAACTATTACACCGCATGGTAAATTTCTACATCCTGAACCGTGCACATACCCCAAAATCAACGGCACAACCAAACGAACGAGCTCACTACTTCCAGCTCTGCCCATGCGTCCTTGTTTTATACCTGGCAACCTGGAATAAACGGTAAAGAAAATTCTGTGTACGTGTGTCTGTGTACGTGTGCGTGTGTGTGTGCATGAGAGCGAGCGAGAGGGAGAACAAGACACCAGAGATATGCATGCAAACCATTTCCAGATCCTCATTAATCAACTCTACACCTGACAGCCGAGCTGACAACCCCACGTGTTTGTCATACACACGCACAACACACTCAGCTGACTGCCTCTCAAAACACACACACACACACGCACGCACGCTGGAATCGGCTCGCGCACTTGACATTCTAGGAAAGTATTTCTCTTTGATGGTGCCTGCGGTTGCTCTGAAGGCCTAATGAAGTCCAGGGCCTCTTCTCTCGTCTAACCTCACTCACTTCAGCGTCTCTCCGCTTCCTCTGTACAGCTGGCCACCAAACACAACACTCTCATGAATATTTCATTCAGCCAGTATTATGCGTGCATGTGTGCACCGAGTCACATGATAACTACAATTATATTTCAGGTCAGCGATTCCAGAGACAAAACTGAGGACCAGGCGCGCTCCCAAAACTGAGCTAACAGTGTAACGAGAGAGAACTGGGGGGGGGGGGTTGTTACACAAACGCGTGATTACAATCAACTAAAGCTGAGGGATAGACGGGGACCAAACGAAGCCCAACAACACACACACACACACGCAGAGCAAATCCTGGTGTTTTGGCTTCATCCAGTCATCACTGTGTGGATAAAAGACTTGGAATCCAAAAAAGAGCCACTTTCTGTCTCAGACACAGAGCGGAATTAAAGGGATTTGTGTGTGTTTGTGTATACGTGTGTGTGTGTGTGTGTGTGTGTGTGTGTGTGTGTGTGTGTGTGTGTGTGTGTCAGAAAGAAAAGGGAAAGATTGAGCCACAGCGAGTGAGAGAAAGGAGGGGTTCCTGAATTATTAAAGAGTGTTTTGTTTCACTTAGTGATCTGCAGCTTGTCAGCATGGCATGTGCTCTGGCAACACACACACACACACACACACACACACACACACACACACACACAGGAGAAGCTGTGTATTTACACAGGGTTGCATCAGAATTGTGTTCGGTGTGGAAAGCAAACAACACCTCCGACGACTGGAGGAGAGGAGAGGGAAGATATTTTTAAACGCTTCCCTTAAAGTCTTGTTATTGGCGTAAAGTTTGACGCTCGTGAAAATATTTAGCCGCCATATTATTAGTCTTCGTGCACAGACAAACGGAAAACTGTTATGCGCGTTACGCGTGAACGCCGAATAACGATCGCGCCGTCCGTTGTGGTGACGATGAGGTGAGCGACTGGGCGTACGTTAAGAAACTGGACTCGCTTGTCTTATTAATATTAAACGCAGTTGTTTTAGGATGCGAGCAGCTTCGGGTTACCAGTTCAACAGCTGATGAAGAAAGCTGTTATTAAAAGTGTAGGGATTTTAAAATACAGTCTTTCGCGGGGGTGACGGGCCACGACTTTCCGCAAAAGACGAAGATCCATGATGCACGGACGCCAACCCGAAATGCTTTTTTTTTTTAATAGTTTAAAAGAAAACATTAGCGAGCATATAGCGAGGTGAATTTTGTGTCGAAGTCGTAGAAACGTCACATTTAGAGCGAGTATTGTAATGTGCTGTATACTATACGAGCGTAGCCTGGACTTATATTTGAGGTCCTGTATGTATGTAGTACATAGGATTTTTTCTATACGGATCTTCTATCCGTTTTTCTAAATGTAATGGATGGATGTTGGAAAAAAATAAAGAAATTCATTCAAGGCAGAATTATGGGAGCTCCAGCACTGACGATACTTTGGCGAATGCTGGTTGCTTCTCCACAACCGTATGCATCACATCCAGCAGCCAATCACAACCAAGTTTAAATGAACAGGGCATTCCGATTGGCCAGACTCATTCCTCCAGCCGTATTATTTTTCAGTATCCCAACCCTGCGTTTTCATAAACAACACGACGTGTTCTTTGTCTCTCGTGTAATTACGATCTACACCGTCCTGTATATTATATATTTTTCATATTTTACTCCATTTTAATTCATGTTTATATTTTATAGCACCGAGGAAACTCATAAAAAAAATTCCATATTCAAAATAAAAATATCAAAGAACAACGCAAGCAGCGTGTTGGGGGGGGTTGGTATTGGATTTGTTTTTAGCACTGCAATACACGACAGAATCCTTACATCTGATTGGTCAGAGGGTGCGTGTTATTTTCGGATGGTATCGGACGGCACTTCTGGCTGTTATATGGACGATGATGGTATTTAGGTGTTTCTGAGCGTCCTAAGAAGACGAGGGGAACGTGAGCGAGACCTTACACGCGACTCGGCAATGCAAATGAGCATCACGCGGTTGGCACTCGAGCGGCTGAGAGGTATCTGTGATAAGTAAATGTCACCCTGCGAGCATTTCTGCCTCTTAATTAGAAATTAGAATAGTCAGAAACGTCAGTAAACTTTCGCCAGGGGGCGAGGGGGAAGAAAAAAAGAAAAGTCCCTCCTTCTTCTCGCTCAGATAGGCAAGATTCCAGATTTAATGCAGGAGTTATTATTAATTTAACAAGGTCTGCTTATTAACATTCATGCTCCATGCTGAAATTTGTGCACTTTCTTCTTCCTTCTCTCTCTCTCGCCTTCTCACTCACTTCTTTTTCTTCTTTTTTTTTTTTTAATAAATAAACACCAGATAAATAAATCCCCTGATTTCCTTTCCCTAAGCAGGGAAGAGGGGGGGAGGGAACGCAGCCACACGATGTCAGAGGGTTTGTTCTTCAGTATCATGCTAAATTTTTACAAAGAAATATTTTTGGGGGGGAAAAAAGCAGTCCTCGGAACCAGCGAACAGCCTGAACCTCAAAACAAGGGCTCGACTGTTTAAACCTCCTGCGCTGATCCCGAAGAGAGCCTGCTCGACGTCAGTTTACACGCTCGAGTACGTCTCGCCTTTTCCATCACTTAACAAACCTGTGTCCTTCTGTGAACTTAACAGAGTCCATCCATCCAAAACCGCTGGGCTTTAACTCAACCTTATCGTGCTTTGATTTTTCATTTGATTTTTTTTTTAAGATAAGTTCTGCGGTAAATAAGAAATGTCGGCCGTGTCTCGAGTCGGCGTGAGGGGTTTGGAGGCGGTACAGAATGAACTCGCTCACATTCGGGGTGGCAAACCCCGCCACGGCTGCCGGAGCCAAAACCAGCTCTCGTGTAAAGAAAATCAGAGATGAACACAGGATAAACTTTAAAAAAAAAAACCCCACCATTCTACATCCTTCACGGATTTTTAGCCTTTTTTCCCCCCCGTTAAACGAGAACATGTAATCCGGTCCCTGTGCTGTTGTATAACGCTCCATCGGAGTGGCGCAACGCGACGTATTCAGCACAACGCCTCGCCGCAGGGATCCGTGCATACCTCCGCTGCACTGTCTCAATGTGTTATGGCCATTAGGAGTGGCTGTGGGGCGATGCGCGCCGGCTGCGCGGCTATAATGGAAACAAAATGTTTCTCTTTCTGCGGCTGGGGAGCCGGGGCTCCGTTTCAAAAGAAACCGTACTCGCCATGCCCCCGATGACTCCGCGATGCTTTTAGACTCTGACTGTGAAAAAGGGGACGACGGGGAGAGGCTGTGAGAAAGGGAGAGAACAACGTTAAATGAAAGTGAGAGAAAGATTATGGGGAGGAAGAGAGAGACAGCGAGAGAGAGAGAGAGACAGCGAGAGAGAGAGAGAGATTTACAGTGACGGAGCAAAATGGAGCAAAAAGCACAGCATAGCGCCTGGAATGTGCATTAGACGAGGCAGGAAAGGTGCTTTGCTTCCCCGTGATGCTGATCCCGGGAGCGAGGACGGTCCGGTCGGCCCGGTCCCTACTGGAGGGAGAGCTGACGATGCGGGACGGACTGGAAGGAAGTGCTTTAGAAGTGATGAGTGAAGGGCAGTGCGTTCTTCAGGATATACAAACGATGTGATCTAAACAAATGCAGGTACGGGTTGGAGGAGCGCTGTTCAGGGTTTTAGGACTATAGTCACTGGGATCTCTCAGAAGACATGCAAGCAGTTGAAAGGGAAAGAGAAAGGATAGGAATGGAGAAAGGAGAAAGGGAAGGGAAGGGAAGGAAAGAGAAGAGACGAGAAGAGAAGGGAAGGGAAGGGAAGGAAAGGAAAGGAAAGGAAAGAAGAAAGGAACGAAAAGGAGAAAGGAAAGGAAAAAGAAAAGGAAATGAAAGAAAATAAAAGGAAAAAGATAAGAAAAGAAAAGGAAATGGAAGGGAAGAGAAAGGAAAGGAAAGGAAACGGAAGAGAAAGGAAAGAAAAAGAGAAAAGAAAGGAAAAAGAAAAGGAAATGAACGGGAATGGAAGGAAATGAAAGGAAACTAAAGGAAAAAGAAAAGAAAAGGAAATGCAAGGGAAGAGAAAGGAAAGGAAAGGAGAAAGGAAAGGAAAGGAAAGGAAAGGAAAAAGAAAAGGAAATGAAAGGAAACAAAAGGAAAAAGAAAAGAAAAGAAAAGGAAATGGAAGGGAAGAGAAGGAAAGGAGAGAAAGGAAAGGAAAGGGAAGAGAATGGAAAGAAAAAGAGAAAAGGAAATGAAATGAAAGGGAATGGAAAGAAATGAAAGGAAACTAAAGGAAAAAGAAAAGAAAAGAAAAAGAAATGGAAGGGAAGAGAAAGGAAAGGAAAGGGAAGCAAGGAGGAAGGAAAGATGGAAAGCAGGGAAGGAAAGGAAGGGCTGGAAAAAGAAGGAAAATTGGAAAGGGAAAAGCAAAGGAAAAAAGGGATGGAAAGGAGAAAAGTGGAAGCCGAGAGAAAGAAAGGCAGGAAGGAAGGAAAGATGGAAAACAGGAAAGGAAGGAAGCAAAGAAAAGGAAAGGAAGGGAATTTTTTTTTTAAAAAAAAAGGAAAGGAAAGCATATTAAGGCAAAATAAAAAGGCCTGGGAAGAAATGATGGAAAGAAAAAAAGCAAAGAAAGGACAGGAAAGATCGGAAGGAAGGAAGACTTCATATTCCAGCCCTGTCCAGGCGCGGGTTTAGCTGTGTATACAAGTAGTGAGAGACGGAGCACCGAAGTAAAGAGTCGCAGAGCTCTAGTCAGTGAGCCACAGGACTACCACGTGTTCACCGCGAGCACGTTTCACAAACGTTCACGCCGGACCTGAGACACACCGAGCACTCGGACTGACTCAAATCTACGTCTACCAAACAATCACTTCTCTCACACACACACACACACGACTCCAATCACATCAGCCCTGATTACATACTCGTATCGGGTTTGGCTTCACGTTTTACACACCAGCTTACACGGCTCGCCCGTGTACTAAAGTTAGCCGTGCGGTGAAAACGCCGAGTGTTAGGATTAAGTCATAAACCAGGAGCACAGAGCTGGACTATGGCTCACTGTGTCATTTCTCAGAAGAGCAGAGTCCCTCGCCATCAAAAACACAACTGCTCTCCTACTTTTAGACATCATAAATTTAAATACATGCCTATTTTGTGTGTGCGGATGGATCGGGACCAAAAAGACGCAGACACGCCGACACCGCGGGCCTACATTGCCATCTATAGGTGGGATGAGAAAACACACAGTGTGAACGCACCACGTGCGTGTGTGTGCGTGTGTGTGCGTGTGTGTGTGAGTGAGAGTTACCTTTTTCTGGAGCACAGTGACTTTGCGCTCTTTGACGTCCAGCATGTCTTTAAGGTCGTGGATTTCTCCGTTGAGTGTGCCTTTCTCTTCGGACATCTCCTGGATCTGCTTGGTCTTCTTATTCAGCATGGCTTCCTTTTCCTCCAGGCGCAGGCGGAGGGCATCCACCTGAGACACACACGCACACACACACACACACACGCCATAGTAAAAGTGTACAAACCTTCACAGAGGTACTGATTGAACTAAAATGAACCTGAGCTCCATTTCTCACCAGCGTTCCTTTCACCATGGTTTTATTTACCGATACGTTTACTTCTACAATACACACTTCAACCCTCACAAAACACTAATAATAAGTTCCTTTATGGCCACGGAGCTGCTGAATCCTCACGTCAGTCTGATCTATCATTGAGGTATCGGTTTATCGTCTAAAACGGCACCTCGCGCAGTACGACAGTAGTAGTTTACGACGACGCATCCGTTCAACTTACGTCACCGTTTCTAGAGCGCCAATATACCCTGAGAGTCGTACGGTAGACGCTGTACGTGATGACCAATAAAATATGAACTGCAGACTATAGATGGAGTAAAAAATAAACAAAATAAATAAATAAAATAAATAAAAAGCAGGATGTTTCTTTCTTTAATTAATAAAAATTTCACTCTCTGGGTGCGATACGCTGCGCGGTGTGCCATTATAGGAAAACAACCAACTAAGGCCCCCAAAAAACACACACACACCCCCGCCCGAGCGTTTCGTTCCTTACATGAACACTTCTGCTGGGATGCCATTCGAGGCGTTAATTCTTCTTTAATGGATACAGAAACTCTCTGATGGCTTTCTGCTCAGACTGGCAGGAAAATAAACAACAATAATGACAGTGGGGCTAATATTATCATTACCGCACCACTGACCTAAACTCATCTACATACACATCACATCATCCAAATCGGCATATTCATTATTCCGGCGAGGAAAAAAAAAATGTTTTAAATCCACTGTCGCGAGGAATAAATCTTGATTTATGTCGGCTGGCGTTATAAACGACTCATATTATAGCGAGTCTGAGAGCGGGGGAGGAAAAAAACTTCATTCACTACAAATGAACATTAATGTATTTATTGCTTGTCAAACAAGTGACGCTTCATTATTCAAAATGTCTGAGTGATTTTTGGGTTTTTTTTTAAATGAACTTCTTGCTTGGAGCAACACTGGCCCCTAGTGGCACCTGTTCCACATGACAACATTTACACGATCCTAGTTGTGTCTAGTTCCTGTTGTGTCCTTTCTGTACACAGGCTCAGGTTATGAGCATGAATAAAAGCTGAAACTAAGAACAAATAAACAAATAAATAACACCAACAACCACAATAATAAACACCACTCTGAATTTGTTTTCTAACACCTCTTTAACATTATTTCCCAAGTGTTTATATCACAGCAAATTGCCAACATTAAGCTCATTCTGCTTAAAAAAAAAAAAAGAATGAAGTACCTATAAATGGATAAATAGTGCATTTAATGCTACTGAACACTCGTGAACCCAGTCAGCTCCTGTTCTCATGTACATTACAGCCAGGGACGTGCGGTGAGGTTCATGGCTGGTGAGGCAGGAGCATTTTGTGACGTGATTTCTGCATTCATTTGGTTTTCTTCATTAATCTCTCAGTTGCCGGTGTCTACCTTACAGATATACACACACACACTTTATTTATTCCCTCCTGTTTCGATTGAAAGTCCAGTTTAGAAAATAGTCTGAGCTTGGATATAAAATCCTCCATTGTAAAAACAGGCGGGGCGAGAGGGGAAAAAACATCACAGCACTTGACTCGC
>JAQMCW010000004.1:3680283-3691190 GCA_030068335.1 Chrysichthys cranchii
TGTGTCTGCTCGACCCCCATTCCCTTTCGGCCCTGGTTTCTGTCTGACGATATTTCACATCGGGGTTCTTCTGACACCTTTTGGCTTCTGTGACCACACATACCCATCTTTCCGCTTATTTTTTATTTAGGTTTATTTTGGCTTGGGATCAAATTGACCCCATATTACCTGTCACATTGAAGGTACTATGGCGAAGCGAAAAATAAACCTAAATAAAAAATAAGCGGAAAGACTTTGAAGCAATTGAACATGGGTCACATTCTTAGGAAGGCCTTACGAGAAAATACGTGGCAGGCGAGGTCTCTAATCGTGATAGTTTCCAAAAACAACATGGTCCAAAGAGGGCTGGGGTCACATCGACCCCGTGGTACCAGAGCAGGGTTAAAGCTTGAAGGAGGGGGACTTTAAAGCTTAAACTTTATTTGGTCTCTCTCTATCGTGGGTGGGTCTGAAACGTAACTCCTGCAATAAACGGGAGATCACTGTATTTCCATTACCGGCTTTTTAATACTCCAGCTAGTTATGTCAGCCACGTGTGTTTTTTGTTTCTATTTAGTTTTTTTTCTGTATGTGTATGTCTATATATAGATATAGATATAATATGGATTGTTATTAACTCCTGCTTATCCAGACCTGGTGCCTTGTTGTAGTTGGCTGGAAACGGTTAAAACGGTGTAATATTTTTAATTTCCTTATGATGTCTCTGTTAAGGACACATTGGATGATGAAGACTTTGTGTAATTTGTCATTGTAATGGATTTGTCTTCAGAGTGAGAGTTTGTTCATATTAACCCTTAGAAATCTGACATCCGTGCCTTCCTGCAGTCGCATATCTCGCTTCCCTTGTTTGTTTGGGTTTTTTTTGTCTGTTTGTGTTTGTTCTTTTCCTTTTTTTTCTCCCTCCATTTTCTTGTTAAGTCTTGACATTTTTTTCCATCTCCACTGCTTGGGGAATATTTATTTGTTTGTTTGTTTATTTATTGCTTCTGTACAGCGCATTGATAAGATAAGAGGCAGAAGTCCAAGGTAAGGCGAAACTGCCTTGTACGGCAACTATACTTGTCTCTCTGCTTCTCCGCCGGAGCGCACAAGTATACTTGCCTGCAGCTTTCTAAGGGTTCGTCCGCTTCCACCCAAGCGACGTAAGATAACGAAATCCAGATGTGTTAATCCAGGATGTGTTTACATCAGCAGCACAACCTGTGCACTTTGTCAGTGCTAACAGTCACTTCAAGCCCTGAATCATTTTAGCCTCCCACGTGCATGAAGCCCTACTCACTCCCAGACTAACACGTGACGCCGTGTGTGTGTGTGAAGTGCTCGAAGCGTACACCGCCGGCGCGGCCTCGTCTGAGCACAGGTCTGTGTGGCGGCTCAGACGGGGCGCGCTTTGTGTACGCACGTCTGTTAATCCATACTCACTTAATCTGGCTGGTGATGAGCGTTATTCTGACTTGAACTTTCTTTTTGTTTGTATCTGTTTCCCCCGCTACCATCTCTCTCTCTCTCTCTCTCGCTCTCTCTCTCTCTCTCTCGCTTCATTCCTATATTTTCGATCTGTTCTTCGCTGTCCATTCTGTAGCAGGCTCCACCTCAGCAGTCCAGTACGGCTCTTCCTATGGTCTCCCCCGGTGCCCAGGCCGCGCCCTGGAGCGACCCAGTCACACCCCAGGTACGACGAGTCCGTGTGCGGTCCTCCTGTTCTGGTGTTAAAGAGGCCAGTGCGGGACAGAGCCAGTGCACTCCTTTATTTTAGTCATTTATTCATTTATTTAGTCCTTGCCCTGAATTCTCTCCTGCGTGTGAAAGCTGTGGACTCCAGAGACGCCTCTCTCTCTCTCTCTCTCTCTCTCTCTTTCCCAATCTCGCTTTCTCTTTCTATATTTCTTTCTGCCTCTCTTTCTGTCTGTCTCTCACTCTCCTTTTCTTTCTTTCTTCTCTCATTCTCTCTCTCTCTCTCTCTCTTTTTCCCAATCTCGCTCTCTCTTTCTGTATTTCTCTCTGGCTCACACTCTCTACCTCTCTTTCTGTCTGTCTGTCACTCTCCTTTTCTTTCTTCCTTACTTTCTTTCTTTCTTTTTTCTTCTCTCAGTCTCTCTCTCACTCTCTCTGTATTTCTCTCTGGCTCTCATTCTCCTTTTCTTCCTATTTTCTTTGTCTCTCTCTCTTTTCTTGCTCTTTTACACACTCCCTCTCTTTCTGTATTCCTCTCTGACTCGCACTCTATGCCTCTCTCTTTCTCTGTCACTGACTCTCCTTTGCTTACTTTCTTTCTTTCTTACTTTCTTTCTTTCTCTCTCTCATACACTCGATGCCTCTGTCTCTCTCTCTCTCTCTCTCTGTGTATTCCTCTGTCTGTCACTCGCACACTCTTGCTCTCCCTCACGCCTATCTATCTATCTATCTATCTATCTATCTATCTATCTATCTCTTATACTGTTTTGTATTTGTTTCTTGTAGTATGGAGGTTACTACGTCCCAGCAGTCCCTTCGCAGGTAGAGAAACTCCCCCAAACCCACTATCACCACCACTCCATTTCATTTTCTCTCTCTCTCTCTCTCTCTCTCTCTCTCTCTCTCTCGCGCTCCCTCTCTCTGACACACACACACACACACACACACACACACACACACACACACACACACTTCTCTCTCTGCTGTGTCACTCCTGGCCTTCTCCACTTTTCAGTTTCTTATATAAATCTTTTCGCTTGACGTGTTTATAAAACAATAAACTCTTGCCTCCTGTCGTGATCGTTGTTCCTTGCTTCCATTTCTGTAGAAAAGTGCTCCTTTTCTGTCTATCGTAACCAGGAGGAAAAAGACAAATGGCAGTCTTAAGCGCCCAGTCACACTAGCTTCTTAACGTTTTAGCACAGATTTTCATGGAGTCTGCCTCGATCGCGCAGTTTGCGTCCCGGTCTTCTGGTGTGAATAAATTCCACTTGCTTTCAGAAATGTCTCCAGAATTCATCGTCAACTAACAGCACAATTGACAGCGATGCTCCGTGAAGGGCTGTGTGTGGTTTTTTTTTTGTTTTTTTACCGCACAAAAGGTCCATTATAGAGGAACCAGGTGTTAGGATTTATGTAATCCTCCTCATCCTGACTAGAAATCATCTCCCTAGAAAGAGTTCTTATCAATTACTGGGCTGGAAAACGATATAATCCTCGACCGATCCCTTCCTGATTATCGTTCAGTTAATTATCCCGATTATTTGTTTTCCCGGTCCTCCTTTGGGAATATTATACATATTAATTCCACGATACAGCAGATAAAACGAAATACGGTTATCTCTTTTATTCCCAGTCTGCTTGTCCTGTGTTTAAAGATTTAAAGCAAACCATTTCCCCTGTGACGGCGGATTTAATTAGGAGAACTTGCTTGGTTAAGGCTACGCTTTTTCTTTTTTCTTTTTCTTTTTTCTTTTTCTTTTTAACAGTTTGGGCTGCTTCTTATGTACACATATTGCTCTTTGTGCTCCAGGGGGGTCCACAGCAGGTTCCTCTGAGCGCTGCCTCTCAGCAGCCCGCTGTCTCCATGTCCCAGCAGCAGTCGCCTCCACCACAGCCTGCCAGCTCCGGCCTACAGAGCATCGCCCAAACACACATCCAGCCTGGGTCTCCTGCCACACAGGTATCCCACACACACATTACTAACATCACCACATATTTCTCATTCATACGATTCCCAACGCAGACCTTCACCTAAATTTTCACCTAAAAAGATAATTAAAGCAACTCCAGTGTATAAGCACTCATTCATATTAGTTGCAGGTTTACTCAGCTTCCTTACGATCAGTCTGTTAATCAGCACCAGCATGATGGGACGATGGGATTTATTTATTTATTTATTTTCACGTTTCTGATTCAGAGCGGCGAAATCACCACACCATGTCGAACACCAGACCGCCGAATCGTTTCGGCTTCTCCAGCGGCGGCTCTGATTGGCCGAAGGCTCAGCCGTCGGGCAAATCGTACGTCCCTACTAACGCCCTCATTTTAATACGGTATCGTTTCCAGGGTAACAGCACATCCGCCGCGAGTTGACCCACGCACACCGCTGTTGATTTATTTAAGACCGATGAATAGATTTTTCGAGACGGGGTTGAGTCGGGGCAGCTTCCTGTCGTTTGGAAGCAAGGCGCCAGGGTAAGTTTTCCGCAATGGGAACGTCGTCAGAGACCCTGGAGAAATTTTATAGGTGTCCTAAGACGAGTGACGTCAGGAGCAAACTTCCCATATGGACTTTCTCCAATATTGGGGAATAGATAGTAAAAGTTAAAAAGTAAAAAAACAAACAAACGTAAATTTGTTGAACTCTTGTGATTTATAAGGGGATTGAACCTTCACGTGGGACGCTCTTATGGGTACATAAGTCGCTTTGTGGTGGTAAACGCGTCACCCCACGCCATCTTTGATTAGTTTCCTATACCGGCGCTTCCTAGTCAGGGTTTCGTCGTATTTCACCGTGTTCCGTATTTCATTTCTGTAGCGTTATGAGTGGATCAAGCTTCACGTCCAGAGTATACATGCGTCAAAACTGGGTAGTTTAGCAACTTCTGTGGAAATGGTTAGTCTGACTGGACCCAAACTTATCGGACACAGTGAAAAGTCTCGTGAGGTCCCACCTAATCTTCGCCTTGGAGCCATTATCTGAGATATTTACAAATGTTTTCTTCTTATTGAGGACAAATGTATAGGAACCTGAACCTCACACACATTACATATATACACATAACCCAAGTGTGCATAGGTTCAGGTCTGACCCATGTCTTGGCATGCTGCCCATGTGTGTGTGTGTGTGTGTGTGTGTGTGTGTGTGTGTGTGTGTGTGTGTGTTTGCACGGTTGTCAGCGGTGTGTTAGTTTGTCGAGTCCTCGGGGTGTGTCGCCGTCGCTGTGTGTGGAGCATCTCTATTTCCAATACCAGGCGGCTCAGCTCGCTCTGGTGCAGGTAGCCATTCGGGGTGACGCTCACTTCAGCCTTCACCACGATGACTTGGTGTGCGTTAACCCACCGTGTGTGTGTGTGTGTGTGTGTGTTACACTGAGAAGAGCCACTGATTCTGTGCCTTCAGTGTGTTTGTTCATATTGTTTTTGTCATGAACCCTCGGGCCTGTCCTGGCACTCAGAGTGGCACGCCTACCCCTGCCTACCCCAAGTTGAAATGGATTTTCAGTGCTTGTGTTTTTGCTCGAGGCATGAGGTTATGCTGATCCCTGCAAGTTTGTTCCGTTTACTTTAATATTTGTTGTTGTTTTACTTTTTGGAACGGTGTTCTTCCCTTACCGAATTTGGCCTTGCAGCCTTCGTCGCCTCCTCCGCTCCAGCCCGTCCAGACTCCAGATCTCTCGCCGTTCATCCGACCGATCGTCACACTTACCCCACTGCCCCTCTCCTATCTCCCCCAGGCGTCAGCGCCTGGCTTGGGCTTCATGCCCCTTGTAACGGTGCCTGCTCAGCCGGTCCCGCTAACCATGGCCCAGGGACAGCAGCCGCTCCTTGTGGTGTCGTCATCAGTTCCCTCCTTCCCAGCGCCAGGAAGCGTACCGCGGCCACCAGCGTCTCCCTCGGCACTGCTCCCTGCGTCGTCTCAGCCCCAAACCGTGACGGTGCTTCCTCCTCTGCCGCTCGCGACCGCTGTGCCAACAATCTGTGTTGCTACCGTCCCCACCCCTACCGAGCACCCCGGGCTACCGTCAGACCCCCCAGCTCAGGTACCGTTGGAAACGGACGTCGTGCCACGCAGCCTCAGACTGAGCTGGCCAAGTTATTGTGGTGCAGTCAGTACAATTTTCAGTACAGTTCATTCCTTTTGGGTTTTCCTTTGGTTATTAGTTACCTGTGTGTGTGTGTGTGTGTGTGTGTGTGTGTGTGTGTGTAAGCTGCTTAGTTTGTTTGGGGTCATAATTTTTCACTGTGATGGACTAATCAGACAGATCAGAAGGATGACTGAGGCATCAGCGTTCACTTGTACCTGATTTCAGAGAAAAAGTTTTTGTTTTGTTTTGTTTTTCACTCCTTGCATTTTATCTTGAGCCGGTTGCCGAGTTTGATTATTCTCCATTCTAGGCGCCCCCGAACGCTTGTCAGACTGCAGACATGTCACAGCTTCAGGCTCCAGCATTGCCCTGTGGATTAGAAAGGTAAAGCACTTACCCCACGCTCTTTATACCTTATTCACAGCCCAGCACTATTGAAGTTGTAATTCGGATCGGTTAAACAGTGTGGATTTAATTTTCCGTAAAAGCAGCTCTAATACGTCGTCTTTTGTTTTTTTTTTTAATATCAACCGTAACAGTTAATTGATTGTATTTTCTTGTACCGCAGATGCTCCATATTATCCACGCCCAACAGGAAACAAATGAAAAATCACGCTGTTATTAAAATGCATACGATTGCTCCAAGGAGACGTTGGTAAAAGGTTTATCCTGGAGGGAGTCCCCAGTTTCAGGGGTCTGTAACCGTGCATTCTCCGATGTGGGGAAAGTCTTAAGGACAGATGACTTTGCGCGTTTTTTTGTTTGGTTGGTCGTTTTTTTTTTTTGCGGGGGGGTTCTGTAACTATCAGCTGCCTTTATTTTTGGTTGGTTGGGTTTTTTTTTTTTGCAAGGCCGGTGAGGAAACAGTAATTTAAGTGAGAATAGAAACTTAACTTGTTTCGCAGATGTTCCACAACATGAAATGTAACTATAAATGGACAAAAAAAAAATATGTGCATCTTAAAACACAAAATTCTAATCATTTGCAAATCATGGGCTGTGATATAATATAAGAGGAATAAAACACATCCAGATGTGCCATTAATAGAAAACGAACAGCTTGAGGCTGTGTGTGTTTTATTCCTTTTATATATATATATATTGTGTTTTATTCCATCACCTTTAAAATGTCTTTTGTGGTTAACCCCCATCCCCCCCTTCCAAGCAGCCACTCGGATGTGGCGTCTGGACTGAGTGACGGAAATGAGGGCGTGACCGCCGGCAGGCACGAGGGTCGTTCGACCAAACGGCACCAGCGCAGATCCGTACGCAGCCGGTCCCGCCACGACAAGATCACCAAAGCCAAACTTAACGTCCTCAACGTATGTCCACGGCACGCCCCTGTCCTGTCCTGTCTCCTCCAACCGAATCCTTTTATATATCTCCCCCCCAAATTTGATTCAACTGCACTTCTGATTTTTGTCCTTTAGATCTCTAATATGGGCGACCGGGTTGCCGAGTGCCAGCTGGAAACACACAATCGGAAAATGGTGACTTTTAAGTTCGACCTGGATGGAGACAACCCTGAGGAAATCGCTCAGATCATGGTAACCACACATACCATCATGGGGTTTTTTTTTTCTCTAGTAGATTGGCGAGACGTGCGTCGTTTTTGTTTTTTTCACGCGCTGACCAGATGTGTTCGCGCTGTGAGATACACGGTCTAAGGCCATAAATGAATTCTCATGATGGCTGGAGATTGAATCAAATCCCAAATTCCAGGAACAACAGACTTGATTAGGCGTGTTGATTTTGTTTCCCTTAATCACATTTCGTATTTGGCATCTCTGTGTGAAAACAAAAGGAAAACGAAGGTTAATTAGAGGGTCGTGGGTGGAAGATGTTTGAGTTTGTTTTGGTTTTTTTGGGGTTGTTTTGTCTCTGAGTCACACAGGGTCTTTTATTTTGCTATCTAACTCACGCTGCGTGTTGTGTTACCCACCAGGTTGAGAGCGAGTTCATCCTGGAGAGCGAGCGCGAGTCCTTTATCGAACAGGTCCGGGAGGTCATCGAGACCGCAGATGAAAGGGGTCTTGAAAGGGAAGGAAGCCAGGTAGTGCCTCCAAAACATCTGGAGACTCTTTAACTAACTACATTGGTCTTGGTGCAATTTGTACTCGTTTGAGTCTACAGGTCACAGTCAGAGCTGCGCCTGCTGCTTTGTACGACATCCTCACCCCAGGCCATGATAGACAGCTCTTTAACACTGGTCTTGCTCTTGTTCCACAGACTGTGAGCAATCCTCAAGCGCAGATGTGTGCTCCATACGCACCTCTCCAGCCAGGTAGGACTCTACGATCCCAGCATCTTTTTCTGGTTTATTTGCAATTTGCAGAAAAGTTCATTCGAGTGTGCACTCTTCGTCCAGGCGTTGGCGCCAGTCCCACTACGCAGGTGGTGACCTCGGCGGGCCGCAGGTTCATCGTCAGTCCCGTTCCGGAGTCTAGACTGAAGGAACAATTCTTCAGCGGGATTCAACCCCCTGCTCCTATCTTCGAACAGGCTGCAGCACGTAAGCGGAGATGGTTATTTATTTATTTTTTATCCAAACCACCCCCCCTGCCCCATTATAACGATGTCCTTTTTGCGACTGCAGCGTGACCTGTAATTAGTTATGTTCAGCTCGTGGTGGCCTGGTTATAAAAATAACTGTAATATCACACTGTGAGCCATTGTTCATGGACAGTTTGAGTTCCTGCTACAATGTGATTTTAATAATCTTTCAGACTTTGGTTACATAACAACTCAAATATGATTGTTTGTGTGTGTGTGTGTGTGTGTTTCTCACTGCCAGCGATGAATCTGTCACAGTCCGCCTCGGCGCTTTCCCTGCAGCACGCGTTCGCCGAGATACGTCAGACCCAGTACGACCCTGGGCCGAGCACGGCGCCGCCTACTCTCAACACCTCCCTTCCTCCACTGTTACCTGCCGTCAGCTCAGTGCCTCCCTCCTCCGCTACGATGCTGTCGTCTCCACCGCAGTCCTCTGAGCCAGCCGGCGCTCCTCTGCCCGTCTCCTCCTTGTCCTCCTCTCCTCCTCCATCACTCACTCCTGTCATGGTCTCCTTACCTCCTCAGATCCCCCTGCCTGTCAGTCAAGCCGTCGCGACCAGTATGACGGCTCCGCCTTTCTCAGCTCCGCCCTCCTCGGCCCCTCCTGCAGTGTTCCCCCAATCGACTACTGTCAGCGCACCGGTCCCGAGTAGTGTCCCTCCGCCCTGCCAGCACGCCCCCGTTATGACCAGTGCGAACTCTTTTCCTGGTGGAATCCCAGACCAAGCTAGTGTCGCTCCCAGCGTCGCCCAAGTCACGCCTCCTGGTGCCCCCAGCACGGCCATTCCATCTCCCCAGCTCGCCCCGAGTGGCATTGCGCCACTCCTGGTCACCGCCCCAATCACCACCAGTGGCCCTGTGGTGCAGCCCACCCCGGTTCACAGCCAACCACAGCCTTCCACGCTGCCCAATCAGAGCCATTCTCACTGCACCGAGTGCGAGAGCGACTCTCAGAGCAAAACGCCAGGTATCGATGACATCCATGCTCTAGACAAGAAGCTGCGCTCACTCTTCATGGACATGGGCGCTGGCCCTCCTTCCACCCCAGTTGACGCCGGGGCCACAGAGCCGGCTGCTCCCGGTACATCCTCCCCTACCACCTCCAGCGCCACCCCTCTTCCTCCCACTAGCCTAGCTCTGAGCTCGCCTATGACCACCCCGGTCACTAGCGCCACCCCTGTCAGCAAAACACCGCTGTCCCGATTGCCGGTGAGTGCCCGTTGGGATCGGATGTGGGTGTTAGACCTCAGAACGTCAGCTGACATGAACCCTTACTGCATTTCTCTGTCAGCAGCCTCATCCTGTAGACCTACTAACGCTTTATGGAATGACTACTCTGCTGTTTAACACCACACACCACCTTGGCTTCCACACAGGATCGAACGCAAGGGATTTTATTATAGGGGGGAATAAAACATTTAGGGATGTGTTATTATCGGAAAATAATACCCTTACCGACCAGGTGGATTATATTTCGCACGAGCAGCCCATCCCGAGGCGTTCTATTCCACTTGCGCCGCAGGGATGATTTATTTAAGAACCACACATCGTTTTTGTATCGGCCTGTTTATATGACGTATAATCAAATGTTATCAGTGACATCATAGCAGCTATAAACGGGAATTCCCAGATTTGTTCCTGGAAGTAAAGATGAAGCGCTGAAACTGGAGACTCCTTCCATAAGGGCTAAACAAATATATCCTCATAGAAAACCTCACCAGAGCAACAGTTACATGCTTTTTTTTTCTTTTTCAGGAAAACAAAAAAAAGATAACATCTGAACCAATGCCGTTATGGAACATTAATCAACGCCGTCTGTCAAGCTCATATGAGCTGCATTAATAAATGTAAAACACAAATATAAGCCTATTAATAAATACAGGTAGTCCTCAAGGTACGATGGAGATGCGTTCCGCCACACCCATCGGAAGTTGAAAATATCGTACGTCGAACCACTGTGCTGAACCACTTAGCCTAGCTTAGGTATCTCGGTCTAAGTTAGCGTAGCCTACCCGGGAGACTCTTCCTGTAGAAGACATGCTAGGTAACTCCATGAGTTGCGGGAGAGAGTGAGGCATCATGCAAGGCGAGTGACGCGTACATCCGGGCATCGTCCGAACGCATCGTACGTCATACGCTGTTACGCCAGCCTGCCAGAGACGCCTGCCCGCAAATCTTAAATATTTTAGAAATATTTTCAAATTATTTGCGAATCGCGATCATCATCGTACCTTCGAAAAATCGTAACTCGGGGAGCACCTGTAGATAGGAAATATAGCAAAATATTATTGTACCTTTTTAACCTTTGATGTGGGTGTCCCCTGGTACTGGGGGGACCCACAGAGGGAAAATGTTTCAAGATATAATGCAAGAAAACCTGACATTTTGAGTGGAATAGATTTTTAAATGTAATAAAAAAAAATAATCTGTATATTTATACAATTCTTCTCGCGTTTGAAACGGAAATGACGTGCACCACAGAGCATATCATACGTGCGTATGACTGGAAACATTACATTTTAACTAATCACTTCGTTTGTGGACGCCATTTTTATCTCGTCTTTACGAATCGTTATTATTTGTGTGAGA